>CM038669.1:385274785-385666454 GCA_021605145.1 Aegilops bicornis | reverse complement strand
GGGATTGTTGTTGTCTCTATCGACTAGCCTGGCCTCGGTTTATATAATGCACCAGAGGCCTAGGATAACAAGAGTCCTAGCCGAATACACCGGTGGGGAGGAGTCCTTGTCTTGATCAACAAGTCTTGTGAAATCTTCCTTGTATGCGGCAACTGTCCGAACTGGCCCATGAGTATACGGCCATGGGGGTCCTCGGCCCAATCTAACTGATCGGGAGATGACGTGGTGAGTACCCCCTAGTCCAGGACACCGTCAGTAGCCCCTGAACCGGTCTTCAAGTTGGGGACGCTCCTCGATTCTTCCGAACTGTTCTTCATCTTCGGTCGTCGGTCTTGAAAACTGGTTCAACAAATCTTCTCATCTTCGATCTTGAGCATTGCCGAAGTGCATCCGAAGAGTTTACACGTCGGGTATCCGAGGAGCCCCTTTAAGTTTCCGGCCTTTATCAATGCCTTGTTATTTTTATGCCACGCCTCGGGTTTGAAGATGTTCCCGGGAGGCAGTGTCCTCTTGTGTCCGAGCTCTAACGCCGGACTGCATTCGAGGTATCTTTGGCAGCCGAGCACCAATGCCGGACTGCTTCCGAGCTCCAACGCCGAAATATATCCGAGCTCCAACGCCGGACTGTGTCCAAGCTCCAACGCAGGACTGTATCCAAGCTCCAACACCGGACTGTATCCGAGCTCCAACGCCGGATTATATTCGAGGTGTCATAGATCACCTTGATTCAAAAAGTTGAAAGAGTTTAGCTCGACAATCTTTGGAAATGCCCTCTATGGAGCCAGCCACCGCGCCCGAGCTTTATGCCGGACTGCTTCCGAGGTGGTGCACCACCTGGGCCATGGGACTGATTTTTATGAATTTAATTCCCAATTGTGCAATGTAATGTCTGACAAGATGTATAGCCAGTATCCCTCAAGGTGCGTGTTGGCCTAATATTCGAGATGCACCTGAAGGAAAACATGAAACTGCTGATCCTAGTAGCCCCTGAGACTCAGGTCGATGCGCGAAATCGGCTTGAGGATTAATTCCTAGCTCGACAGCATACATAGGAATAAAAACACAGTGTAATATATTAGAGATAATAGTGATCGGCGAACGGGCCCCTGAGAGAGGGTCGTGAGAAGTCGCCACAATATACTAGCTTGATGCCGGATAGGTCCATATGGTACCTATTATTGTCCGAAGACATGTATGCGCATAGTTCGTTCAAGCCGAACACTGAGCACTTTGAATTCTCTGCATTGAATAAGCAATGCAGTAGCCCCCGAGACACTGGTCGGGTGGCAACACCAGATCAGGGGATCGATGTGCCCCTTTAATATTTGTAAATAGTGAGCACGAAGCCCAGTAGCCCCCGAGCCTTAATGTTGGCATGGGTGGCCAAATTAAGGATGATATCCAGAGTAAAATCACATATTATGTGTAATGATTCTATGTATCCAAGTATTGTACATCATTATTTTGACTCCATTGTGACCGTTTATCAGTTGAAAGTGGCCGATCGTCGGCTTCTACCCCTTGGTAGATACTATGCAGGGTGTTTCCATATTAACAAAACAACCCCTAGCCGACGTCTCGGTGCCCGAAGGCGGTTGTGTTAGCAGAAACAAGGCAATCAGATATGCGGGCTTTAAAACTTTCGCTTAGTCATAGGAGCTTTATACTGGGGAAGCTCGCTATGAGCCCCCGGTTAATGTTCGGCGACAGCCGAGGTCAAGCCATAAACACTTCGGCCAATGTTATGAACGGCCCGTCATTAACATAGTCATCGGATCGCTGACCAATTTACGCCTATTGTGACAGTCAGTTTTCGGCTTTCTCCACTGAGGTGCTTGACCATGCTAGCTGGAAGCACAATCGCAGTGGTTCTCCCTTGGCACACCTAGCCGAACATAGCGGAACATAGGAGGCAAGCACAGGAGCCCGGCAACCCAACTATTGACCGAAGACACAATTCGAAACCGATGCATATATAGCAATATCCGAGAATGTTTTGCCGAATCCCTAAAGGTGTCCAGCGTTGCACTGCGAGACTAATGCTGGAAACGCACAAATAGTTTAAAAGTGCCATAGGCTCGAAATGCCAAAAAACTTATTCAAAAGTTTAATGTCCGAACTAGATCAAGTGTTCGGTGCCAATCCGAAAATTGGACTTAGAAAAAGTGCTTCTGTCATGCTTTAACATGACACATCCCATCTCGAGACTTCAAGCGGGTCAGCCTATGGCTTCAACCTCCTATCCCGAAGGCGGAGTACTTCTCGTTAGGCCAGTTTAGCAAACTTTAGCGGCTTTGATTGAGAAATTAGGCGCCCCGGCTATTGACCGCACACTTGCGTCGAAAAAAAGGAGTGATAGAAAAAAGACTTTGCAACGACTAAGAAGAAGAACACTTATTATAAAACAGCTCAGATAAATTTAAGAGCCCCCGCGTGACTTGGGAAAAAGAATGATTGTATGTACCGAAGTACTTATATCATATCTATGTTCACCCGGACTTTAAACACGTCTTAGCCGACCGTCGGCTTCTCCCTTTTCGGTCAAGGACCAAAAAGTGTTATGTACTCCACCCGTCGAGAATATCGACGGTGTTTTTGATAACCAGGCAATCAGGTCATAAGGCTGTAACAGACAAAGCGCACTCAGGGAACTTATGCTATATTAATAATAAAGTGTAAGAAGCATCTTCAAAGAAAATAGTACCCCCACCGATACCTTTCTTCGGTGCTCATTGTTAATATGAGACTTGTGCAATAGATTTTTTGTACTCACGAGTTCCGTTGTGTGCCGACCATAATTGAAAATAGTAAGAGCTCTAGCTTTCGGCTTCACCCATTCTGAGGTCCGGCTCGGGTGACCCGATCGTGACAATCGCAGAGGTGCTCCCTTTACTCCCTAGCCGAACAATCGGGAATGTAGGGGTAAACACAGGAGAAAGGCAACCCAGCTTGCAAATCACTTAGGTCAATATGGTGCATATTGTGGCGTAATACACGAACAAGGAACGAATCCGTACAAGTATAATCATATGCAAGAGGAAAAGCTCCAAAGAAGGGAGCCCCCAAGTAAACGGGGTATTTGAATTTGTGCGTCACAAACAAAGTTTGGACAAGGAAATTTTTTACAAGCAACTTTTTTCCAAAAAAAAAGGTATAATGCTTGGTCGAACCTAACATAAATTAAAAATTTAAAATTTTGAGCATGAAGGCAACTTAGTTGGTTAATGTGTTCGGTATTGATGACGTGGTCCAATCTTGATGTGGGACAAGGTTCCATCCCCCAAGCCGGTCCCGAGGTGGCGGAGCAAAGAGCTCGGCACTCCGAAGTGGTGACATAGCACGGTCAATGCAGGCCGGCAAAGTGATGCCGAAGTCCCCGGCATGGGGTAATGAAGTGTTGACGAAGCCCCCTGTCCAGCCGAGGTAACGCCAAAGGATATGGTCCGGCTGGATCATTTTCCTGTGCACAAAAAATAGTGCAGGCCGGGGATAATAGTAATAATAATAAAAAATCTTGCATAATAAATAATTTATGCAAAGTGAGTAATAAAAGAAATATGGCCTGGCGCCGAAGTCAATGTCGATGCAGGCGTCCGCAGATGCTTGGTAAAGGCGTGGCAAAGCCTGAATTCACGTGTCGGTCCGAAGTTCGAGATCTGGCGTTCACGGACTATGTACTGAAACCGACCGAACCACCATGCGATCGTCGCACGCGCCACCATTTGATAGACCTGCGTACATATGATGGACAATCCAGAGTAATAATTGCTTGAGAAAAATGAACCCAAACAAGCAAAAAATACTAGGATTAATAGCACCTGGTTTATTTATTGTAGCAATCCGAAGAACGGTGATTCCCAAAATTGGGACTCGATCCGCGCCCCCATTGACTGATGGGAGATAAAGCGACGACATTGCAATGCTGGCAAAGGTTGGCTCGCCAAGGCAAAGCCCTCGGTCCAACTAACGTGACGGAGTTGGTCGGCTAGTGACGCCGAAGTGTCTGGAGTATAGGTTGATGAAGAGATGGCGAAGCCCCCGGTCCAGCCGAGATGTCGAAGCCTCGATGTCAGCCGATGAGTTGAAGTAGGTCGGCGTGATGGACACCGGCTCGAAGGAGCAACAGTGTGGCCCTACCGATGCAGGTCGTGACGTGGTCAATACCGGCTTGATGAAGTGACTGTGCGGTGATGCCGGTGTGCCTGCTCCGTGTAATCCATGGGGCGACGATGTTGGTGATGATTTATCCTTTCCGATGCCGAACTCTTGTTCGGCTTGCCGAGATGATGATCCGAAGAAGTTGAGCTCGGCTCAACAAAGTGACGACGTGTTTAGCGCAGGTCGGCGGCCGTGGAGCAATATTGCTAGACTGGTTTGACACCAGCATGATGTTGAAGATCATGTTCAAAATATTTTAAAGTTAGTGGGATGTGTTCGGGAACAAAACACAATACCCCATACAAAACTTCCTTCAAAAAGGATGTCCGAAATCCCGTTCATAAAAAAGACGAACTCGGGTCGGATTCGTTTCCAGAAAACAGATCCGAAAAGTGATGCACTAATCGGAAGGTTCCCAGAGTTTGGACGGTCGGGTCGAGCTGAAATTTTGAGGGGTGGTAGATATAGGAATTCCGCAGCCGATCAACGGTTGGAACTTCCGAAGAACGTCCGAGCTAGAAGCTGGACACCACGCCCTAAACTCGTCCGGATTCTCGTCCAGATTCAATGTGGCTCCGGTATATCGGAGATTGCCGGAGATTCCTCCATCAGAACTTGACGAAATTTTCCAGGGTCGTTGTAGACTCAATTCCGCACAATTCCACCGAAGAAATCGTTAAAGCGACACTCGAGGAGGCGGTGGTGGCGGATACAAGTTCACTGTCCAGAAAAACAGCACGGTCGCCCGAGGGCAATGTTGACGTTGAGCCCCCGGGCTCCCTGGATGATTCCTCCATGATCTTTATAGAGATCAGAGCTGATGTTGACGAAGGCCCTCATCCGAACATGATGATCAGAGGTAGGGCGTAGTCTTTGGTCGAACCAAGGTGACCAGTCGAGCTGGTGACGAAGATGCCGAAGTCGTAGTTGATCTGCAGGCGAGCCATCGACCTTTTACTGAACACACAGCGGAACTCTCAATGAAAGCACCAATGTCGGTGTCAAAACCAGCAGATCTCGGGTAGGGGGCCCCGAACTGTGCATCTAAGGATGATGGTAACAGGAGACAGGGGACACGATGTTACCCAGGTTCGGGCCCTCTCTATGGAGGTAATACCCTACTTCCTGCTTGATTGATCTTGATGATATGAGTATTACAAGAGTTGATCTACCACGAGATCGTAGAGGCTAAACCCTAGAAGCTAGCCTATGGTATGATTGTTGTTGTCTCTGTCGACTAGCCTGGCCTCGGTTTATATAATGCACCAGAGGCCTAGGATAACAAGATTCCTAGCCGAATACGCTGGTGGGGAGGAGTCCTTGTCTTGATCACCAAGTCTTGTGAAATCTTCCTTGTATGCGGCAACTGTCCAGACTGGCCCATGAATATACGGCCATGGGGGTCCTCAGCCCAATCTAACTGATCGGGAAATGACGTGGTGAGTACCCCCTAGTCCAGGACACCGTCACACATGCTGAAGTGTGGCCGGACCCAAAGAAAGGTCTCAGTGCCTCACAGATGATGATGAAGGCTGATATGTGTAGAAAAGAGTTTGGGGCAAGATCGTGGAAATCTAACCCGTAGAAGAACATCAGACCCCTGACAAAGGGGTGGAGGGGAAAACCCAGTCCCATGATGAAGCGAGGGAGGAACCCCACCCCTTGCTGTGCCTCAAAGATGGGGACGACTGCCCAATCGATTGTTTATATATGCATTGGTATTTCCTCAAAGAGGAGAGGATGATGCAGCACAGTGTGACGCCCAGATAATTAAGTTACAGTAATCCCCTGTTAATGGTGACATTTCATCACACTACTGTTGCTAATCCTCACTTGATCCAAATCAAAATTCAAAATCAAATTCAAATTAAGGCCCAAAATCTAAATTTCTCAAACCTGCAAATATAAAATGTTCAAAGTGTGGCAAATATTCCATCGCCAATTATGGTGCTGACCCAACATTTTTTTGTAGAAGTTTTTAAATGCTCTTTTGTGAATATAACAGTGGCTAAAAACAATTATTAAATGCTTTTTAAAATTATAAAAATACTAACTAGCTTATTTAAGTGCCAAACTTAAATGTGGCAGAGGCCTAATATGTGACACTATTTTTAAGTGCAAGAATTGTGTTATATAAAACTAAAACTAAAACTAAAATAAAAATAAAAGTCAAAAAATAAAAACATAAAAATAAAAATAAAAATAAAACCTAAAAGGCCTCCCCTGACCCCCTAGGCCCCGGCCCATCTCACATAGCCGGCCCGACCCAACTCCCCGTCGGTCGCCTTCCACCTCGCTACAGGGGAAGCCGACCGGGGCGCACCTGCCGTCCTCGCCGAACCCGCTCGCCGCCCCCCCATTGCTGCCGCACCGAGGGGATAAGGCCGAGTCCCCTCGGCTTCGTCATCTCCCCCACTCCACTCACCTCACTCCCCCCAGATCTCGCCTCCCCTCAATCTCTCCCGCGATGGATCCCCTCCGTCCCGATGCCGCACCACCGCGGCCACCGAGCCCCTCCAACCTCGTCGGCGTGTCCGCGACCTCCGTCGTCCTCCCCTACTTTCTCTACACCGACGGATTGGACCCGGGGGCAGCTACAAAGATGACCCTGAGCTCTTCGTCCACCTCTGCTTCGCCGGTCATTGTCGCCAACTCCGTCGCCTCTGCAGCTCCTAAGCCACCAACGGGCCTCCGTGTGCCTCTGTGGTGAGCTCCTCACCACTTCCCCTCTTGTCGCGCCTCGATTCCATGCATGCTGCTAGCTGCTCGTGCCGGACGTCCCTCTGCTTCCCCGTGCGCGCCCGAGCGCCCCCGTGCGCACGGCCACGCTTGCTCCGACCGCAACCTCTGCTACTTGCTGCTGCATCTGCTCCCGCTGCTTGCCTGCTATGCTACTGCTGCTTGCCTCCCTTCTGCGGCTGCAACCACCGGCGCTGGCTGCCCCGACAACCGCCGCCATCGCTCTCGCCATTGTCCGCCTCGGACGCTGCTTTCGCAGCCAAGCTCACAGACCCTCCTATCAGCATCTCAAGGCTCATGCACCTTGCCGCTGCCAGAAGCTTGCGTCCCTTGGGCCTCCTTGACGCGATCCCCGCGCCCTGGACACCGCCTTGGCCGCACGCCTGCTCCGACCACGCCCCGTGACCGCGCCCTGGCCGCGCCTCCAAACCCCGTCCCGCGCCTCCCCTGGTGGCCGCAGTGGCCACGGATAGTCGATGGCCCTTGCGACGTCGGCCGCCCCTACTAGCCCGCCGCGGCCCCTCCGCTGCATCCGTGCTGTCACCCACTCTCGCCCGCGTCCAGCGCCACGCCGTGACTCCCGCTCCTGTGATACGTCTCCAAGGTATCTATAATTTATGAAGTATTCATGCCGTTACTTTATCATTCTTGGATGTTTTACAATGATTTTATAGCAACTTTATATCATTTTTTGGGACTAACCTATTGACCCAAAGGTGCAAGGTTAGTTGTTGTTTTTTGCTTGTTTTTACATCGCAGAAATCAATACCAAACGGAGTCCAAATGCAAAGAAACTTCAGGAGATTTTTATGGACCGAAGACCAACAAGGCCAAAGAAGCACACAGGGGTGCCCGAGGGGGCACGACCCACCAGGGCATGCCAGGGGGCCTTGGCGCGCCCAGGTGGGTTGTGCCCACCTCGGTGGCCTCCTGCACCCCCTCTTTGCACTATAAATTCCCAAATATTCCGAAACCCCTCGGGGTTAACCTGGATAAAAAGTTCCACCACCGCAAGGCTCTGTAGCCACCGAAAACCAATCTAGACCCTTTCCGACACCCTGACGGAGGGGGGAATCATCTCCGGTGGCCATCTTCATCATCCTGGCAGCCACCATGATAAGGAGGGAGTAGTCCACCCTCGGGGTTGAGGGTTTGTACCAGTAGCTATGTGTTTAATCTCTCTCTCTTTCTCTCTCTCTCTCTCTCTCTCTCTCTCTCTCTCTCTCTCTCTCTCGTGTTCTTGAGATGTCACGATCTTGATGTATCGCGGGCTTTGTTAATATGGTCGGATCATATGGTGTTTTTTCCTCTCTATCTTGTTGTGATGATTTGAGTTTTTCCCTTTGAAATTTTGTTGTTACCGGATTGAATACTTTTATGGATTTCAGAACACTTGATATATGTCTTGCAATTGAATACTCGTGGTGACAATGGGGTATCGTATTGATTCACTTGATATATGTTTTGGCACTCAACTCGCGGATTCCCGAGGTGACATTGGGGTAATCTATGCATATGGGTTCATGCACGTTCTTGTCTTTGTTTCTCCGGTATAAATCTTGGGGCACTATTTGAAGTTCTTTGTGTTGGATTGAATATTACAAATCTTAATTTGCTTTGGTGTTACTTTAATATGAACTCTTGGTTAGATTGATCAGAAAGAATAGCTTCGTGTCATTTTAGTACGAACTCTAGGATAGATTGACCAGAAAGAATAGCTTTGAGGTGGTTTCGTACCCTACAAACAATTTTGTCTTATGTTCTCCGCTAGATAGGAACTTTGGAGTGATTATTCGTTGCACGTTGAGGGACGGTTATATGATCCAATTATATTAGCACTGTTGAGAGATTGCACTAGTGAAAGTACGGACCATAGGCCTCATTTTCAAGCATTGCAATACCATTTTTTTGCCCGTTTACTATTTTCTACCTTGTTGTTTTTACTTATTCAGATTAAAAAAATTATACCATCAATATTACACTTTTATCACCATCTCTTTGCCGAACTAGTGCACCTATACAATTTGCCATTTGTATTGGGTGTGTTGGGGACATAAGAGATGTCTTGTATTTGATTGCAGGGTCGTTTGAGAGAGACCATCTTCATCGTACACCTCTCACAGATTGATAAACCTTAGGTCATCCACTTAAGGGAAAATTGCTACTGTCCTACAAAACTCTGCGCTTGAAGGCCCAACACGTGTCTACAAGATAAAGTTGCGTAGTAGACATCAAGCTCTTTTCTGGAGCCGTTGCCGGGGGGTGAGTGCTTGAAGGTATATCTTTAGATCTTGCAATTGAATCTTTCAGTTTCTTGTTTTATAACTAGTTTGGTTTATAAAAGAAAACTACATAAAAAATGGAATTGAGGTGGCATCATATTATTGATCATCTTTATAATATATTTCTTGAAAACGATGGTTTGAAAAATTGTTCTCAATTGTTAGAAGAACAAGTCAATAAAATGTTTGGCACAAAATATTTGAATGATGAGCATGATTGCAATGTTGTTAGTATGAATTCTTTGAATATCCATGATGCTAATGATATGCAAAGCCATAAGCTTGGGGGTGCTATATTTGATGAATATGATATTTTTAGTCCCCCGAGTTTTGATGAGAAAATTTATTATGATGATTTCATGCCTCCTATTTATGATGATTGTATTGATGAAAGTGGATTTGGAGAGGTCGTGACTTTATTTAATGATGAATCCACTATTTTGGAGGAGGTTGCAATTGATTATGACAACAAAGTTCCTATATATGATGATTATGGTGATGACATGTATGCTATATTGAATAATTATAAACATGAAACTTGTCATCATGATTGTAATTTCCAATCACATGAGAATTATTTTGTTGAGTTTGCTCCCACAATTATTGATGAGAATAAATTTGCTTATGTGGAGAGTAATAAAATTTATATGCTTCTGAATCATGAAAAGAATGCTTTATGTGATAGCTATATTGTTGAATTCATTCATGATGCTACTGAAAATTATTATGAGAGAGGAACATATGCCTGTAGGAATTGCAATAATATCAAGTTTCCTCTCTATGTGTTGAAAATCTTGAAGTTATGTTTGTTTTGCCTTCCTATGCTAGATAATTCTTGTTCCCATGAATTATTTGCTCACAAAATCCCTATGCATAGGAAGTGGGTTAGGCTTAAATGTGCTAGTCATATGCTTCATGATGCTCTCTTTGTGTTTTAATTCTTATCTTTTATGCGAGCATCATTGAAATCATCATGCCTAGTTAAAAGGCATTAAAGAAAAGCGCTTGTTGGGAGACAACCCAACACTTTTACCTACTGTTTTATGTGTTAACATGATTATGCTACTGTATTGCTCATGTTTTATTGCTGTTGTTTCAATAAAGTGCCAACTAAATCCTTTGGGATCATGTTGGGTGATAGTTGATTTGACCCTGCTGAAAAACAGAAAGTTTTGCGCTCACAAAAATAAGTCTCATTTTTAACAGAAGAGTGCTTGAGTTGATTCTTTTGCATAAGTTGAATATACAAATTCCTCACGTGGTCCTAATTTTTTTCATAATTTTGGGAGTATGAAAAGTATGGTTTGAGTACAGATTACTACAAACTGTTCTGTTTTTGAAAAATTCTGTTTTCAATGCATAGTTTGCTTGCTTTCTAGTTTCTATGGCTTATATTGCTCAATATAAATTGTATAAATGATATGCTACAGTAGTCATTGTGTGAGAACAATTATGAATCTTTTCTTTGATAGTACCAAAAGTGGAATGGTTTGCTCTTTATCATGCTAACCCATCTCACAAAGTTCCGTTAAGTTTTGTGTGATTGAAGTTTTCAAGTTTTGGGTGAGATATTGATATGAGGAGAATAGACAGTGACAAGACCCTAAGCTTGAGGATTCCAAAGGCATGCCAAGGTAGTATTCAAGGAAGATCCAAGCAACTAAGCTTGGGGATGCCCCGAAAGGCATCCCCTCTTTCGTCTCCAACATTATCGGTAACCTCATTTGGAGCTATGTTTTCATTCATCACATGACATGTGTTTTGCTTGGGGCGTCAATTTATTTTGGTAGAATTTGCTTTCTATTATTTAGAATATTATTTTGCATATTTTATTTCAACAAAAGTGGCATTGATAGCCTTTGCCATGCTTATCTTGCAAGTATACATGTTGCTGTTTCAAAACAGAAAGTTTATCGATGTTGCGAAAATTCCCGAGGAAAGTCAGAATGTGATAAAATGTTGGAACTTTTTGCATAATAAGCTCTGATAAATTTTCTACAGTGTGGTAGAATTTCATAATGTTTGGAGTTGAATAAGTATTGATACTCTTGCATTCTTTACAGACTGTACTGTTTTGGCAGATTGCTGTTATGTTTGCATTGTTTGCATGTGCTTGCTCGTTTAATGAATCTATTTGAGGATAGGAGTATTAAATATGCAGAGGCATTTAGTATGCAATATTGAATAATAATTTTAGTGATTTGCTACAGTATAGATTGATAAGGTTTTTGCATTAGTTTATACTAACTTATCTCACGAGTTCTTGTTGAGTTTTGTGTATGAAGCTTTTAAGATTTAGGAAAACCGTGATATGAGAGGATTTAAGGAGACACGGAAGCTCAAGCTTAGGGATGCCCAAGACATCCCAAGATAATATGCAATAAGTCTCAAGAATCTAAGCTTGTGAATGCCCCGGTAGGCATCCCACCTTTCTTCTTCAACAATTATCGATTAGTATCGGTTGAGCCTAAGTTTTTTGTTTCTTCACATGTTGTGTGCTATCCTTGGAATGGCATTTTATTTTGTTTTGTTTGCTTTTTTAATAAATTATATATCTGAAAGTTTTTTTAATAAAATAGAGCCCTCAAATAGTTGCCAAGGAGGCTAAGTAAGCGGCATTCACATCCCGTCAACAAAGCCCTTTTCTATGTCATTTTCCCTTGTGCTTCACTTATATCCTATGAGTAAATTGTTGAATAAATTGAATGTCATGAAGTTGAAATAATATCATGCCTAGTGGTAGCTTTACATTGGGTTTAGAAAGTGAAATCTTTTGAGGCTTGACAAACACAATAGTGGTCATACAAGCAATTCACGAATAATTAGTCGAAGGAAGAGAACTTTCACATGCAAATACACTATCATGGAAAACTTTTGTGATTGTGAGCCCTCATCAAAATATTATATGCCAAAATTGTTGATGTTGGACAAGGAAGACAACGTAATGATTCATGTTTGTTCATATTCACATAGAAGTTATATTGTCATAGATCCTTCAACATGTGGTGCTTGCCCCGCATGTTTGCTAGCCAAAAATTCTGCACCAAGCAGAGATACTACTTGTGCATCCAAAAACCCTTAAACCCAAATCTTATTTTCAAGAGTCCACCATACCTACCTATGGATTGAGCAAGATCCTTCAAGTAAGTTGTCATCGGTGCATTAAGGCAGTAAAAATTGCTTGTAAAAGTGAGATCATTTAGTGTAAGAGAAAATTGAGCGTTGTACGAACTAGGATGGCAAAGAATAAAAGCGACAGACTGCATAATAAAGGTTGCCATCTTAAGGGGCAATACAACATGACGATCTTTTGCACTAAGGGATTGAGCATACAAACAAATAAGTGCATGGCAACCTCTGCTTCCCTTTGCGAAGGGCCTATCTTTTAATTTTCAGTATTTACTTTTATGCAAAGAGTCAAAGTTTTTCTCTCTATACCTTTTTTTCTCTTTTGGCAAGCATCATTTGGTGTGGAAAGATCTAGGCACATATGTCCAGTTGAATATGGGTAGCATGAGTTATTATTGTTGACATCACCCTTGAGGTGAATACGTTGGGAGGCGAAATCGTAAGCCACTATCTTTCTATGTGTTAGGTTGAAACGTTTTGCTCATGTGTATGCGGTGAGTGTTAGCAATCATAGAAGACTATATGATGGTTGAGTATGTGGAGATCTTATTTAAACTCTGTTGAATAGTTGAATTGCAATTGCTTGGTGACTAAGAACATAGGTTTTTGAGTTTGAAGAGAGTTCATTGTTTGAACCTTAACATGTGAATTGGTTGTTACTATAACATGAGAAGTTTTATAAGAAAGGATTGATGTTATGATGCTAGGAAAAGTGATTGAAGTTGGCATTGATCAAACTTGTGCACTTTGCTAGCATTCACACTACATAAATTACTTCTTTTATCATTTACCTACTCGAGGACGAGTAGGAATTAAGCTCGTGGATGCTGATACATCTCCAACGTATCTATAATTTATGAAGTATTCATGCTGTTACTTTATCATTCTTGGATATTTTACAATCATTTTATATCAACTTTATATCATTTTTTGGGACTAACCTATTGACCCAGTGCCCAGTGCAGTTGCTGTTTTTTGCTTGTTTTTTACCTCGCAGGAAATCAATACCAAACGGAGTCCAAATGCAACGAAACTTCACGGAGATTTTTATGGACCAGAAGACCAACAGTGGGCCACAGAAGCACCTAGGGGTGCCCCAAGGGGGGCACAACCCACCAGGGCACGCCAGGGCCCCCTAGCGCACCCAGGTGGGTTGTGCCCACCTTGGTGGCCTCCCGCACCCCCTCTCTGCACTATAAATTCCCAAATATTCCGAAACCCCTCGGGGTTAACCTAGATCATAAGTTCCGCCGACGCAAGGCTCTGTAGCCACCTAAAACCAATCTAGACCCTTTTCGGCACCCTACCGGAGGGGGGAATGATCTTCGGTGGCCATCTTCATCATCCCGGCGGCTACCCCGACAAGGAGGGAGTAGTCCACCCTCGGGGCTGAGGGTTTGTACCAGTAGCTATGTCTTTAATCTCTCTCTCTCTCATGTTCTTGAGATGTCACGATCTTGATGTATCGCGGGATTTGTTAATATAGTCGGATCATATGGTGTTTTCCCCTCTCTATCTTGTTGTGATGATTTGAGTTTTTCCCTTTGAGATTTTGTTGTTATCGGATTGAATACTTTTATGGATTTGAGAACACTTGATATATGTTTTGCAAATGAATACTCATGGTGACAATGGGGTATCGTATTGATTCACTTGATATATGTTTTGGCACTCAACTCGTAGATTCCCGATGTGACATTGGGGTAATCTATGCATAGGGGTTGATGCACGTTCTTGTCTTTGTTTCTTCGGTAGAAATCTTGGGGCACTCTTTGGAGTTCTTTGTGTTGGATTGAATATTACGAATCTGAATTTGCTTTGGTGTTATTTTAGTACGAACTCTTGGTTAGATCGACTGGAAAGAATAGCTTCGTGTTATTTTAGTACGAACTCTAGGATAGATTGATCGGAAAGAATAGCTTTGAGGTGGTTTCGTACCCTGCAAACAATTCCATCTTATGTTCTCCTCCAGATAGGAACTTTGGAGTGATTTTTTCGTTGCACGTTGAGGGATGGTTATATGATCCAATTATATTAGCACTGTTGAGAGATTGCACTAGTGAAACTACGGACCCTAGGCCTCATTTTCAAGCATTGCAATACCGTTATTGTGCCCATTTACTATTTGCTACCTTGATGTTTTTATTTATTCAGATTATAAAAATATATTTCTACCATCAATAATACACTTTTATCACCATCTCTCCGCCGAACTAGTGCACCTATACAATTTGCCATTTTGTTGGGTGTGTTGGGGACACAAGAGATTTCTTGTATTCGATTGCAGGGTCGTTTGAGAGAGACCATCTTCATCCTACACCTCTCACGGATTGATAAACCTTAGGTCATCCACTTGAGGGAAAATTGCTATTGTACTAGAAAACTCTGCGCATGGAGGCCCAACACGTGTCTACAAGAGTAAAGTTGCGTAGTAGACATCATCTTGCCATGCGCACGCCGTCCTATGTCGGTGCCGCCCTCCACCGGCGCCGCCCGCTGCTCCTCCCCGGCGGCCGCATGCTCCGGCGTCCGACGCATGCACCCCCGGGGCTCCGCTTCGTTTCGCCCACGCCCCTCGCCCGTTAGCCCGCTTTGGCCTCTGTGCATATGGCACGTGGGGCCCGCCCCTGTATTCTTAAAGAAAAATGAAAATGTAAAAAAAGAATCAAAATAATAATAAATTGATTAATTAATTAATTTAATTAATCCTGTTAATTAACCTAACCTAATTAGTTAGCTAATTAATTGTTAATTAATTAAGCATACAATGACGATTGATCCCCACTGCCCCTTTGACCAGTCAACCCCGTCAGAGTTGACTGTGGACCCTGCTGACGTCATGATGTTGTCACGCTGGTACAATAACTCTGTTTTAGATGTAATATTAATTTTAGAATATTGTTTAAATCTTTGAAAATTAATAGAAAAATAACCATAACTCGGATAAAAAAGTTTTATACATGAAAATTGCTCAGAACGACGAGACGAATCTGAATATGCAGCCTGTTCATCTGCCACACGCCCCTAGCATAGCGAACTTGCTACTGTCCCCCTCTGTTTCGTCTGTCCGAAAATGCCAAACTTCAGGAAAACTTTCCCGGATGTTATCCCCCTTCTCCGATATGGTGTACCACCGCGTTAGAATACCCCTAGCGCTGCATTGGTCTTGTTATGCATAGTATTGCACTTGTTTGCATTATATTTACTGTTTCTTCCCCCTCTTCTCTCTGGTAGACCTCGAGAACGCTGTTGATGCCACCGTGATCGACTATGTCATCGACGACTCTTCTTCCCTTTCAGCAGAGCTTCCAGGCAAGCCCCCCCTTTGATCATCCTGATATCGCCCATTCCATTCTCTCATGCTTGCATTAGATTTTGCTACTATAATTGATTGCTCCTATTGTGATGCATAGCCTGCTTTTCTAACCTGCTTATTGTTACCTACCTGCTTATCCTAAACTGCTTAGTATAGGTTGGTTAGTGATCCATCAGTGACCCCCACCTTGTCCTTGTTGCCCCTGCTTCATCATCGATGACTCGATTAACGTGATCGACGACCAGAGCCCGACACCTCGCATCACATCACGCCCCTTTTGTTGCTCGACTCTGCAGAGCTGCTATCCAGTGCTGAGAGTGATACCTCATAACGCACTCCTGGTGATGACTGATACTTCCATTTTGAATCATGCTTTTATATCGATATTTATTGCATTATGGGCTGTTATTACACGTTATGTCACAACACTTACGCCTATTCTCCCTTATTTTACAAGGTTTACATGAAGAGGGAGAATGCCGGTAGCTGGAATTCTGGGCTAGAAAAGGAGAAAATATTAGAGACCTATTCTGCACAGCTCCAAAAGTCCTGAAACTTCACGGAGGCAGTTTTTGGAATTAATAAAAAATACTGGCGAAAGAATCAACCAGAGGGGGCCACCCACCATCCACGAGGGTGGGGGCGTGCCCTACCCCCCTAGGCGCGCCCCCTGCCTCATGGGCCCCCTAGCAGGCCTCCGATGCCCATCTTATGCTATATGAAGTCTTTTACCCTGGAAAAAATCATAAGCAAGCTTTCAGGACGAAACACCGCCGCCACGAGGCGGAACCTTGGCGGAACCAATCTAGGGCTCCGGCGGAGCTGTTCTGCCAGGAAAACATCCCTCCGGGAGGGGGAAATCATCGCCATCGTCATCACCATCGATCCTCTCAGCGGGAGGGGGTCAATCTCCATCAACATCTTCACTAGGACCATCTCCTCTAAAACCCTAGTTCATCTCTTGTATCCAATCTTTGTCCCAAAACCTCAGATTGGTACATGTGGGTTGCTGGTAGTGTTGATTACTCCTTGTAGTTGATGCTAGTTCGTTTATTTGGTGGAAGATCATATGTTCAGATCCTTTATGCATATTAATACCCCTCTGATTATGAACACGATGATTTGTCAGTTGTTACGTTTGTTCCTGAGGACATGGGAGAAGTCTTGCTATAAGTAGTCATGTGAATTTGGTATTCGTTCGATATTTTGATGAGATGTGTGTTGTCTTTCCTCTAGTGGTGTTATGTGAACGTCGACTACATGACACTTCACCATTGTTTGGGCCTATAGGAAGGCATTGGGAAGTAATAAGTAGATGATGGGTTGCTAGATTGACAGAAGCTTAAACCCTAGTTTATGAGTTGCTTTGTAAGGGGCTAATTTGGATCCATATGTTTCATGCTATGGTTAGGTTTACCTTAATACTTCTTTTGTAGTTGCGGATGCTTGCAATAGGGGTTAATCATAAGTGGGATGCTTGTCCAAGAAAGGGCAGTACCCAAGCACCGGTCCACCCACATATCAAATTATCAAAGTAACGAACACGAATCATATGAGCGTGATGAAAACTAGCTTGACGATAACTCCCATGTGTCCTCGGGAGCGTTTTCCTTCATATAAGAGTTTGTCCAGGCTTGTCCTTTGCTACAAAAAGGACCGGGCCATCTTTCTGCACCTTATTTACTTTTGTTACTTGTTATCTGTTACAAATTACCTTATCACAAAACTATCTGTTACCGATAATTTCAGTGCTTGCAGAGAATACCTTACTGAAAACCGCTTGTCATTTCCTTCTGCTCCTCGTTGGGTTCGACACTCTTACTTATCGAAAGGACTACGATAGATCCCCTATACTTGTGGGTCATCAAGACTCTTTTCTGGCGCCATTGCCGGGAAGTGAAGCGCCTTTGGTAGGTTGAATTTGGTAATGAAAATTTTATATAGTGTGCTGAAATTTAATGTCACTTGTTACTATGGAACATAATCCTTTGAGGGGCTTGTTCGAGGTACCTTCACCCCGACTAGTAGAGCAAAGAGTTGCTCCTCAACCTACTGAACCTACTGAAAATATTTACTTTGAAATTCCTTCGGGTATGATAGAGAAACTGCTAGCTAATCCTTTTATAGGAGATGGAACATTACATCCCGATTTGCACCTAATCTATGTGGATGAAGTTTGTGGATTACTTAAGCTTGCAGGTATGCTCGAGGATGTTATCAAGAAGAAGGTCTTCCCTTTATCTTTGAAGGGAAAGGCATTGACATGGTTTAGGCTATGTGATGATATGGGATCATGGAACTAGAACCGATTGAAATTGGAATTTCATCAGAAGTTTTATCCTATGCATCTTGTTCATCGTGATCGCAATTATATATATAATTTTTGGCCTCGCGAAGGAGAAAGCATCGCTCAACCTTGGGGGAGGCTTAAGTCAATGTTATATTCATGCCCCAATCATGAGCTCTCAAGAGAAATTATTATTCAAAAAATTTATGCTTGGCTTTCTCTCAATAAACGCTCCATGCTCGGTACTTCTTGTACTAGCTCTTTTATGATGAAGACTATTGAATTCAAATGGGATTTATTACAAAGAATTAAACGCAACTCTGAATATTGGGATCTCGACAAATGTAAGGAGTCACGTATAACACCTAAGTTTGATTGTGTTAAATCTTTTATGGATACCGATGTTTTCCATGAATTTAGCACTAAATATGTACTTGACTCTGAGATAGTAGCTTCTTTCTGTGAATCCTTTGCTACTCATGTTGATCTCCCTAAGGAGAAGTGGTTTAAATATAATCCTCCCATTGAAGTAAAAGTAGTTGCATCTATTAAATTTGAAGAAAAGACTGTCACTTATAATGTTGATCCTATTGTTCCTACCGCTTATATTGAGAAACCACCTTTCCCTGTTAGAATAAAGGATCATGCTAAAGCTTCAACTATGGTTCGTAAGAGTAATACTAGAACACCTACACCCCCTGAGCAAATTAAAGTTGAACCTAGTATTGCTATGGTTAAAGATCTCTTGGCTGATAATATTGATGGGCATGTTATTTACTTCTGTGATGAAGCTTCTAGAATTGCTAGACCTGATACTAAAGATAAACATAGACTTGTTGTAGGCACGCCTGTTATTTCTGTTAAAATAGGAGATCATTGCTATCATGGCTTATGTGATATGGGTGCTAGTGCAAGTGCAATACCTCATTCCTTATACAAAAAAATTATGCATGATATTGCACCTGCTGAGATAGAGGAAATTGATGTTACAATTAAGCTTGCCAATAGAGACACTATTTCACCAGTTGAGATTGTTAGAGATGTTGAAGTCTTGTGTGGGAAAGTTAAATATCCTGCTGATTTTCTTGTTCTTGGTTCCCCACAAGATGACTTTTGTCCCATCATATTCGGTAGACCCTTCTTGAATACTGTTAATGCTAAGATAGATTGCAAAAAGGATGTTGTTACTATTGGTTTGGGGGATATGTCTCATGAGTTTAATTTTGCTAAATTTCTTAGACAACCCCATGATAAAGAATTGCCTAGTAAAGATGAAATTATTGGTCTCGCTTCTATTGTCGTGCCTCCTAATGATCCTTTAGAACAATATTTGCTAGACCATGAAAATGATATGTTTATGAAAGAAATAAGGGAAATAGATGAAGTATTCTTTAAACAGGGACCTATTTTGAAACACAACTTGCCTGTTGAAATCCTAGGGGATCCTTCTCCACCCAAGGGTGATGCCGTGACTGAGCTCAAACCATTACCTGATACTCTTAAATATGTTTATCTTGATGAAAAGAAGATATTTCTTGTTATTATTAGTGCTAACCTTTCAGAGCATGAAGAAAAGAAATTATTGAAAACTCTAAAGAAGCACCGTGCTGCTATTGGATATACTGTTGATGATCTTAAGGGCATTAGTCCCACTCTATGTCAACACAAAATAAAATTGGAGAAAGAAGCTAAACCGGTTGTAGATCACCAACGACGGTTAAATCCTAAGATGAAAGAAGTGGTAAGAAAATAAATACTAAAGCTTCTGGAGGTAGGTACAATTTATCACGTTGCTGATAGTCAGTGGGTAAGTCCTATCCATTGTGTCCCTAAGAAGGGAGGTATTACTGTTGTTCCTAATGATAAAGATGAATTGATCACACAAAGAATTGTTACAGGTTATAGAATGGTAATTGATTTCCGCAAATTAAATAAAACCACTAAAAGATCATTACCCTTTACCTTTTATTGATAAAATGCTAGAAAGATTCTCTAAACATACACATTTTTGCTTTCTAGATGGTTACTCTGGTTTCTCTCAAATACCTGTGTCAAAGGAGGATCAAGAAAAGACCACTTTTACTTGTACTTTCGGTACCTTTGCTTATAGACGTATGCCTTTTGAGTTATGCAATGCACCTGCTACCTTACAAAGATGCATGATGGCTATATTCTCTGATTTTTGTGAAAAGATTGTTGAGGTTTTCATGGATGATTTTTCCGTATATGGAACTTCTTTTGATGATTGCTTGAGCAACCTTGATCGCGTTTTGCAGAGATGTGAAGAAACTAATCTTGTCTTGAATTGGGAGAAGTGCCACTTTATGGTTAACGAAGGTATTGTCTTGGGGCATAAAATTTCTGAAAGAGGTATTGAAGTTGATAAAGCTAAAGTCAATGCTATTGAAAAGATGTCGTGTCCTAAGGACATTAAAGGTATAAGAAGTTTCCTTGGTCATGCTGGTTTTTATAGGAGGTTCATTAAGGACTTCTCAAAAATTTCTAGGCCTGTGACTAATCTCTTACAAAAAGATGTTCCTTTTATCTTTGATGATGATTGTGTAGAAGCATTTGAAATACTTAAGAAAGCCTTGATTTCTGCACCTATTGTTCAGCCACCTGATTGGAATTTACCCTTTGAAATCATGTGCGATGCTAGTTATTTCGTTGTAGGTGTTGTTCTAGGACAAATAGTTGATAAGAAATTAAATGTTATTCAATATGCCAGTAAAACTCTAGACAGTGCCCAGAGAAATTATGCTACTACTAAAAAATAATTTTTAGCAGTTGTATTTGCTTGTGATAAGTTCAGACCATATATTGTTGATTCTAAAGTAACTGTTCACACTGATCATGTTGCTATTAAATACCTTATGGAAAAGAAAGATGCTAAACCTAGACTTATTAGATGGGTTCTCTTGCTACAAGAATTTGATTTGCATATAATTGACAGAAAGGGAGCTGAGAAACCGTTGCAAACAACCTATCTAGGCTAGAGAATGTTCTTGATGACCCACTACCTATTGATGATAGCTTTCCTGATGAACAATTAGCTGTCATAAATGCTTCTCGTACTGCTCCATGGTATGCTGATTATGCTAATTACATTGTTGCTAAATTTATACCACCTAGTTTCACATACCAGCAAAAGAACAAAAAATTCTATGATTTAAGACATTACTTCTGGGATGACCCACACCTTTATAAAGGAGTAGATGGCGTTATTAGATGTTGTGTACCTGAGCATGAACAGGAACAGATCCTACGCAAGTGTCACTCCGAGGATTATGGATGACACCACGCTGGAGATAGAACTGCACATAAGTTATTGCAATCCGGTTTTTATTAGCCTACTCTCTTCAAAGATGCCCGTAAGTTTGTCTTGTCTTGTGATGAATGCCAAAGAATTGGTAATATCAGCAGATGTCAAGAAATGCCTATGAACTATTCTCTTGTTATTGAACCATTTGATGTTTGGGGCTTTGATTATATGGGACCGTTTCCTTCCTCTAATGGGTATACACATATTTTAGTTGCTGTTGATTATGTTACTAAGTGGGTAGAAGTTATTCCAACTAGTAGTGTTGATCATAACACCTCTATTAAGATGCTTAAGGAAGTTATTTTTCCAAGGTTTGGAGTCCCTAGATATTTAATGACTGATGGTGGTTCACATTTTATTCATGGTGCCTTTCAGAAATGCTTGCTAAGTATGATGTTAATCATAGAATTGCATCTCCATATCACCCATGATCTAGTGGTCAAGTAGAACTTAGTAATAGAGAGCTCAAATTAATTTTTCAAAAGACTGTTAATAGATCTAGAAAGAATTGGTCCAAGAAACTTGATGATGCTTTATGGGCCTATAGAACTGCATATAAAAATCCTATGGGTATGTCTCCGGATAAAATGGTTTATGGAAAAGCATGTCACTTACCTCTCGAACTAGAACATAAGGCATATTGGGCCATTAAAGAGCTCAATTATGATTTCAAACTTGCCGGTGAGAAGAGGCTATTTGACATTATCTCACTTGATGAATGAAGAACCCAGGCCTATGAGAATGCCAAACTGTTTAAAGAAAAGGTTAAAAGATGGCATGACAAAAGGATACAAAAGCGTGAGTTTAATGTAGGTGACTATGTGTTGCTATTCAACTCTCGTTTAAGATTTTTTGCAGGAAGACTTCTCTCTAAATGGGAAGGTCCTCATGTTATCAAGGAGGACTATCGTTCCGGTGCCATAAAAATTAACAACTTCGAAGGCACAAATCTGAAGGTGGTGAACGGTCAAAGAATCAAACATTATATCTCAGGTAATCCTATAAATGTTGAAACCAATGTTATTGAAACCGTAACCCCGGAGGAATACATAAGGGACACTTTCCAAAATGTTTCAGACTCCGAAAAGGAATAGTTATGTGGTACGGTAAGTAAACCGACTCCAAAACAGTTCTAATAGCAATTTTTCTCCGTTTTGGAATATTTAAGAAAATAGGAAAATAAGAAGTAGTGCGAAAGGGACACGAGGCACCCACGAGGGTGGAGGGCGCGCCCCGCTGCCTCGTGGGCACCTCGTGTGCCCTCCGGACTCCGTTTTCTTGCACGATACTTCTTTTGGTCGGTAAAAATTCATTATATAATCTCCCGAAGGTTTTGACCACTGTACCACGCAAATATCCTCTGTTTTTGTTTCGAGCTGTTTCTGCCGCAGATTAGAGCAAGATGTCTTCTCAAGAGTCAGTCGGGGAGAGTCGGGTGTCTCATCGGACACCGGTTCCAGGAGCAAATAGCGATGCCTATCACTTTGGGCCATCAACGGAGGAAGAGATGGAAGCCGACTTGAAAAGGATAGATGCCATGGAGGAGGATCAAGAAGTTACCTCTCGTTTCCGGGCCGGATTCACGATGGGGGAACTACAGAGCTCAGCTATTCCAAACTCGGTCATCCCTTCCAATGTTAGATTTCTCTCTTATGAAAATATGAAAAAGAGTGTTACTTGTTCTCCCGCAGCTATGCAACATCCTTGGGTGAAAGGAGCCTTAGCCGTCTTGGGCAAGCTCCGTAAGGAAATAATGGACCTCAAGAAGCAAGTCAATAAGCTCGAGGAGGAGAACCGTATCCTGAGGGGCATCATCGCCAAGAATATCACCTCGCCACGTCTAAAGAAAGAGCAATAAATACATGGGTATGGGCACTCCCCTTGGAAACTGCCAAGCTTGGGGGAGGTGCCCCGGTATCGTATCACCATCAGACTCCTATCTTTACCGTTTTTCTTAGTTCGATCCTTTTGGTAATATCTTGATCTAGTATAATAAAGTTTTAGTATGATTTAGTTTTGAGTTTTGCCTTATGGTCCTTCTATGTAATCGAGTCCATGAGCTATATATAATAAAGATTAGTTTTGAGTCGAGGGCTTGGTTATCTTGCTATGATCTTGAGGGAATAAAAATAAAGGAAAGAGAAAGAATAAAAATAAAAGAGATCATATTGATCTTATGGAGAGTAATGACTTCACATATAAAGAGTATGATGAATAAGAGTTGTTGAGAGTTGACAAAAATAGTTTTGGTCATCGTTGCAATTAATATGAAGTAATAAAGAAATAGAGGTTTTCACATATAAATATACTATCTTGGACATCTTTTATGATTGTGAGCACTCATTAAAATATGACATGCTAAAGAGTTGATATTGGACAAGGAAGACAACGTAATGGGTTATGTTTTCTTATATCTGAAATAAAGTATATTTTCATGGATCGTCCAACATGTTGAGCTTGCCTTTCCCCCTCATGCTAGCCAAATTATCTGCACCAAGTAGAGATACTACTTGTGCTTCAAAATATCCTTAAACACGGTTTTGCCATGAGAGTCCACCATACCTACCTATGGATTGAGTAAGATCCTTCAAGTAAGTTGTCATTATTGTATGCAATAAAAGTTGCTCTCTAAATATGTATGATTTATTAGTGTGGAGAAAATAAGCTTTATACGATCTTGTGATGCGGAAGCAATTGGAGCGACGGACTGCATAATAAAGGTCCATATCACAAGTGGCAATACAAAGTGACGTTCTTTCACATTAAGATTTCGTGCATCCAACCATAAAAGCACATGACAACCTCTGCTTCCCTCTGCGTAGGGCCTATCTTTTATTCTTGTCTTATACCTTATACAAGAGTCATGGTGATCTTCACCTTTCCTTTTTACATTTTATCCTTTGGCAAGCACATTCTGTTGTAAAGATCCTGATATATATATATATATATATATATATATATATATCCAATTGGATGTAAGTTATCATAAACTATTATTGTTGACAATACCCTTGAGGTAAAAGGTTGGCAGGCAACACTATAAGCCCTTATCTTTCTCTGTGTCCGGTTAAAACTCCATACCCATAAGTATTGCGTGAGTGTTAGCAATTGTTAAAGACTAAATGATAGTTGAGTATGTGGACTTGCTGAAAAGCTCTTATAATGACTCTTTCCGATGTTATGATAAATTGCAATTGCTTCAATGACCGAGATTATAGTTTGTTGGTTTTCAATGAAGTTTTTGATTCATACTTGACATTGTGAATAGATTGTTACTTTAGCATAAGAAATCGTATGAAATATATATATATATATATATATATATATATATATATATATTGCTGTTATAAGAATGATCATGATGCCCTCATGTCCGTATTTTATTTTATCGACACCTCTACCTCTAAACATGTGGACATATTTTTCGTTATCGGCTTCCGCTTGAGGACAAGCGAGGTCTAATCTTGGGGGAGTTGGTACGTCCATTTTGCATCATGCTTTTATATCGATATTTATTGCATTATGGGCTGTTATTACATGTTATGTCACAACACTTATGCCTATTCTCTCTTATTTTACAAGGTTTACATGAAGAGGGAGAATGCGCAATTTGGAATTCAGGCTGGAAAAGGAGCAAATATTAGAGACCTATTCTGCACAGCTCCAAAAGTCCTGAAACTTCACGGAGGCAGTTTTTGCAATTAATAAAAAATATTGGCGAAAGAATCAACCAGAGGGGGGCCACCAACCATCCACGAGGGTCACTACAAAAAAATACATTTCCATGATGATGCGTGTTTGTCACAGTAGGTCACGTTTTTGTCATGCATGTACATCCATGACAAATTTATGACAGAATCAAGATAGTCATACCTGTGCTGTCGTAGAAGTGTTCCATGATATTACCAAAATTATCATCACGGAAGTGTCCACTTCCATGATGATAAATCGCGCATCACAGAAGTGCTTTCGTCAAGGGTGACCGACACGTGGCATCCACCGTAACGGAACGCCGTTAAGCTATCGGGTCGGGTTTTGGATCCGATAATCCGTTAACAGCCCCGACCAATGGGGATTTTCCACGTGTAAAATCATCATTGGCTGGAGGAAACACGTGTCGGCACACCGCTGGGACAGATGTCATCCACTCATTGGACAGAAGGCGCCTATGATACGTCGACACGTGGCACGGCCCAACAGAGGCCCATTCCTGTGACAAGGCCGGCCCGTTTGACTTGGTCAAAAGGTGGTGGGCCGGCCCATGTAAATCCTGTTAACGGCATGTTCGCATATAGCCCATTTACAGCCCGCTAACCAAAGGCCCGTTACGCCCTATACAAATTAGGCCCAGTACCGTCATCTGGGCCACCCAATATGATTCTGCATCGTTTTCACTTGGCCCATGTATGGCCCATGACGCCTTTTCGGCCCATATGAGGCCCTATGTAACTCTTGGCCTATTAACGGCCCGTGGTGAAACTGGCCCGTAATGAACAAAGTGTATTACTTTACACCCATTAACGGCCGTGGTGAAATCGCCCGTAATGAACAAAGTGTATCACTTTATACCCATTAAGGGCCCGTTATTCCGTTGGGCGTTTCCAGCCCATGTTATCTTTCGGCCTTATCGAGCCCATTTATTCTTGGGCTCATTTCAAAGATTCGCTTACTTACGTCCGTTCATCGCTATTTTTCTGCTTATGGGCCAAATTCAGCCCGTGGTTACAGTCGGCCTGTTTGTGGTCCGTTAACACGTTGGGCCGTTTTCATAGCGTCATGAAATACGGCCTATTTACGATGGCCCGTTATGGTCGGCCTATGAACGGACAATTACAACTCTAGCCCGTTTACGGCCATAATGCGGCCTGTTATTGGCCCATGTTTGGCCAATCGATCATACTGCCCGTATAAGGCCCATTGATGATACGGCCCGTAGAAGGCCCATTGTTTCTGCGGCCCGTAGAAGGCCCATTGTTTCTACGGCCCATAGAAGGCCCACTGTTTATACGGCCCGTAGAAGGCCCACTGTTTCTATGGCCCGTAGGTCCAGTGTCACTACAGTAAATATTAGCCCATGGTTATTGTGGCCTAGTTTTAAAAAATAGGTTATTGCAGCCACTAGCAAACCGCAGAAAAAGAACTGCACCGACTACAAGCAAACAAATAAACAAGACAACAAGGAAATAAATAAGCAAGCAACTTACACTAGGCTATCATGGCTATTACACATATTACATCCACTTTGGGCATCAAAGTTCGCCACCAAAGGTAAATATAGGGAACACAAAGACATATAAACGCCGCAGCAAAACAAGTCCAGAACTAAAACCACTTCAGAAGAGCTCAAGAAACAATATCCTGGGTACCCATAATGATGGCAAGATTCTTAGCAAGCTTATTAACTTTCTCTTGTTTGGCACTTAAGTCCTCCAGCGCTTGTTGTTGCACCAGAAAGTATGCATCTGAATTCTGCAGGAACTTCCTCCTCGATCCTTGACTTCGTCGCATAACATCCGATCGATGTCTTTCAACTTGAAGTTGAGACTCAAGAAGCTGAACTGATTCAGCAACGAGTTCAAGAGTCTGGTGCCAGCAGTAAGCGATAACTCGAACACTACATCAAGACATGACTTTGGGGTTGTCTCAGTGTCCTCAGTATAGTTTTTATCAGCTTTCTTGGAGACCAACAGGGATGTCTCACTATCTTGAACCTTATCTGCATTTCTTCCTTTACCATTGCATAACATGGTACTCTTCTCCAATACTTTATCCGCGTTCTAAAAGAGAAACAAACAAACACATCTTAGGTTTACAATGTAGTATATGAAACTCATTTTGGTAAACCAGTTCAGCAGTAAGGTGGACTGGATGACAACATGAAACAAACATATATCTATGTAGTATGGTCACTGTATGGTCTATATCCTTCTAGTTTATGTTGCCAAATCAAGATAGATACACTTCGAATCATATCTATTTAAGACAAAGCAGCATAGACAGAATATAAGTGTGGGAAACTACACAAAGAATAACAACACTTGTAATGTGCATGGCATGAGAACATAACTGTTTATTCAATTGAAACTTAAATCAACATAGAGCAAGTTACAACAACAAACAGCCAAACACGTTGAAGAAACAGGTTTAAAACATACCTGTTGCGCCATTGGAGTTTCAATTGCATCCTTCAAATTTGAAATTGGTTGGTATCAGTAAATACAGTGATGCAAGAGAAAATTAGTATGAACCATAGCTACGGAACCTGACCTGAGAACAATTCTTCTTCTGCTTTAAGCGTTGACTTCGGGTTCGGAGTGGTGGTCCTCGTGATTTGGGCACTGCAGTTGCCTTACTAACTGCTCATGTTTGGGTGCTCTGTGGTGGAGACGGTGTTGTATCAATGGGAACTGGGTGTTTATCTGCTGGGGTTGGGGTTAGAAGGGGTGTAGCTGGTTCTTTGTCCAACTGGGTAGGGGTACAATCTGCATGAGTGTGGGTTATGTTGGGTGGGGCTGATTCTTGGGCAAGTACAACCGTGGTTCTATCTGCATCGACAGGTAGCATGATCTTTTCTGAAGACCGTGTTTTTACTCCCACAGATACTGCCATCACTCCTCCAATTGAAATGGCTGATAAACAAGAAAAGTAATTGAATGTACAGACATTGTAAGATAGACAGGTGCAATGGATAGTAGGGAAGAAAACAGGGCATGAAATAATTCACATTTATGTTGTCTAAGCAAATGTAATAGCAGGACATAATTTCACATATATGATGGCTAATTAAATAGGATAGCATGACACAATTTCACATGTATGATGGCTAACTAAACAGGATAAAATGACATACTTCAAAATATGATCACTATGTAAACAGGATGACATGATATAACTATACGATGTGTCTATTAAAGTGGTTGGCATGCCATAAATCACAAACATGCCGTTGATGGAAACATGATGGCATGATATAATTCACGGATAGAATGACATAATTTAAAATATGATGACTATGTAAACAGGATGAGATGATATAACTACATTATGTCTTTAGAAAATGGGTTGGCATGCCATAATTCAGATACATGCTGTCTATGTAAACATCATGGCATGACATAATTCAAATATATGATTTATATACTAAGGAAGTGAGCAGAGGGCAATTGCATATATGATGTGTCAACTAAGGAGATGGCATTCAATATTGTGTATATGATGTAAAAACTAAGCATTGCAATACAACATATGCATTATATGAGTAATATAACCCTGCCAAGTTTGAGCATACACCTCGGGGATAATAGGATTGGTCATCCGCCTCAATCCTCCTCTCAAGAGCTATCTGTAATCAGCAAGATATCTGCTTCAAAGGTAGCATTGTCTGCTCTGAAGACCTTGTTTTCACTCCAGATTTCTCCATCACCAATCCAAATGGCTGATGCACAGGAAGAGCAATTGAATATACAAACATTGTCGACAAAAGCAATGAGAAATACAAAAAAAGGACGGCATGATATAACTCATATATGACGCTTGCCTAAACAGCATGGCATTGCATAATTCACATACATAATGCCTTGCAACAAGATAACATTGCATAATTCACATATATAATGCCTTGCAACAAGATGGCATTGCACAATTCACATATATGGTAATTAGACACTAAACAGGTGGCATTCACACAAAGCATGTCTAAACTAACCAAATGACATAGCAATGCAAGATACCATACGCATGATATGAGTAACATAACCTTGCCAAGCTAGGGCATGCACCTCAGGGGGGAAATATGACTGGTCATCTGTCTCTGAATCCTCCTCTGAGGAGCTATCGGTAACCAGCAAGACATGCGCTTTGTCAGATAGCATTGTCTGCTCTGAAGACCTTGTTTCCACTCCCGATTTTTCCTTTGCGCCCACCATGGAACGACGTCTGCATGAAATTTTATTGCCACGCAAGGCTCGTCTCTTTTGCTCTACATGATCAGTTCCATTGTGTACAATAACTGGCATGCATAGGAATAAAACATAGTGGGATTATGTAAGGAGTGCATGCACAAATCCAGAGTGATGGTAGCAAACTGTGGATAGACCCAAAACCAATTATAGCGAGTGCGGATAATAGCTTTAGTTAAAAATACAGATAATGGCTCCTTTAATGTGTGTTTGCACCCAACATGAAACTCATAGTAGACATCGGAGATTAACCAGATAGTAGATAGATAGTACTGATTGCTGCCCCAATATGTACCCCACAACCATTTAAAAACTCAAGTTTCAGCATTAGTTTGGACCTGACTCGGAGTCTAATAGGTGAACACGACGATAATGCAGCATGTCATCATATTAAGCGACGCATAACGTAAGCAGACACGGAAGAGTGCGACCTCTCTTGCGGACCCGTGTAGTCCTCAAGGTCATCTGCTCAGTTGATGATGGTAATGCAGTTGTCGTGGCTGCCGGCGGCGGGGAAGAAGATCTGAGGCGGCGAAAGACAGTCTGGAGAGCGGATCCCTGCTGTGGTGAACCCTTCCGTCGTTGGAGCAGCTGAGCTGGGGTGGAACACAGAGCCGCAGGAGCAGGACAAACCACACATGGTTTTCTTTGACTCATATCTCAGAACGGAAGTAATTTAGTAAGGGCTTGTTTGAATTTGAGGATTCTAACAATGCAGCTATAGTAAATAGACAGTAATAGTATAGGAATGAACCATCAAAACAGAGCATTTAAATACACGGGACTTCTTCCAATCTGGGTGTTTGATTCACAACAATTGGAAGATCACAGGATGCAAAAAATCATGGTGAGATTAAGTCAAACCACAAGAAAATGTACGGTTATAATGCTATTATGCTACTATCTCTTAGTCTTGTGCTTGATGAATAGGAATATGAAAAGGAGGATAAGTGGAAATTATAATTCCTACGGTTTTTCTTTAAAGGAGACACTAAAGGAACAAATCCTACAGTTTTCCTTTGCTCCATTCCTTTGCACCAAATTCATGAAAAGTAGTACCTAGGAAACTTTCCAATTCCTATGTTTTTCATTCACTTTTCCTTTCAAGCACTGGCGATTCTAGTAGGTAGGCTTGAGCAAGGAAAATCCTACACTAAAAAAATGTTTTTGTGCTACTTCTATTACTTTGAACCTAGGCCACTGCCATACTAGCTCAACTCCCAGGCCCATCGACAAATGCACAGCTCAAACGTGCAGAGATAAATAATGATGGCGTTCAAGAGAGTCCATCACGGATAGCTAAGTTGCCTGGTACGTCACTGCTTGTCATATAGTAGGATAAAATAATTGTATTTCACGTTACTACGTCTGCTTAGTGGACAATATATATAACATGTAGAGTAAAAAATAGGTGCAACAAGTGTACAACCTCTTTGGCGAAGCCATGTCGATCTCAATGTGATTGGGTTGGCCGGTGAGGTGGAGAATACTTCAATAAACCTTCGGTAGTATCCTGCCATTCCCAAGAAACTTCGCACGTCCGTTACGCTAGCTGGTGGTTTCCAACCAAGTACGGCCTTGACCTTTTCCGGGTCTACGGCAATACCTTCTTGGGTCAGCGTGGCCCAGAAAGCCTACCTGTCTTAGCCAAAATTCACATTTGCTGAACTTGGCGTACAATTGATGTTTCGTGAGTTCTCCTAGTTCAATTCGGAGATGCTCAGCATGCTCTTCTGGTGTCTTGGAATATATCAGAATATCGTCGATAAATACCACAACAAACTTGTCCATAAACTTCATAAATACTTTGTTCATGAGGTGAACAAAATATGCGGGGGCGTTTGTTAGTCCAAAGGGCATTACCATGAACTCATACAGTCCGTATCTGGAGGTGAAGGCTGTCTTGGGGATATCCTCTGTTCGCACTTTTAATTGATGGTATCCCGACCTTAAGTCAATTTTTGAGAAGACCTTGGCCTGAGCGAGCTGATCAAATAAATCATTTATCCGTCGCATTGGGTATTTGTTCTTGATTGTGACCATGTTAAGTGCTCGATAGTCTATACACAATCTCAGTGTCCCATCCTTTTTCTTGGCAAATAAAATTGGTGAACCCCAAGGTGAGGAGCTGGCTCGTATATATCCTTTGGCCAGTAATTCTTTTATTTGCTTCTTCAATTCCACCAGCTCGGATGGTGCCATTCTGTATGGTTTCTTGTAAATGGGAGCGGTTCCGGGTGCTAGCTCAATGCTGAATTCTATCTCTCGATCTGGTGGCATGCCTGGTAGTTCTTCAGGAAATACGCCCGAAATTCACACACTCACCGGAACTTTGCTTAACTCGTAAACGCCCACCTTGTTCAACCTCGGTTGCCGAGATATTTGTCTCTTTGGCTGAAACCTTTATTGCCTTCCCGTGATGGTGGGTGAGAATTACGGTCCGTTGAAGCAGTCAATAAATCCTTTGTTGGTGGTTAACCAATCCATCCCTAGGATGACATCCAGTCCTTTATTTTCCAATACAATAAGGTTGGCGTGAAACTTCAATCCTTCAAATTCAATAACCACACCTTGGCAAGAACTCGAGTCACTTGCTTAATCCTGTGGGACTTGATAATCATGGATTTTTCCAAGGGAAGCATCGAAAAATTATTTTGCAAAGCAAATCTCTTCGAAATGAACGAGTGAGAAGCTCCAGAATCAAACAAAACAGTGGCAGGTATTGTGTTGACAGGGAACGTACCGAGTACGATATCCGGGGCGTTTTGCGCTTCTTCTCTGGTCACGTGGTTCAGATGACCCTTCCTGTGATTGTTATTGGGGTTGAGATTGTTTCGCTTGGGCGCTGAATTATTGCCACCGTTGTTCGGCTTTGGGGTCGAGTTCCTTGGCTTGGGGCACTGCTTGGCATAGTGCCCTTCTTCTCCACAAGAGTAGCAAGTAACGCCTGGGCGATATGTGAACTCCTTGTCCCTTGCATGGAAATTCTTGATTGGGTGTGAAATATTCGTCGTGTGTTTGTGTGTCCCACTTCTCTGAAATTCCGTCTTGCTTCGGTGGTTGCGAGCAAGAGTAGTCTGGTCCCTTTTGCGTTTGCGAAAATCCTCCAAGCTGCGTCGCTCATTTTCCAAGGTAATAGCCTTATCCACCAGTGTTTTGAAATCTGGGAAAGTGTGCACAACCAGCTGGCATTTAAGCGTGGGTGCCAGGCCGTCAAAGAATTTTTCCATCTTCTTGCTTTCAGTCATACGCTCTTCGTTGGCGTAGCAAGACAATAGAGTAAACTGGTTGTTGTATTCTGACAACGTCATGGTCCTTTGTTTTAGGTCATCAAATTCTCTCTTCTTGATCTTCATAACACTTTTAGGAATGTGCGCCCCACGAAAACCTTCTTTGAGCTCCTCCCAGGTTATATCATTTTCGTTGGGGTGCATGTGTAGGAAATTTTGATGCAGCTGCTCCAGTGAGATAGTGCGGTGCATATAGCACTTTCTCACGGTCTGAACACTGTGCAATAACTAATTTTCTTTCCATGTCTCGAAGCCAGTCGTCGGCCTCAAGAGGTTTGTCAAGATGAGAAAATGTTGGGGACGCGTCTTCCTGTAGCTCGCATAACTTGGATTGCTGCTGATACTGTCCACGGTGATTTCCCATATTGATGACTTGGTTCATCATTTCCTGATGTTGTTGCTGACTCTGTTCATAAAGGCGGCATACTTGGGTAAATGTTGTTTCACTGCCCAGTTGACTTGACTGTCCCTGTGTGAAATTGTTGCTTGGTGGTGTGCCATAATTTTTCTCTGGCGGATTTGGCATGGAGCGCGTCCAAGGACGAGACATTTTTCACTCTGGGGATATATTTTGTAAAACTCATAAGAAAAGAAAAAGAGTCGCAAAAGTTAATAAATTCATAAATACGGGAAATTTTAAATGCTCCAAGATTTTTTTCAAGAGAAAAAACGATTGCGCACGGAGAAGGACTGCTCATTACATATCTTACACGCAAGCAGTAATTATACAATACATCACTCAGGGTATGCGTACATATTCCTGAAATGTTATTTAGGCTAGTGCACTTCTCCCAGTTCCTACATGATGCGCAAACAAGCTACTTCTCACAACCTATGTACATATAAACATATCGTACAAGTCGGTACATCGCATGGCGGCTAAGCGTACTCAGTCGGAGATGGTAAGGATCTCCCTTGGCCTACCGAGGGTGAGGCGCAGTGAGGCTGGGGACTCAACCTCCTCCTCGCTAATAGGCTCCAGACGTTAAGCGCTGCGCTGAGTTGATGGAGCGGGCGCCATAGGCGGAGCAACACGAATAGGAGTGGGCGCAATAGGTGGTGTAGAATGGACTGAAGTGGGTGCAATGACTTGGTTGAACTCCTCAGTGGTAGGCAGGCGACGAGCAGTGGCGAGAATGGTAGGAGAATAAGATGTCGAGGACGAGACGAAAGTCAGCGGTGGTGCGGTGTGCAGGAGCTCCCTCCTGTTGCTGGCACAGCCATGGAGTGAGTCCATGCGGGCAGCCACAAGGTCGTCCACCAGGTTGTCGAAGGCTGCCTCCAGAGCTCGGAGGTACTCGACAAGCATCTCAATAGCCTCGTCTCGCTCTCCTCTGGGGCAAGCGAATGAGTAGCTGCAGGTGTATGGCACGTGGCATGGAAGGTAGCGGTAGCGACGAGTCTTCATTGAAGGAAGAACATCCCGAAGACGAGCTATCGCCTCGCGGGCAGCCATCTGCATAGCATGCCTCTCCGTAGGCATGGCTCTCCCCAAGAACTGGAAGCGGCGTAACTCAACACGCCCTCCCTTGAATTGCACCACGGCCTGGTGCATGGTCAGACTGTCCTTGATCTTGTGCGGGTAGAGTGTGAAGACAGGGCGCACTGATGGCCCCATCGCGACCTGGACGATAAAGGAGAGGAGCTTGACGAACCCCTCAGGCACGTTGGCGAACACCTGTGATTCACAGTCATTGCCAGCCATCTACAAAAGTAGGCAAAAATTCTGAATGGTTAGATCATAAATTTATGCTGACTGTCAGAAAATGACTACATTTGCAAAAATAATAAGTTAACTCTATTATGCTAATAACCGATTAGCGATCGCACCTACTGGCTTCCTACAGTCAGCCTGGCTCTGGTACCAAGTTTGTCACGACCGTATTTTCAACAAAATACTTATTGAGAAACCGATCTTTGGGTCCCAGTATAAGAAGAATTATCCTTACTGGTAGAAAAATACTTGATCTGTAAGGCGGTAGCATTAAATATATTACAGGGTTGAGCTGAGGCTGCTCAACAATTATTACAAACATGCCAATATTGTACATAAGGGTGGTTAAGATACAGTGGTGTGGTGGCATACTACTGACTCAAGATAAAAGTGGTGGTGGATATATCACAGTGGAGTGGATAACATGACTCCTAAACTGGTAGCTCATCGAGCGTCGAGGTGAGGCTCGATGATTTTATTTGGGTAGCGGAAGAGAATATAATACGATGACCAAATCCAGGATCGCACGAGACTGACTGGGACTCCTCTAGGCGTCGGACTCGCTATCGAACTCTTCATCCATGAGATCGCCTTCATCAACATCTGGCCAAATCAACAAGCCAGGTGAGTACTTTCAAAGTACTCGCAAGACAGTTCGGACATAAGATATAACAAATGCATGCGTGAATGCGTCATGAGCAAAATAACCATGCACATTCAAATAATAAATATCGCACAACATGATATGTAAAAAGGAAGTCGGGCGGTAGTCCTCCCGAAGTCCCAACAAAATATCAGAAAAACCAATCGGGTGTCTGGAGCGACACCTCGAAGGGAAAACAAAAAAAATAATCATGCCACAGTCGGGCGTCTAAGCGACACCACATAAAGGGCTTACATTGAAAGTAAATGACATGCGTACACGGTCGGACGTCGAGCGACATCGCGAAAGGGCTTATATCGAAGTAAATAACAAGCGCATTACGCCGGATGTCCGAGCGACATCGCAGAAAGGGCTTATATCAAAAGTAAATAACAAGCGTGCCACGCCGGACGTCTGAGCGACATCGCAGAAAGGGCTTATATCGAAAGTAAATAACAAAGCGTACATACGCGTATCGCCCGAGCGACATCACAGAAAGGCTTATATCGAAAGTAAATATCAAGCGTGCCACAGTCGGACGTCTGAGCGATGTCGCAGAAAGGGCTTAAATTTCATTATTCATATATGATAAATTCACAAGGATATAATACTCATAGAAAATATTCAACACATAATAATAAACGGGTTAGTCCATCCACAGGAATAAAGCACTTAACACTCAAATGTTTCACCGGAGTTTTTGTCACTGAGACTGACACCTGACAAGATAAGTTGAACACAGTACTTGGACATGGATAAGATGATTCAAAGGATTTTGACTCTGCAGAGTTTGTATTAATTATCCACAGCCAACGGATTTCGTGAGTCACGAGGACTAGTTCCGCTTACGGTATTTCGGTAGAAACACATCTAACCAAGACACACCCATCCCACCTCACGATGCCAGAATCACCCTAGACAACGTACAAGAAAAACTTTGAGACGGGGAGATCACAACCTCGAATAGCATGGGATCAAATTTATATACGCGCGCTCTAAGGGGTGCCCCCCTCTCGGTCCCAACCGGAAACACCCATGCCCCCTGACCAGATGACTGGCTTTAATCCAGGGCCATGGAACCCTCATCACGGCCTCTCTATTTGGTGTGTACCAGGAAGGCGGTTTTAAACTTACTAAGCCATATCCCTTGCGGAAAACATGTGGTAGTACAGGAAGGAAAACGGATGAAAACATGACTTGATTCATGTTGACACTGGAGTCAAATAGTCTAGCATAAGACTGGCATGCTACAACACTGCCATATTACCCATTCTCATGCCAACACATGGCCATGCAACTCATATCCAATAACATATGGATTTTCGAACTCACTTGTATCAACTTTGCATGTATTATAACACTTATCGAAATGCTCATAAACATGCCATGTAACTACTTAATGCAAACATGCAACAAACACTCATCATATCAAAAGTTCAAACATGCTTTCCTGGTTCAGAGTAGTCGGAGTCTAGCTTGGTGAAGTTCGCGGTTCCGTCACCTCCTCCGGTATCTACGGTATAGGAAAATACGTACTTAACGTAAATACCGTGAGTGCATAGAAAATTGTTCCAAATATTTTTTAAATAAATATGACAAAAAACTAGACAAAAAAATAAAGATGACAGAAAAAGAATGAACCAAAAATCAGTTTCTGTTTAAAAGTTATAAAGGTTTTAACTCAGGGACTCATTTGTAATGAAACAGAAAGTTTCCAGGGGCCAACTTATAAAAACAGAAAACGCTTCGGCCAAAAGCCGTCAACTGCAAAGGAAAACGTACTCTGCCCGAATGCATTTTCAGAAAACGATTCGAATAAAAAGAAAACACTGACAAGGGGTCCCACCCGTCAGGTTTGAAATTTCAAACAGGGAGGAACAGAGCTCGTCGGCGCCCGAGAGCTGCGGTGGTCGCCGGCGGCGATCCACGGCGAGTTGGGAGGATTGGAGAGTACCTACGTGCTTAGTGTGTCCTTCCGCATCGGTGGGTGGTGATGGTGGTCGTCGGCGAGCACCACGTCGACGGCGGACCTTGCTCCGGCGGACGGCGGCTCGGGTGGAGTTGGATCTCATCGGGGAGGGCTGCGCAGGTCAAATTGAAGCCGGGGTTAGATCACTGGGTTCCCGAGGAGACTACTGACGAGATTTGAGGGGCGGGGATGGCCTCACCGGAGTGGATTGAGCAGGTGGCCGAGGCGGATCGGGGCGGCCGGAGTTGGGGAGGAGACCTCCTCGAGGTCCTCCTAGTGGCTTGGCGGGGTTCTGGTGGGGTGCAGTGGTGGTGCGTGCTCGAGGACGAGCTCGGGACTCCATTTTATAGGCGATCCGAGGCGGTGGCCGAGAACGGGGATCTCCGGCGATGGTTACGGGCGCATGCTGCTTGGTCGGGTGCTTAGGGAGTTGGGCATCAACGTGGAGGTCCACGGGCTCCGTTTAGAGGCTAACCCAGGTTGGATTTGGCGCGCAAGGGTGGTTTCGATAGAACGGGGCGGCGCGGGCCCGTCGGCGGCAGAGGGCGCGCCCTGTGCTTGCCGGGCCACGGCGAAGGTGCTGCGGTGTGTGCTGGCATGCATGAGGCTACGCGGAGAGCTAGGGAGCGTTGGGCGGCGCAGAACGGCGTAGCGAGCCGCTGGCCGCTCATATCGCCACGGTGGCTCCGCCATCAAGAAGCCGCCGGGCGCCGGGCGATGTTTCGCCGCCACCGACTATTGCGCCTGTCCAAGAGGGCGTGCGCAGTGCTCTGGTCAAGGAGAAGGGGCCAGGCAACGCGCCAGAAAGTGCACGGGTGATCGATGACAAGCCACCATTTAAAAACGACATCAAGATAACTCTGAAATTCTGAATTTTACCGAAAGTGTACAGAACAAAGGCTGGCCAAGTGTTCGATGAAATGATTCAAGCATGAGAAAAATTTATCTGGGGCTGATCTTCGGTGTGGTGGTCTCTCAAAGCACCTGGGGACTGCCTGAATTTTTGTGAAATTTTTGGAGAAGGTAAAGTATGAATTTCACCAAAAATGATGAATCTGGTCCAAACTTGCAAAGGTTGAAACTTGAAAATTTTGAAAAGAGGAAGAGTGGATCCTGATGGATCTAGGTTGGGGGTGCTAAGGACTATCCAGAGGAGTTGGTTTGAGATCAAAACTCAAAGGAAAACAGGTACTTCCTTTGTAAATCATCTAGGCTTAGAATAAATGATGTAATTGTTTTGGGGAGTAAAATAAAAGAATTAAAATCCAAAAATGGATTGAACTTGTTGGGACAGAATGTTTGGGTTGCCCCAAAGTGGAGGGAGGGGTTTTGGGAGAAGTTACCACATGAGGCATGGTAAAACCAAGGATGGTTCAAAACAAAAGAGTAGCTCCAAAACCCTTAGGGTTTCTTTTTTTTTAAGAAAATAGATTCCAAAAATATTTTTGAGATGGGAAACTCAGAATAAAGGTTTTTAATAACCAAACACCAGGGTTGAAGAAGATACAAGAAAAATGAAATCCTTGCCATGGGGAAAAGTTTTGAGAGAGAGAGGTTTTAGGAAGGATTTAAATGACCTTCTTCAAATCAAGCAAGGTTTTTGTTGAAAATTAAATAAATTTTTTTTGGAGTGTCACAAACGTTAACCTGAGTGGAATTCTAATAGCATCTCCAATACATGACGTAAAAATACATAACCACAAAGTGCTAGATATAAAATAGATCATCCGCTCATCTCTGAACTTAACTGTCGAAACTGAACTTAACTGTCGATACTGAACTTAATCGTCAAATCGAACCTAATCGTCAAAACTGAATTTTGTTGTCGAAACTGAACGCACTAGCAAGGTGAGGCTACACGTCGGTCAACCGACTTTTTCATCTCTGGTCAGTCGATTTTGCAGCCGTTGGATACGAAATCAAGGGCCTGCGGTTCATCTTCAACCTCCACCCCCCTGAGCCACTAGCCACCACCGGCCAAACAGCAGCCCCCCCGCCGCCCGCGGTCGGCGGTGCGCCGCCCCGCCCGCCCCGAAAACAGTCCCCACCGCCAGTCCGCCGCCGCCCCGGCCATCCCTCTAGGCCCCCACGTGCCGAGATTTTTCTCCCATGATCCCTGCCACCGCCGCCACCGCCGGGCGACCACCGCCCCATCCCGAACCCCGAGATAGATAGTGGGTACCTCTCGTGAGCCCCTCTCTGCTGCGGATGGTTCTTCCTTCACCCCATGAGCCCACCCCTTGAAAATCGATCGACCCAAAAGTCGATTCACGATCAAGTGTAGCCAAATCGGAGCAGCGTCGCAAGCAAGAGCAAGAGCGAGAGCAGCAGCGCGAGCAAGAGCAATAGCAAGAGTAGACCAGGCAGGGGACCGAGAGAAAGGGCAGATCAGCAGCTCCTACTGATGTGGACGTCGCCGCCGAGGGAACGACGCCGTGGAGGAAGTGGCCAGCGATGCCGCCGTGGATAGAGCCGCGCCGTGTCGGCTCGGGACCAAGCGCCGGCAGCACCTTGAGATCGAATCAAGAAGAAAATGTGGCGATTAGTGTACAACCTCTTTGGTGGCGCCGATTAGGCCGCAGCTTCATCCGAGGAAACGGTGATGATGATGCTCTTCCGGTGGTGCAGGTGAAGACGGCGGTGTGGGAATGGAGTTGGCGCGAAAGACAAGGGGAACGTCGGGGCAGCTCCTTGGAGGTGGAGGACGGGGTGGCTGAACCGGCGAGACGATGAGATCGACAACAGATCCTCATCCGGTACGGTGGATGAGGGACGTCGAGGTGTTGCTGTGGACGACATCGTCGGGGAAGAGGCTCCGGCTGGGTGGCGGACGGAGCAGGGTGTGGGGTTTCGTCGCGGGTTTTCGCGGCCTCGGTGTACGAATGGGTGGGTGGATGGGATGGCAGTGGGGAACCATGGCTTAGAGACGCGCTTGTCCGAAATGTGGGGTAAGTTACGAAAGTACCCCCCACCGACTTGAGGCGGTTCTTTCGGTTCAGGGGTACCACGGGCATTTCGCGTGTCGGGATTTCACCGGAGGTGGTAGTTTTCGCGCGCGTTGTAATTTCGGAATAGCAAGGCGCATGTTGAGACGGAGGGAGTTGTCGGGGCACAACGAGACAAAGATATATCTTAAATATTTCGGGCTAACAAGGCACGAGTTGAAGAGGCGGGAGTTTTGCAGCACGATAGACAGAGACGCTAGCTTCAATTTTCGGCATAACAAGGCGCGGCTTGAAATTTCGGAAGAACAAGCTTAACGTGTACCCCAAAAAAAGACAATTTGCACCTCAACACGCACAACACACACAAACACCATTTAGACTAGAGTAAGGTACACATGCATTGCACGCATGAGATTTGGCAACCAAATTATGAATAAATACCACATTATAGCATGCAAGCTTTGAGTCATGTATGCATGATGTAGATGTTCGTTTAATTCTTATAGTTCATTTCATTCAAAATCATCTACTTTTTATAAGAAAGCTAATCTATTTTAAGATTCATGGAATTGTGCGTTGTAAGACATAAAGTAAAAACAAATAATGGTAAATCATGTAGAAAAACATTTGGGCAATTCTGATACGGAAGATTCTAGAACAAATAAGAAGTGCTTGTGTTTTGATGTTTGTGCATTATGCTTAAGTTAAACCATGGAGTCTTCTAGATTATACATGTGGCGAAATCTGGTGGAATCTAGATGATATCCAACCGCCAATAGTGCTCAAATTTGCCATCTTTGGACCATCGGATTCGCCTCTTCCAACAACCATCTTTCAAAGTTAAAGTTACCCACACACAATATAAAAAAATATATAATATAATATAATATATAGGGGTATAGATAAAGATATGTGATGCGAAAGCCGCCCATCATCTCCAATTAGGATAGTGTGTCCATGCACGGATGCGACGTGGGCAAATGATGTCTGCCATCGGTATATCAAATTCAAATCAATCTGACCTTGTTCAATGTGTATACATTACAACATGCTCGTTTCCAAACCACACCGCGCAGATCTCCGTTATATTCGTGCATGCATGGGTTTCCAACATCAGGATCTCTTATTCAAATATTTGAATTCAACTTTACATTGATTATGACCTCACCTATTCTTTTACAGCCACACAGAAGTCTTCTCTTTATAATTGTACCACTAACTTTCTCTCGTGCATGCATGCACACACACTACCAAATGGCATTATCTATCGCTACAAGATGCAATCTTTTTCTTCAGGTCGGTCTCCCTCAAGGCACACACCCACACACATCCCCTCTCCATCAAACCGGCATTGTTTATCTCTCACGCGTGCATGCTAACGATCGATGTTCCTCTATGTATGTGTGTATATAGCTAGGTCTTTCATAGTTTTCCACACAAACCGATCAATCGATATATCCAAAGGAGGTCTCACCCTCTTTCCCACGCCCACATCGATCAACCTATACCTCTCTATATAGGATTAACATAAATAGCTAATACACCCACATTAATTATATATCCAACGCCCCTCTCATCATCCATGCCTTCCGCTTCATCTCTCGGGACGTGCACAATGGCAAAGACAGGGGCGATAAGGCCCTGCCCCCCTAACATCACTATATATCATGCTAATATGAATGTGATCATTAGACAATTGCTGCTAAAAAGGTTTAATTTCATGAATTGACCCTCCTCGTAAAGGATTAGCAATGCTTGGCCCCCTTGCTCATTTATTTTTCATGGCTCACATCAAGGCAACAACAAGATTTGTTCGCCTCTCTCTAAATATCGATCTCGCACTTGTTGATTCCTTCATAGTCTCCCTCCACTCGGCCCGTCGCACCATCTTCTAGCCCCCCCACCGGATTTTGCCACATGTACAATCTAGCAGACTCCATGGTTGAACTTAAGCATAATGCACAAACCTCAAAACAACAGTGGTTCTCTTTTGTTCTAGAATCTTCCGTATCATAACTGCCCAAACTTTTTTTCTAGTTGAATTTCCATTATTTGTTTTTACTTTATGCTTTACAACGCACAATTCCATGAATCGTAAAATAGATTAAGGGCTTCTTTGATTCAAAGGATTCTCAAAGGAATTTTGGAGGATTCTAATCATTAGGAATTTTTCCTATCTTGGTTGTTTGATTCAGAGGATTGTAAACCATAGGAATTTTTCCATATGATTCATTTGCACTAGATTTCATAGGAAACATCCCATCCACTCAAACTTCTTTGAAAGAATTCTGCTTTTTTTCTATGCACAATCAAACACTCGTACAATCCTGTAGGATTCAAGACGATATTCCATTATAATCCCGTGTTTTTCCTATTCACGCGTTCTTAGCTTTTTTATAAAAACTAATTGATTTTGAATGAGATGAACTATAAGAATTAAACGAAGGGCTACATCACGCATATATGACTCAGAGCTTACATGCTATAGTGTGGTATTTATTCATAATTTGGTTGCAAAATCTGATGCGTGCAATGCACGTGTACCTTACTAGTACTTCGAGTATGTGCAAAACACGTAAATTAGAATACCAATGGCACGCTACACAGTGTCTCTCTTACAGTTCATGAAGCCACGTGGCACATGTCGAGGCGTTGTCGCGACCTCCTTGCGTGGATTGATCACGACGTGTTGCTGGTTCCGTAAGAATGTACTGCCCTCCCCGAGCCATACCGGGCGGTACATGCACGGTTAAGATGTGCACGCACGCCACGCGACGCACTCATTCCTCGCACGCACACGCTGGTACATGGGCGGTCGCAATTTTGTACCAAGATCCACCCCATGTGATAATTTGACGCGTGTAAAGTCGTTTCACTTCATTGATGGTCAATTAATACAGCGATGCAAATTGAGTGGACGTGAGGGCGAAGAAAGACATTATTACTCCATCACATGCATGTAGTAGTTAAATCGTGGGTTACAGTAGTACTTCCATTGGTCTCCTTCATATTTTGTGCCAATTTTTGACAAGAATAACATAATCTTTACGCATTTGAGCAGTGTAGTACTTGAAATTTATGTTCCGCTAAACTCATCGGAGCCATTTCGGCCTCAAACCAAAACCATCAATTAATCTTTACCTTATTCCCATCACATTCGAAAGCCTGCTCACACCTACTAGTACGTACCAAACCTGAACGTGTTCCCACTATGCAGGTATTAGTAGTACTAGTGCTAGTACTTAGGTTATAAAAAGGGGAACTACCTAACCAAAAATTACTCTACCTTTCCTCCTCATAAGTGCTTCTTCTTCGTCCGTCGTTGCCATGGCCGGTGAGTAGAGTTCTAGGTCGAGAACTACTCGTAACAAGGGAGCGGCAACCAAGGCTGTGGAAAAAAAAGAGGGCTCGCCGCCACGCAGAGACCTCGAAAGATCTCTCACAGGCAGGTGATGGCTCCCAGGAGCGTCCTAGCCGCGAAGGCAAACATGCCGAGCCGGCGGAGCTGGAGTCGTTATCCCTCGACGGCATGCCCGATCAGCTCAATAAGCACCTCAATAAGCAGAAGGAGTTCATCCAAGGCTTGACGGAGTTGCTGAAGGAGAGCCTCGACGACATGCCCGCTGAGCTCAATCAGCAGGGGGAGTTGACTGTCGGCTTGGTGATGATGCTGAAGAAGAGCATTGCCTCGGAGAAGAAGGCGACCAACAAAATCCTGCGACTTCAGGAGGACAAGGCAAAGCTCTGCCACGAGATCGACTTGTTGAAGGAGAAGAACGCCGGCTGGAAGAAGCTGCATGAGAATAGTAGTTCCTCGATGAAGATGCTGCAGGCCCTCATCATGGAATGTATGAGGAGTTGGCGAAGCTCCGCGCCGAGCACCCGGCTGCTGTCAAAGGTAATGAATGCGGCCGTGGAACGGATGATGAAGGCTCGCCGAGAAATCCCGTGTCATGGACAGAATGAAGAAGATGGCAGAGGAGACGCCAAGGAGATGGAGGTCGTGGAGGCGATGAAGAAGCGATTCACGACTCCGCGGCGAATTAGATCATTTGGGGTGATAATCTTCCTTCTTCTTTTGCCGCTGTGTTTCATCTTTTGCTTCGGGTGTTTCGCCGCACGTGTCACGTTCTCTGCAAGGCATGAATAGAACAATGGTTTTTGTTTTTTGAGGGAATGAATAGAACAATGCTAACAATGGGATGACTAGCAAATTAGATCATTTTTATCGCCATATGGCACTGGGCTGCCGTGTTTCGTGCTCCTCCGTCATAAAGATTACTCCAATGGAAAACTTGAGTATATCGTGACGGTTCTTTGCTCCTCCTCGATCAGGTCGTCGAGCATTTATACAAGCAGTCAAATCACAAGGCCCCGCCTTCCAAAGAGTAATGAGCCGTCAAATCACAAAGGCCCTCGCCTCTCGTGAAACCGACCAAGCTAGACCGCCCCGCCTCTAGCCTTTTAAAAAATTATACTTTTGTACAAAGAAGAGTATCGATGGATTGCGCCATGGAGAAAAACTTGAAATTAAAAAAGGTGGTACATATAGAGAGCGCTTGCCGCCAAATTATGCATATATTACTATTAAAAGGCTAGTCACAATAATGGTGTCCAAAGACAACCCACCCCCAAATAAAACTAAGCACCTCGAATTCATTGACAAAACTAAGCACCCTGAAATTCTTTGACAACTAAACTGCTGGCTATATGATGTTGGCCATATATATTGTACGTATATAATGTGAAGAAACGAGTGGTAGTACTATACCAACTAAAAGATGAAATGTAAGAAATACTAGTATGTACTTCATCAAGAGTTAAAGTAACAAGAAGAAACATAACATAGTTCTGCTGGGGGCTCAGCACAACACACCCCTCAAATTAAATTAAGCACACCTTGACCTGATATCTTGGTTCCATCTTCCACTTTCAGAGCAGGCTCACAACGAGCTATTGGTTTTGAAATCTCTTATGCTGCACCATGAAAGGGACTCTGATTTGAAGGATGTTTGGTCTTGGCATGGATCTGACAAACCCTATACTCCTAAACAGTTTTATGTATCCAGGTTCATTCATCATACTTTTAATCCTGTTTTGACTTGGATTTCGAGGAGTTGCTGTACCATGCAGATTAAGGTCTTTGCCTGGTTGTTAATAATGGATAGGCTTAACACCAAGGATATGGTGGAAAGAAGGCATTGGCATATAGATGATGGGATCAATAGTGTGCTTTGTCCCACTCACACCAGGGAAAATAGAGATCACCTCTTCTTCAATTGTAATTTCAGTCAGAGGGTTTGGAACTATCTCCAGATTGAGTGGGAAGTTGGGAATGACAAGAGTCAGATTGTGCTCAATGCAAGGAGGAATTTTGCTCATCCTTTCTTTGCTGAAGTGGTATTTACTGCTTGCTGGAACATTTGGATCATCAGGAATAGAAAGGTCTTTCGCAAGGAAAGGCCAAGTTTTAATAGGTGGAGAGGAGCTTTTGTGAATGATATGTTTTTACTCTCTCATAGAATTAAGGTGAGATACAAGGAAGACCTGATTAGATGGGTCTCCTTTCTCCCTCCTTAAATGTAATTGTTTTATTTTAACTTTTTCATTTTTCCTTTTTCTCTTGCTACTTATAGTAGCATTTGTAATCATTGTAATTATGCTTGTTAAGTCAATAAAAGGCTGTGGGGGCTTTCCCTACAATGTTCAGTCAAAAAAAAATTAAGCACGCCTGAAATTAAACTTTGCAACTATTCTGGTAGACACTGCATTATAACCACCATGAGCAACGACACTGCCACCTTACTTGGAGTCCTCGTCCATGTCCTCGACTTCGTCCTTGTCCCTCTTCCTCTTAGCTGATACTTCTTTGCTTGAACCGCCAACTTGGCTGTTGCTCTTCATCCAACCCTTTTAGATATTGAAACAAAGGTAGCCATCCATTGCAGCGTACTGGATGTGGTCTATATCTAGTACATTCCGCTTCCATGCATGATGATGAAACGTGTATGGAGGTTTCTCCGCCATCAGTACAAAGGATGAACCATGGCTCCTGCCAGGTCGGATTGAAGGTCGAGAGGACACCAGCCGATTCTTTTGGAGGTCGAAGGTGTTGCCTACAACGAGGCCTATCCGATGCAAGACTTCTTTGTCGTTACAAAAGTCTACAGTAACGAATTTGACTAGGTTGCTCTCGAGGAAGTCCTTAAAATCCTGGCACTCAACGTCGGCATGGCATATGTGGTAGACGAAGCATAAGTCATGCACGCAAACCTGGATCACGGCGGGCTTCTTCCTCTCTTCGTCCTTTAGATCCTTCTCTCATCCCACGGCTGTGGTGTACTCAACATCGAGCCCAGCGACCCACTCATCATCTGAGTCTTCGAACATGCGTCTGAAGAGAGAAAGGCATCCTTTCACCGTCGCGGAAGTACGGGTGTAGATGACGTCGAACTCATCGCCGATGATGGTTCTAACCTTGTACTCACCGCCGATCGGGGAGATTTGGGACGCCATGGATTTGGGAGGAGGGTTAGGATTAGTGGAACTGCGTAATGTGAATGGATGGGACGACTAGGAGCGAATCGCCGTAGTATTAAAGGACGTGCGGGGACGAGTAGGAGCGAATTGCCAGCGTGTGAACGGAAGGGTAGTGGCTTTCCATTCTCCCATGATACGGGCTTCCGAGAGCCCTTGGGTCTGAGATCGAACGGTTGCATGGCGTGATTCTAGACCTATGGGTGAATATCCTATCCTGGAGAGTTATTCTTAAAATTTTCAGCAACTTAGCATGCGACCGTTTGATCTCAGATCCAAGGGCTGCCAGCAGCCCGTATCATGGTCGCGCCTACCACGACCGTCAAGCGTCGCTGCTCGCGCTTCTTAGAGATTTAACACGGTGCGTTAGGGCTATCCGATGTTGGCATGTCATACATAGTCATCACTTAGTCACTCATACTACCACAAGGTTGGCTATAAGGTTGGCTATAAGTGTTTTTACTCCTCTCTATCTCTTTCTTCAGATTCCTCCGTCTCCATAATATAAGAACGATTTTGACACTAGCTAGTGTAGTGTCAAAAACGTTCTTATATAATGGGACACAGGGAGTACTAGTATTTATTGCATTTGCCAAGGAGTGACCTCTTCCAATGAAATGGTGTTGCTAAGTTTGCTTCATTTAATTAGCTATAGACACAAAATTGTCTTTTCACCTAGGTACACGTGCTTAGCACCGTTTCTTCCTTGGGTCACCAAACTAGTCTCTCTCTTCTTGATTAACTTGCCACATCAGACTTTATGCCTATGTGGCAAGCTTAAGCACCTGTAGGAGCAAGTAAGTACAATGGCCCTGTTTGAATCCATGAGTTAGAGTTAATTTAGGTTAGTTTGGACTCAACTAACCCAAAAATATCCAAACAGGAGGGTTAGTTTGGGTTAGATGCATCTAACCCATTCAAAAAATCTAACCCACCCAAGAGGTGCTTATTTGGGTTAGTTCTTCTCAGGATCACTAAAAACATGTTTTTCTCCCACTTCCTCGAAGCTTCTCGTACTCTCCCTCCATCCCTCTCGCACCGTCCGTGAAGGCGCCTCGTCGTATCCCCGCTCCATCTAACCCTGCCATCCAAACACCTCTTTGGCTAGAGTTAGTTCATGGTTAGTTCATGGTTAGAATCTAACTCTAACCTCTAACTGAGTTAGACTATCCAAACAGGGCCAATAGTGCGCTTTACATGGAAAAATTGGAGAAGTGGGCTCTCATGCAAGAGCCAGCCTCTACTACATGGTGGAGCATTGGGAGAGGCACCTGTATGGAGGTGGTCGGGAATCGGGAGACTCACGCCGGTCGTAGCGCTGCAGTTAGAATGATAATGGCAAGTCAAATCATGGGGCCCCACCTGTCCAACAAAGAATCATTGTCAAATCACACAGCCCCTCGCTTGCAGATCCTACTCCCTCGTCTTCTCGCGTCTCTGTCGAACCGACTAGGCGGAACTGTCCCGCCGCCTCACGGGCAGGAAAAGCCCGCCCTCGACTTTTTAAATAGTATACAAGATACTAATTTTGTATCCATGGATTGCGCCGCGCCATGGAGCAAAGCGTCTAGAAACGGGCGGTACACATGTACGGAGTATACAAAGACGCCTGTCGCGTTAAGGCCGCACCCAGACGGTCGGTCGGTCTGGCACGCTGCTCTCCGAATGGAACGCGCGACATATTGCATTCACACACACATGTGGGACGGCAATTGAGAACCGACCATAGGCACACTCCCCGACCCCACAAGTCGGGTGACTTAATAGAAGAGGGAGACGAGCGATAGTACTAGAGAAGTGTTGTACTACGTTGGTGCCTGGACGATCCCTGCAAGACACGGAAGATCAGTTCGTCCATGCATGTGACCAGACTCCAGCAGACACGCCTGGATTGGCTATCATCTACATATCATGCAGGCTGTGTTGTACATGGCTGTAGTTGTGGTGAGAAATCTAAAAAAAGGTTTCTTGTCATCTCGCAAAATTATGTGTCATGTGCTTCGGATCTGCGAGGGTTAAACAATGACAACTGAGTTGGGCTAGTCATTGGGGCACATGCACGAACAAAGGACTACTCGACCGCCATCTAGGTCAAGCCGGCTATGTTAATTAGGACATCTATCGACGGACCCCTTTTCTACGAAGTTTATCTTTAATTTGAGCTTTGTTCCTTGTCTAGTTTGTCCGCCGGATTCATGTTGTCTCCTTTGGGCAGTGAGGTTATGATTTCTTGTCATGTGGCATTTTTTCGTTATATGTTATAATCCGCGCCTGCATCAAAATGACGACAACTGCGCCTCCGGGCCACGTGCATGAAGACTTCTCGACAGCCATTGACAAGGTCAAGCCGGCTCCGGTAGACAAAAGAAAACTATGTACGACTCCACTATATAGGCAGGAGCCTCCGCGCTTGCTTGCTAGTGTTGCTCTCTTCACACTGTCTCGGCCTCTCCAGATCTAAACACGACAGTGGTGGCCACACACACTCTCTCTCTCTCTGCTCACCGCTGGTCACAGATCCAGCCGGATCCTCTCCGCCGGGGAAGGTGAGAAGGTGCAACGTTCACGCAGTCGTCCTCGGCGACGGCTCTTACCCATCATGCGGGCGGCCCCGATCAGCCTGCTTTGCCGTTTCTCTCCCAAGCACCACCGGCAAGGGAGGGCCTCCGACCCCTTCTTCCTTCTTTGTCGTAGTGTGGGCAGATCCGACCTCCCGCCGCCCACCTAGCGACATCCCGTCGACCATCGTGTATAACTTCCTTCAAACCGCCTTGTTTCATTTCCCGAGCTCCCGACGCCGCTGCATTTGTAACTTTTACTATTTCTCGTGCCCCTCAGAGATAGGATCAATCGGCTGTTCGAAAACCACCTAATTTTTTACGCTTAAGAGGTAAAACTAGTTCATGCACTCGAATCTAGTACTACTTGGTTCAAACAAGGAAGAAAGGGGTGGGGGTGGGGAGGATTTGTTAGCTGAATCTAGGACTTGGTCGAAAGAGGAAATAATGGGGGCGAAAAAGTAGCAGTAGACCTGCTATCCAACTGGTCTCTAGGTCTAATAGGAAATAAAGGGAAACGTAGTACAAACTCAATATAAACCCGATCTATTGGTTGAAAAGGAAAGAAAGTGGGGACTGGGGACAAGTCAATGTAGTAAGTCCAAGACTAGATTTGCTAGCCTCACACAAGATAAGGTGGCTATACCGAACAAAAATGGGACCAACCCGGATATCCTGCTCGATGTTTGTTGCCCCGAGCCACTCTTATGTAATGCCACCGGGTAAAATGTAGCGATCGCCGTTAAAAGTAAGGACGTGTTAAACCAATGTTGTTTTCAATGTAATGCCTCCAAGAATATGAATCAATGGCACTTCTTTACATGTCCCGCTAAAATTTCCCATTAAGATAAGTTGGTTTTTTCGTTAGAAATGCAAGCCCCTGGTCCGCCTACTCTCCCGTGCCCAAAGTAATGTCATATTTAACGGTTGTCATAGTTAATCCTAATGCCCACACTAATATCTAGCAATGCTACTGCTTTAGAAATTGCTATTGTCCTTGTAGGATTGCCATTCAGATAAGGAACATGCTTCTTTTCATTTGATGCATGTTTCATCACTTGTTAGTCACCCTCCTTTCCACCTTTTTTGTGCAAACAGAGATATACATTTCATGCTCAATCTTAGTTGAACTGCACAAATGATATCCAAATTATAGTTGAGCATTACAGGAGCTTCACAACCAACCTTGATGTTGCTCAATTTTATTGCAACTAAGGAAGAAGAAGCTCTGTGGGTTTCGTTTTCTGATGGAAATGGAACCGGGGCTGGAGCCCTTTTCTTAAAAAAAATTGAAGAAGCTGCTAGCTCACGGGACATTGCTTCATTTTAGGTGAACTGCACCAAAAGGTCCCATGAATTGAATCATCCATGTTGGTGACCGAAAGAACCAGCTTCAAAGATCCCAGCCTAAGCACCCGGCCTCCATCCTTGCGACGCTTACAAGACACCTCGTTTGCCACCTGCTCGACCCTAGTGTCACTGATAAAATGAAGTAATAATACAGTTAAAATAGAGCGAGTGTCATCTCTATCATTTCATTTCCAATGTAGATAAAGGAAGTGCTTCTGTTTGTTAAAGTATGTTTCATCAACTAGTCCCATTGTTAATGTTTAAGCGTTTCTGCAAACTGGGGTGCTTAATTTTAGTTGATATGTCTAAAAATAGAAATTTTAATGTCTCAAGGAGCCTCCTTGTACTACTGCTGTACACTGATGTTCATCAAGCGTAAGGTGTATCTGGGAGACTTGGGACGATGTCCAAGATGAGGCGTCTCAGTATGAGGCGCATCAGATGAGGCATCGCAGGCCCATCTCGCCTCGCAGCATGGCATACTATGATACTATCGCAATATTTTCTTCTATTTATTTTGTGTGTTTCATCAACTAGTGCCACTATAATGTAATCACGCTTTTCATTATCTCAGTAAACAGGGTTATTCACCGCATTTTGGTGGAACTGCACAAATGTACGTATGGAACCGGCATATATGCAGAAAAGTGCGAGGTGTGCCAAGTAAAATTACCGACACCAACCATGCTGCATCCACGCATTGGCATCCACCACCACCAAAGTGGGATGTGTGGCGCTCTCTGTGGATGGATCTTTCTCGGCAAAGAAATCCTCTAACCAAATACTAGTAGCTTATATTGGCAGTTTTCTAGGGAGTACTCTTTTCTAAAAGAAGCACCAATCTATTTTTCTTTATTTGTACATCGTGTCACAACTTTGACCCAAAGGTCCAGAGCTATTTTAGAGTGATTGGCGAGTACTGGAGACTGATTGTAAGCATGATTTTCATTAGCTGTCACACCGATTGTAAGCATGAGCAGGTGGAAGATTAGGTTAGTGCGAAGCTTACCTTAAACCCTACCGTCACGTTGAAACGAGGCGAAGGCCGAGGGAACCGTGGAGAACGGCGGGAAGCGACGTCAGCGCCATCCGGCCTCCTCTTGCGGTGGGAGAACGAATACTCCTGTGGGTTCGGCTGGCTCGCACCCTCAATGAATGGCACACCATACTCGATCGATTCGTTATCCTCTGGGTGCTCGACCTTCGACCAGACGCCCACCACCTCCGCCTCGATCGCCTCGGGTGAATCTGCGCTCCATCGCCCATAGGAGATACTCGATGAACTTCAGAGGATCGCTGGCGTGATCGCCACCGAGGAGTACATGTACATCGCCGCCCTCATCGCCGCCATCTCGCTCTTTTGCATACATTGCCACATGGCTCGCACCGTCCTCGAAATCTCCCACTCATTGTCAAACCAACTAAGGATCTCCTTCAATCTGGCTAACTTTGCTTGGTCGCCGCCGACGATCTGCCTGATTCGTTGTTGCATCCTCTCCATAGATGTTGTTCTGAGTGGTCCGGTGCTAGCTTTGGAAGATGGGAGGAGAGATGGTGGTCTTGCAATATAGAAGAGGAAGAGGAGAGGAGGTGGTTTTGGAATGGAGATGATGGAGAGGAGAGGAGGTGGTTTTGCAATGGAGAGAAGATCAGAAGAGGGAGAGGCGAGATGGTGGTTTTGGAATGGAGATGATGGAGGGGAGAGGAGGTGGTTTTGGAATGGAGATGATGGAGAGGAGAGGAGGTGGTTTTGCAATGGAGAATATCAGAAGAGGGAGAGTCGAGATGGTGGTTTTGGAATGGAGATGATGGAGAGGAGAGGAGGTGGTTTTGCAATGGAGAAGAGGGAGAGGAGCGTGCGGCAGCGATTTAGGATTGGGCGAGAGGGCCGGCGCGCTGTGACTGGATCAAAATCAAAATCAATTTACCCTTCAATTAAGAAAGCGACCCCACATTAACTAGTCTCCCTTTTATTCTGGGTCATAATTGACCATGATTTTCACATAAAATATATGTTACACGTTGCAAAAATAATATAATTTGAAAGTACATTCAGATACGAACCAAACGATACAATTTTTGGTGACATGCATTCACATTTTGCTTGTCACATACAGTACGTGGTCAAACTTTGACCCAAAATACGCAAAACAACAAAAAAATACTTCCAAGACCAGCGCCGCTCTTCCGCTCTTCTCCTCTTAAACCACCGCCGCTCCTCTCCTGTTCCAATCTAAATCCAGCGCCGCTCCTCTCCTCTTCCATTTCAAAACCACCGCCCCTCCTCTCCTATTCCAGTCCAAAACCAGCGTCGCTCCTCTCCCGTTCTAATCCAAAACCAGCGCTGCTCCTCTCCTCTTCCATTCAAAAACCGCCGCCAAAGTGAAGGTGTTGTGGAGAAGTAGATCGATGAAGGAGTACAACCGATACGTGAGGATCAAGGCGATACACCCCGTGAAGCTAGCTTGGATGTTGGAGATACAGTCTTGGTTTGACAACAAGGACCAACTAGCGGCGACGGCGACATCCATGGCCAAATATCTGCAACAGAGCGAAAAGGCGGCGATACTCCCGGAGGGATTCGCGCCGGAGTACATAGAGCTGCTCCTCTGGGCCATGGAGCAAACAGATTCACCGAATCTGATTGTGAGGGAGCGGTGGTGGGAGTATTGATCCCAGATGGAGCATCCACCAGAGATTGAAGGATCGAGCATCTACAGGGTGCCGTTTGTGAGGGTGTCCTACCAGAGCGAGCCGGTGGAGTCTTCTTCGACCGAACCCAACTGCAAGAGGAGAAAAGCAGTTGGCCTGACGACGCTTCCCCTCGTCTCCCTCGCCGTTCACATCGTCTCACGGGGCGGCTGTCTGTCGCCGAGGAATAGGTGGGGGCTGCCCCCCAGCCCAATAGTCGGGCAGGTTGTGAATTGTCGTGGAGGAGCTTAGGGTTGTCAGATTTGCAGGTTGTGAATTGTGTTTTGTGTTGTGTATTTTGAGAGTACTTTCAGATATGAATGTCTTTTCAATTTCAGATTTGCAGTATTGAGCATATGAAGAATTTTATGAATTCTGGAGATCTATTTTTAGCACTTAAAAAATGTAGTTTTATAGGAGTATAAAAGTGCATTTAGAAGAAAAGCTGCAAATTTCAGTTTCAGATAAGAAACTGCAAGTTCGGGCCAGATAAGAAATCGCAACTTTCGTGAGGCGTAGCATTTATATTAACACGGCCTTTTCAAACAGGGTTAACATCATGTTGGAAGTTTTATTCATGGTCGAAAATGGAACTACCAGCCAGTTAACATCATGCTGATCAACATTCATGCATAGCACATCTTCATGCGAAACACAGAGAAAACGAGGGACGAAGTTTTGGCAAGTGTTGGACGTGGTTTTGGGCTGCCCCGTCTAGGCTTTCATTTTTAACATGCGCAGCCCACGACCTCGGATGGGAGGGCCTGTTTGTATTTTCTTAGGGCCGTCATGTATCGACCGGCTTATGGACCTCCCATCCGAGGTTTTATTTTTGGCAGCCCAATTTATGTATTTTTTTGAAGAAAACACAGAGGTATGTTCTATTTTTCTATATAAGAATAGGAACGCGAGGTACAACTTATGTTTCCCTTCTAACTATATTATATATATTTAAATTATTTATTGTGTTATTATATATTATTTTTATTGTCATTGTATATTTAACACATACTTACATATGTAAGAAAACAATATCCCACATCTTATTAACTTATAAAAATAATTTCTTAACAAATAAAATCCTGGATTGTTTTGGCACGAAAATCCTAGTGATTGTGTACAAAAGCTTGGTAAGATTTAAGGATGAATGTAATAATATCACTTATTATTAAAATATATTTATAACAAAATGCTCCCCTTTTTATTTTTTGATAACATTGCTGGGCCAATCCAACATTATAATTAGAATCAGCCCAGCAAAATCGTGTATCTAGATAAAGTGCAAATGGCCTGTAATTTTTTAGGAAATAAAATAAATGGGCCGCATGGACGCTACATTAATTGTTCACCCAGCCCAGCTAATGGTTGTAATTCAAAAAAAAGATCAAAGTGACTGTAAATTCTACCGCGCAAAAAAAAGACTGTAAATTCTTAAAAAAAATGGGTTGAATACGTGCCACATTTTTTGAGGCTGAAATGTGGGCCAATAGGTTGAAGCCAACGCAAGTCGTTGTCAATTTAGTCAACAAATGATTCTGACATGTTAGCCGTTGGATTTACATCCAACGACCGGCATCCATCTTCAATCTCTCGTCTTCTTCATCCAGCGCCGCCGGGACCACCTCCCGCCTCCTGCTGCTAGTAGCTCTGCTTAGCACGCTTCGCTATGAAGCGCTACTCCACCATTGGCCAGGCCATCCCTCCACCCTCCACACCTCCTGTTCTTCTCCACCGATTGCCGAACCACACCGCACTAGAACCGATTAACCCTCGTACACCTCTCCGTCTGCGACTCTACTCCGCGTCTTCCCATCTCCGGCTCGTTGCTGTCCGGGCCTCGCCGTCGTCCACCACCTTGGATGCGCGCCGGGCGTGGTCAACATGGTCAACGAACGACACCATCGGAAGTAGACTGTGCGTGGAGAGGCTGACAGCTGGGTTCACGGCCGCATACAAGGAAATGCCTCCTTATTACGCGCAAAATAATGATTCCTCCACCTGACATCTGGGACCCACCGGAAGGGCCTCTATATTTCGCAAAAAAAACGTGCACCCCGCTGACTTGTCGGACCCACAGCTATCTTCGCACGCAAGGAAGTGCCTCCTTATTACGCACAAAAAAAATGAATACTCCCCCTGCTAGCTGGAACCCAGCATACTGGGAGGCTAACTTGTGGGCCTACCAAGTTGACGGGGACGGAGGGCTTTGTCAACTTAGTCAATATTGAACGGTTCTAGCTCCTGTTACTGTACGATGTTCATCCAACTTTTGTAGTGCTTCTTCAACCTCTGGTCTTCTTGCTCCAGCCGCCCAAACCAACGCCGGTCGTGCCGCGTGCTCCTGCCTCCCGTGGCCAGCTGTGATGCCGCGGAGGCCTCACCGCCCCCTACTACTTGTTGGAAATATGCCCTAGAGGCAATAATAAAAGTATTATTATATTTCCTTGTTCATGATAATTGTCTTTTATTCATGCTATAATTGTATTATCCAGAAATCATAATACACGTGTGAATACATAGACCACAATATGTCCCTAGTGAGCCTCTAGTTGACTAGCTCGTTGATCAACAGATAGTCATGGTTTCCTGACTATGGACTTTGGATGTCGTTGATAACGTGATCACATCATTAGGAGAATGATGTGATGGACAAGACCCAATCCTAAGCATAACACAAGATCGTGTATATCGTTTTGCTAGAGCTTTTCCAATGTCATTTATCTCTTCCTTAGACCCTGAGATCGTTTAACTCCCGGATACCGTAGGAGTGCTTTGGGTGTACCAAACGTCACAGCAGAATCGGGTGACTATAAAGGTGCATTACAGGTATCTCCGAAAGTGTCATTGGGTTGACACGGATCGAGACTGGATTTGTCACTCTGTATGACGGAGAGGTATCACTGGCCCACTCGGTAGTGCATCATCATAATGAGCTCAAAGTGACCAAGTGTTTGGTCACGGGATCATGCATTACGGTACGAGTAAAGTGACTTGCCGGCAACGAGATTGAACGAGGTATTGGGATACCGACGATCGAATCTCGGGCAAGTAAAATACCGATTGGCAAAGGGAATTGTATACGGGGTTGATTGAATCCTCGACATCGTGGTTCATCCGATGATATCATCAAGGAGCATGTGGGAGCCAACATGGGTATCCAGATCCCGCTGTTGGTTATTGCCCGAGAGTCGTCTCGGTCATGTCTGCATGTCTCCGAACCCGTAGGGTCTACACATCAAGGTTCGGTGGCGCTAGGGTTGTATGAATATGAGTATGCAGCAAACCGAATGTTGTTCGAGTCCCGGATGAGATCCCGGACGTCATGAGGAGTTCCGGAATGGTCCGGAGGTAAAGATTTATATATAGGAAGTCTTATTTTGGTCGCCGGAAAAGTTTCGGACATTATCGGTATTGTACCGGGAGTGCCGAAAGGGGTCCGGGGGTCCACCGGGGGGGTCCACCTGCCCCGGGGGGGCATATGGGCTGTAGGGGGTGCTCCTTGGCCTATATGGGCCAAGGGCACCAGCCCCAAAAGGGCCCATGCGCCAAGGAGACTTGGGAGGGAAGAGTCCTAAAGGGGGAAGGCACCTCCGAGGTGCCTTGGGGAGGATGGACTCCTCCCCCCTCTTGGCCGCACCCTTCCTTGGAGGAAGGGCAAGGCTGCGCCTCCCCTCTTTTGCACCTATATAAAGGGAGGGAGGGGTGGCCGCACCCATAAGCCCTGGCGCCTCCCTCCTCCCTGCAACACCTCCTCCTCCTCCCGTAGTTGCTTAGCGAAGCCTTGCCGGAGTTCTGCTGCATCCACCACCACGCCGTCGTGCTGTTGGATCATCATCAACCTCTCCTTCCCCCTTGCTGGATCAAGAAGGAGGAGACGTCATCCGCTCCGTACGTGTGTTGAACGCGGAGGTGCTGTCCGTTCGGCACTAGGTCATCGGTGATCTGAATCACGGCGAGTACGACTCCTTCAACCCCGTTCCATTGAACGCTTCCGCACGCGATCTACAAGTGGTATGTAGATGCAATCACTCTCCCATGACTCGTTGCTAGATGAACTCATAGATGGATCTTGGTGAAACCGTAGGAAAATTTTTAATTTTCTGCAACGTTCTCCAACAAAGGGCATCATGAGCTAGGTCTATGCGTAGTTCTCTATTGCACGAGTAGAACACAATTTTGTTGTGGGCGTAGATCTTGTCAACTTGCTTGCCGCTACTAGTCTTATCTTGCTTCAGCGTTATTGTGGGATGAAGCGGCCCGGACCAACCTTACACGTACGCTTACGTGAGAAAGTTTCCAGCGAATGTCATGAACTAGTTGCATAAGGTGGATGGCGTGTGTCTGTGTCTCGCACTTTAGTTGTAGCGGATTTGATGAAAAGGGTCCTTATGAAGGGTAAATAGAAGTTGACAAAATCACGTTGTGGTTATTCAGATGTAAGAAAAGCGTTCTTGCTAGAACCCAATTGTAGCCACGTAAAAGATGCAACAACAATTAGAGGACGTCTAACTTGTTTTTGCAGCAATTGTCATGTGATGTGATATGGCCGTAAGTTGTGATGAATGATGAATGATATATTGTGATGTATGAGATCATGTTCTTGTAATAGGAATCACGACTTGCATGTCGATGAGTATGACAACCGGCAGGAGCCATAGGAGTTGTCTTTATTTTTTGTATGACCTGCGTGTCATTGAAGAACGCCATGTAAATTACTTTACTTTATTGCTAAACGCGTTAGCCATAGAAGTAGAAGTAGTCGTTGGCGTGACAACTTCATGAAGACACGATGATGGAGATCATGATGATGGAGATCATGGTGTCATGCCGGTGACAAGATGATCATGGAGCCCGAAGATGGAGATCAATGGAGCTATATGATATTGGCCATATCATGTCACTACTATATAATTGCATGTGATGTTTATTATGTTTATGCATCTTGTTTACTTAGAACGACGGTAGTAAATAAGATGATCCCTTACAACAATTTCAATAAGTGTTCTCCCCTAACTGTGCACCGTTGCTAAAGTTCGTCGTTTCGAAGCACCGCGTGATGATCGGGTGTGATAGATCCTTACGTTCAAATACAACGGGTGTAAGACAGTTTTACACATGCAAAACACTTAGGGTTAACTTGACGAGCCTAGCATGTACAGACATGGCCTCGGAACACGGAGACCGAAAGGTCGAACACGAGTCGTATGGAAGATACGATCAACATGAGAATGTTCACCGACGATGACTAGTCCGTCTCACGTGATGATCGGACACGGCCTAGTCGACTCGGATCGTGTAACACTAGCTTAGATGACTAGAGGGATGTCTAATCTGAGTGGGAGTTCATTAAAATAATTTGATTAGATGAACTAAATTATCATGAACTAAGTCTAAAACCTTTGCAAATATGTCTTGTAGATCAAATGGCCAACGCTCATGTCAACATGAACTTCAACGCGTTCCTAGAAAAAACCAAGCTGAAAGATGATGGCAGCAACTATACGGACTGGGTCCGGAACCTGAGGATCATCCTCATAGCTCCCAGGAAACAATATGTCCTAGAAGGACCGCTAGGTGATGCACCGTCGGAAGAACCAAGACATTATGAATGCTTGGCAGTCTCGTCTTGATGATTACTCCCTCGTTCGGGCGGCATGCTTTACAACTTAGAACCGGGGCTCCAAAAGCGTTTTGAGCAACACGGAGCATATGAGATGTTCGAGGAGCTGAAACTAGTTTTCCAAGCTCATGCCCGGGTCGAGAGATATGAAGTCTCCGACAAGTTCTATAGTTGTAAGATGGAGGAAAACAGTTATGTCAGTGAGCACATACTCAAAATGTCTGGGTTGCACAACCGCCTGTCCCAGCTGGACATAAACCTCCCAGACGAGGCGGTCATTGACAGAATCCTTCATTCGCTCCCACCAAGCTACAAGAGCTTTGTGATGAACTACAATATGCAGGGGATGGTGAAGACCATTCCGAAGTATTCTCAATGCTGAAGTCGTGAGAGGTTGAAATCAAGAAAGAACATCAAGTGTTGATGGTCAATAAAACCACTAAGTTCAAAAAGGGCAAGGGAAAGAAGAACTTCAAGAAGGACGGCAAGGATGTTGCCGCGCCCGGTAAGCAAGTTGCCGGGAAGAAGTCAAAGAATGGACCCAAGCTTGAGACCGAAAGTGCTTTTATTGCAAGGGAAGGGTCACTTTGAAGCGGAACTGCCCCAAATACTTAGCGGATAAGAAGGCCGGCAACACTAAAGGTATATTTGATATACATGTAATTGATGTGTACCTTACCGACTGTAGTAACTCCCCGGTATTTGATACCGGTCATGTTGCTCATATTTGTAACTCACAGCAGGAGCTGCGGAATAAGTGGAGACTGGCAAAGGACGAGGTGACGATGCGCGTCGGGAATGGTTCCAAGGTCGATGTGATCGCCGTCGGCACGCTACCTCTACATTTACCCACGGGATTAGTTATGAACCTCAATAATTGTTATTTAGTGCCAAGTTTGAGCATGAACATTGTATCTGGATCTCGTTTAATGTGAGATGGCTACTCATTTAAATCCGAGAATAATGGTTGTTCTATTTATATGAGAGATATGTTTTATGGTCATGCTCCGATGGTCAATGGTTTATTCTTAATGAATCTCGAGCGTAATATTACACATATTCATAGTGTGAATACCAAAAGATGTAAAGTTGATAACGATAGTCCCACATACTTGTGGTAATCGCCGCCTTGGTCACATTGGTGTCAAGCGCATGAAGAAGCTCCATGCTGATGGACTTTTGGAGTCTCTCGGTTATGAATCATTTGACACATGCGAACCATGCCTCATGGGCAAGATGACCAAGACTCCGTTCTCCGGGACAATGGAGCGAGCAACCAACTTATTGGAAATCATACATACCGATGTATGCGGTCCAATGAGCGTTGAGGCTCATGGAGGATATCGTTATGTTCTCACTCTCACCGATGACTTGAGTAGATATGGGTATGTCTACTTGATGAAACACAAGTCCGAGACCTTTGAAAAGTTCAAGGAATTTCAGAATGAGGTCGAGAATCAACGTGACCGAAAAATAAAGTTCTTACGATCAGATCGTGGAGGAGAATATTTAAGTCACGAATTTGGTACACACTTAAGGAAATGTGGAATCGTTTCACAACTCACGCCGCTGGAACACCTCAGCGTAACGGTGTGTCCGAACGTCAGAATCGCACTCTATTGGATATGGTGCGATCTATGATGTCTCTTACAGATTTACCGCTATGATTTTGGGGATACGCTCTAGAGACAGCTACATTCACTTTAAATAGGGCACCGTCTAAGTCCGTTGAGACGACACCGTATGAATTATGGTTTGGGAAGAAACCTAAGCTGTCGTTTCTAAAAGTTTGGGGATGCGATGCTTATGTCAAGAAACTTCAACCTGAAAAGCTCGAACCCAAATCGGAAAAATGCGTCTTCATAGGATACCCTAAGGAAACCATTGGGTATACCTTCTACCTTAGATCCGAAGGCAAGATCTTTGTTGCCAAGAACGGATCCTTTCTAGAAAAAGAGTTTCTCTCGAAAGGTGTAAGTGGGAGGAAAGTAGAACTCGATGAAGTACTACCTCTTGAACCGGAAAGTAGTGCAGCTCAGAAAATGTTCCTATGGTGCCTACACCAACCGGAGAGGAAATTAATGATGATGATCAAGGTACTTCGGATCAAGTTGCTCTTGAACTTCAGAGGGTCCACTAGGACACGTTCCGCACTGCAGTGGTACGGCAACCCTGTCTCGGAAATCATGTTGTTAGACAACGGTGAACCTCACGAACTATGAAGAAGCGATGGCGGGCCCAGATTCCAACAAATGGCTTGAAGCCATGCAATCCGAGATAGGATCCATGTATGAAAACAAAGTATGGACTTTGGACAGACTTGCCCGATGATCGGCGATAGAAAATAAATGGATCTTTAAGAAGAAGACGGACGCGGATGGTAATGTCACCATCTATAAAGCTCGACTTATCGCTAAGGGTTATTGGCAAGTTCAAGGGATTGACTACGATGAGACTTTCTCTCCGTGGCGAAGCTTAAGTCCATCCGAATCATGTTAGCAATTGCCGCATACTATGATTATGAGATATGGCGGATGGACGTCAAAACAGCATTCCTTAACGGTTATCTTAAGGAAGAGTTGTATATGATGCAGCCGGAAGGTTTTATCGACCCTAAGAATGCTAACAAGGTATGCAAGATCCAGCGATCCATTTATGGGCTGGTGCAAGCATCTCGGAGTTGGAACATTCGCTTTGATGAGATGATCAAAGCGTTTGGGTTTATGCAGACTTATGGAGAAGCCTGCGTTTACAAGAAAGTGAGTGGGAGCTCAGTAGCATTTCTCATATTATATGTAGATGACATACTTGATGGGAAATGATATAGAACTCTTCTACAAAGATTAAGGCCTACTTGAATAAGAGTTTTTCAATGAAGGACCTTGGAGAAGCTGCTTACATATTAGGCATCAAAATCTATAGGGATAGATCGAGACGCCTCATAGGTCTTTCACAAAGCACATACCTTGATAAAATTTTGAAGAAGTTCAAAATGGATAAGTCCAAGAAAGGGTTCTTGCCTGTTTTGCAAGGTGTGAAATTGAGCTCGCTCAATGCCCGACCACGGCAAAAAGATAAAGAAGAGATGAGTGTCATCCCCTATGCCTCAGCCATAGGATCTATTATGTATGCCATGCTGTGTACCAGACCTGATGTAAACCTTGCCGTGAGTTTGGTAGGAAGATACCAAAGTAATCCCGGCAAGGAACACTGGACAGCGGTCAAGAATATCCTGAAGTACCTGAAAAGGACAAAGGACATGTTTCTCGTTTATGGAAGTGACGAAGAGCTCATCGTAAAGGGTTACGTCGATGCTAGCTTCGACACAGATCTGGATGACTCAAAGTCACAAACCGGATACGTGTATATGTTGAATGGTGGAGCAGATGGTGCAGTGCAAGCAGAGCGTCGTGGCGGGATCTACATGTGAAGCGGAGTACATGGCAGTCTCGAAGGCAGCACATGAATCAATTTGGGTGAAGGAGTTCATCACCGACCTAGGAGTCATACCCAATGCGTCGGAGCCGATCAAACTCTTCTGTGACAACACCGAGCTATTGCACTTGCCAAGGAGCCCAGGTTTCACAAGAAGACCGAGCACATCAAGCGTCGCTTCAACTCCATTCGTGAAAATGTTCAAGATGGAGACATAGAAATTTGCAAAGTGCATACGGATCTGAATGTCGCAGATCCGCTGACTAAACCTCTTCCATGAGCAAAACATGATCAACACCGTAACTCTATGGGTGTTCGATTCATCACAATGTAACTAGATTATTGACTCTAGTGCAAGTGGGAGACTGTTGGAAATATGCCCTAGAGGCAATAATAAAAGTATTATTATATTTCCTTGTTCATGATAATTGTCTTTTATTCATGCTATAATTGTATTATCCGGAAATCGTAATACACGTGTGAATAGATAGACCACAATATGTCCCTAGTGAGCCTCTAGCTGACTAGCTCGTTGATCAACATATAGTCATGGTTTCCTGACTATGGACTTTGGATGTCGTTGATAACGTGATCACATCATTAGGAGAATGATGTGATGGACAAGACCCAATCCTAAGCATAGCACAAGATCGTGTAGTTCGTTTTGCTAGAGCTTTTCCAATGTCAAGTATCTCTTCCTTAGACCATGAGATCGTAACTCCCGAATACCGTAGGAGTGCTTTGGGTGTACCAAACGTCACAACGTAACTGGCTGACTATAACGGTGCATTACAGTATCTCCGAAAGTGTCTGCTTGGGTTGACACGGATCGAGACTAGGATTTGTCACTCCGTATGACGGAGAGGTATCACTGGGCCCACTCGGTAGTGCATCATCATAATGAGCTCAAAGTGACCAAATGTTTGGTCACGGGATCATGCATTACGTACGAGTAAAGTGACTTGCCGGCAACGAGATTGAACGAGGTATTGGGATACCGACGATTGAATGTCGGGCAAGTAAAATACCGATTGGCAAAGGGAATTGTATACGGGGTTGATTGAATCCTCGACATCATGGTTCATCCGATCATATCATCGAGGAGCATGTGGGAGCCAACATGGGTATCCAGATCCCGCTGTTGGTTATTGCCCGAGAGCCGCCTCGGTCATGTTCTGCATGTCTCCCGAACCCGTAGGGTCTACACACTTAAGGTTCGGTGGCGCTTAGGGTTGTATGAATATGAGTATGCAGCAAACCGAATGTTGTTCGGAGTCCGGATGAGATCCCGGACGTCACGAGGAGTTCCGGAATGGTCCGGAGGTAAAGATTTATATATAGGAAGTCTTATTTTGGTCGCTGTAAAAGTTTGGGCATTATCGGTGTGTACCGGAGTGCCGAAGGGGTCCGGGGTCCACCGGGGTCCACCTGCCGGGGGCAACATGGGCTGTAGAGGCGCGCCTTGGCCTACATGGGCCACGGGCACCAGCCCCACAAGGGCCAATACCCCACGGCGACTTGGGAGGGACGAGTCCTAAAGGGGGAAGGCACCTCCGAGGTGCCTTGGGGAGGATGGACTCCTCCCCCCCTCTTGACCGCACCCCTTCCTTGGAGGAAGGGGCAAGGCTGCGTCCTCCCCCCCTCTTTTGCACCTATATAAAGGGAGGCGAGGGAGGGGTGGCCGCACCCATAAGCCCTGGCGCCTCCCTCCTCCCTGCAACACTTCCTCCTCCTCCCGTAGTTGCTTAGCGAAGCCCTGCCGGAGTTCTGCTGCATCCACCACCACGCCCGTCGTGCTGCTGGATCATCATCAACCTCTCCTTCCCCTTGCTGGATCAAGAAGGAGGAGACGTCATCCGCCTCCGTCACGTGTGTTGAACGCGGAGGTGCTGTCCATTCGCACTAGGTCATCGGTGATCTGAATCACGGTAGTACGACTCCTTCAACCCCGTTCCATTGAACGCTTCCGCACGCGATCTACAAGTGGTATGTAGATGCAATCACTCTCCCATGACTCGTTGCTAGATGAACTCATAGATGGATCTTGGTGAAACCGTAGGAAAATTTTAATTTTCTGCAATGTTCCCCAACACTACTCCCACCGCTGGTCAGGCCATCCCTCTACTCACCCACACCCCCTGTTATTCTGCGGCGACAGCAGCCTCACACCGCAGCCGAACCAGTGAACCCTCGTACTCCTCTTCGCGTGGGCATCCACTGCTGCGTCTTCCCCGGCTCCGAGTCGTCCCCTTCCTAGGCCTCGCCATCGTCCACCGCCGTGGTGCTCTCGGCGCGGCGTGGTCAACGTGGTCAAGGAATGACTTCCATCGGACGTGGACTATACCTGGAGAGGCTGACAGCTGGGTCCACGGCCGCAGCAAGGAAGTGCCTCATTATTACGCGGAAAATAATGATTCCTCCACCTGACAGCGGGGACCCACCGGACGGGTCACCGTATTTCGCAAAAAAAAAGTTTCCCCCTAACTGCTGGGACCCACCAGCTACATCTTCACACGCAAGGAAGTGCATCCGGGCAAAAAAAAATGATTCGCCCCCCTGACTGCTGGGACCCACCAGCTACATCTTCGCACGCAAGGAAGTGCGTCCGGGCAAAAAAACTGATTCGCCCCCCTGACTGTTGGGACCCACCAGCTACATCTTCGCACGCAAAGGAAGTGCGTCAGGGCAAAAAACGATTCGCCCCTCTGACTGCTGGCACCCACCAGCTACATTTTCGCACGCAAGGAACCGCTCGATACCGGGACCCACCTGGTCGAAGCGTGAAGCGTTGTCATTCTGGTCGCGAACGGTATGCATTACATATATCTTGGTCGATGTAGAGGCGTGCCGTACGGTCGTAGTAGAGGCGCCAGACGTGTCGTAGTAGAGGCGCCGCACGTAGCATGTACACGCACGTAGCCGCCAGGTGCAAGAAAGAAAATACGGCCACGTACGTACATACGGGCAGTGTCTCGAACGCCTACTCGCGCATACGTACATGGCTGGGTCGGAACGGAGAAACAGAGTCGTCGTCGTGTTCATGGGGAGGCAACGGAATGCGTCGTGTTCATGGGGAGGCAACGGAATGCGTCGTGTTCATCGGGAGGAAACGGAATGCGTGGGAGCCCACCGGCTTGGACGGAACAGGCGATGGAAACAAGGCCTGGCGTACCGCAGAACGGATGAAACGGCATTGTGTTCGACTGGCCATGTTCGAAACGGGGTCCTGTTGATCGGGAGGGGTGTGGCGTACCGCAAAATGGAGGAAACAGACCTCCTACGGTCGAAACGGGGGTCCTGTTGATCGGGAGGGGTGTGGCGTACCGCAAAACGGACGAAACGGACCTCCTATGGTCGAAACGGGGGTCCTGTTGATCAGAGGGTGTGGCGCATCAAAACGGACGAAACGGACCTCCTACGGTCGAAACGCGGGTCCTGTTGATCGGGAGCATTGTGGCGTACCGCAAAACGGACGAAACGGACCTCCTACGGTCTAAACGGGGGTCCTGTTCATCGGGAGGGGTGTGGCGTACTGCAAAACGGGACTCCACAGGATACTGTTCATCTCCACCGTCGACCTCCTCCATCCTCCAGCCTCCACGGGCTACCGTCGACCTCCTCCAGCCTCCACGGGCTCCTGTTCATCCAGCCTCCACCGCGCGCTACTCCACCGGCTACTGTTCAACCACCCCTCCACCGTTTACTGTTCATCCAGCCCTCCACCATCTTCTATTCATCCAGCCCTCCACATCACGGGGTCCTGTTCAACCACCCATCCACGGCCACCCCTCCACCGTCTACTGTTCATCCAGCCCTCCACACCACGGGGTCATGTTCATCCAGAGGCAACGCCACCACTCACTGTTCATCCAACCCCCCCATAGCGCTCACTCGCTCATCCAATCGATCGGCTTGATTAGCTGCAGATGGCGAAGAATCGCTCCATCGGGTTTAGTTAACAGCCATCGATCGATCGCCGGGTTCGATGAATAACGCGTAGCCCGCAGTGCAATCTCTCGGGTTCGCCATTACAGCCCAACTCCTCGCTCGGGTTGATTAGAGCCAACGCCTACCGCACGTACGAGAAAGCAGCGCATCGCCGCCCTCGACCTCCCACCGTAACCAGCAACTCCCGAAATTTTCCTCCCCTCGCTTCTACCACGGTTTTTCCGTCATGGACGGCCCAAAGAATGTCATGCAGCTGCGTCTCCGCCCGCCCAGACGAAAAGCCCATTTTCTGTCATGATTTTTGTCATAGAAGTAGGAGCCCAACACACCTATGATGATACCGGGTTTTGTCACAATTATCGTCATAGAAGTGTCATATGTATGACAGAAAAAAATTCGTTCGGCCCAAAATGTCATGGATGTGTCTTTTTTTTGTAGTGGGTGGGGGCGCGCCCTACCCCTCTGGCAGGCCTCCGATGCCCATCTTCTGCTATATGAAGTCTTTTACCCTGGAAAAAATCATAAGCAAGCTTTCGGGACGAAACACCGCCGCCACAAGGCGGAACCTTGGCGGAACCAATCTAGGGCGGAGCTGTTCTGCCTGGGAAACATCCCTCCGGGAGGGGGAAAATCATCGCCATCGTCATCACCATCGATCCTCTCAGCGGGAGGGGGTCAATCTCCATCAACATCTTCATCAGCACCATCTCCTCTAAAACCCTAGTTCATCTCTTGTATCCAATCTTTGTCCCAAAACCTCAGATTGGTACCTGTGGGTTGCTAGTAGTGTTGATTACTCCTTGTAGTTGACGCTAGTTGGTTTATTTGGTGGACGATCATATGTTCAGATCCTTTATGCATATTAATACCCCTCTGATTATGAACATGAATATGATTTGTGAGTAGTTACGTATGTTCCTGAGGACATGGGAGAAGTCTTGCTGTAAGTAGTCATGTGAATTTGGTATTCGTTCGATATTTTGATGAGATGTGTGTTGTCTTTCCTCTAGTGGTGTTATGTGAACGTTGACTACATGACACTTCACCATTGTTTGGGCCTAGAGGAAGGCATTGGGAAGTAATAAGTAGATGATGGGTTGCTAGAGTGACAGAAGCTTAAACCCTAGTTTATGAGTTGCTTCATAAGGGGCTGATTTGGATCCATATGTTTCATGCTATGGTTAGGTTTACCTTAATACTTCTTTTGTAGTTGCGGATGCTTGCAATAGGGGTTAATCATAAGTGGGATGCTTGTCCAAGAAAGGGCAGTACCCAAGCACCGGTCCACCCACATATCAAATTATCAAAGTAACGAACGTGAATCATATGAGCGTGATGAAAACTAGCTTGACGATAATTCCCATGTGTCCTCGGGAGCGTTTTCCGTCATATGAGAGTTTGTCCAGGCTTGTCCTTTGCTACAAAAAGGATTGGGCCATCTTGCTACACCTTATTTACTTTTGTTACTTGTTACCCGTTACAAATTACCTTATGACAAAACTATCTGTTACCGATAATTTCAGTGCTTGCAGAGAATACCTTACTGAAAACCGCTTGTCATTTCCTTCTGCTCCTCGTTGGGTTCGACACTCTTACTTATCGAAAGGACTACGATAGATCCCCTATACCTGTGGGTCATCAATGACTCTGTAGTGTAGCTATTCGGTCGTGGTCATCGAGGGTGATTCCTCCTTTACCACTCCCGGTACGACTCTGTCGTGCAACGCCTCAAGTGTGAACCTCAAGGGTGGTTCCTCTTACGTTCACCTTGACGATTTCATCGAGTGGAATCCACCGAGGGTGATTCCTCGGGTTTTCCCTTTGATGTTTGTACACACGGCTACCTTGACTTTACTTGAGACCTTTGTGAAAGTCGGGCGGGCCCGGAGAGCACCCGCAAGATCATTACGTGGCACGGCCGGGCATTTTGGGCCCTTGCCGTAAGTCCACAAGACGGGGCGACAGGGTCACATTGATCGTGAGTCTCTGCTCGTCTTCGCAAGCTAACAGTACACTATGGTTTGGGTATTTGTTCTGAGTTGGCCTTTGGCCTTTACGCACTAACCACCACGCGAGAATAGTTATGGGCCTCGACGTTGCAGTATCAGCCGAAGCTTTGTCAGACGTCAAGTTCAGCATTATGGGCCTGTCGGGCCAGTGCCATCCAGTATGAGGTGGTGCTCGTCCCAGTGGTCGCACAATGACCCGGAGTGCAACGGGCGATGGGCCCAGACCCCGGAGTGCTTTGGATGTAAACCGGCGAGGACCTCTCTGCTGAGCCTAGGTAGGGCTACGATGTGTTGATCTTCCGAGGCCGGGCATTAACCCAGAAAAGTGTGTCCGGCTAGGGTAATCAAGCATGTTGGAAAACATGGTGCACCCCTACAGGGAAGATTATCTATTAATAGTTATGTCCGCGGTAACGGACGTTCAGACTTATATCCTGATCTTTTACAACTAGAAATGGATACTTGGGATATGTGGCTCCGGGATTGCTTTCTCGCAGGGAGTCAAGGAAGGATCTCTGGGCGATAATTCTACAACATGCTTGTTAAATACAAACTGCCATTCTTTACTCTTCTACGTGCTGCAAGATACTTGGATCTGCTTGAAGATGCTAGTCTTCGATAGGCTAGGCATTTCCCTCTATTCTGGCATTCTGCAGTTCAGTCCACAGATACAACCTGAGGGAGTCCCGGACTAGGGGGTGTCCGGTTAGCCGGACTATCGTCACGGCCGGACTCCAAGACTATGAAGATACAAGATTGAAGACTTCGTCCCGTGTTCGAATGGGACTTTCCTTGGCGTGGAAGGCAAGCTTGGCGATACGGATATGTAGATCTCCTACCATTGTAACCGACTCTGTGTAACCCTAACCTATCCGGTGTCTATATAAACCGGAGGGTTTTAGTCCGTAGGGGCGAACAACAATCATACCATAGGCTAGCTTCTAGGGTTTAGCCTCCTTGATCTCGTGGTAGATCTACTCTTGTACTACCCATATCATCAATATTAATCAAGCAGGAGTAGGGTATTACCTCCATCGGGAGGGCCCGAACCTGGGTAAAAAAATCGTGCCCCTTGTCTCCTGTTACCATCCGCCTAGACGCACAGTTCGGGACCCCCTACCCGAGATCCGCCAGTTTTGACACCGACATTGGTGCTTTCATTGAGAGTTCCTCTATGTCGTCACCGATAGGCCCGATGGCTCCTTCGATCATCAACAATGACGCGGTCCAGGGTGAGACTTTTCTCCCCGGACAGATCTTCGTACTCGGCGGCTTTGCACTGTGGGCCAATTCGCTTGGCCATCTGGAGCAGATCTAAAGCTACGCCCCTGGCCATCAGGTCAGATTTGGAAGTTTGAACTATACGGCCGATATCCGCGGAGACTTGATCTTCGACGGATTCGAGCCGCAGCCAAGCGCGCCGCACTGTCTCGATGGGCATGATCTAGCTCTGCAGCCGAACAGTGCCCTGGAGGCCGCACCAGTATCCGCTCCGACCCTTGATCCGGAGCCGGATTCCCCGATCGAGGACGAGTGGTTGGACACCGCCTCAGGGGCTACGATCTCTACGGCGATTGAGCTGAACTCCATCCCTGTCCTTTGCGAAGACCTCGACTCCAAGGTGCCGGACTCCTCTCCGGACTCCGAACCCCCCGTGCCCCTGCCAATCGAATCCGATTGGGCGCCCGTTATGGAGTTCATCGCGGACATCTTTCAAAGACTCGCCCTTTGGCGATATTCTGAATTCACTAAAGTCTCTCTCTTTATCCGGAGAGCCCTGGCCGGATTGCGGACAGGAAGGTTGGGATGCGGACGACGAAGAAATTCAACGACCACCAACCACCCACTTTGTAGCCACTATCGATGATCTAACAGACATGCTAGACTACGACTCCGAAGACATCGACGGTATGGACGACGATGCCGGAGACGAACAAGACCCAGCGCCTACAGGGCACTGGAAGGCCACCTCGTCATATGACATATATATGGTGGACATCCCAAAAGATGGGAATGGCGATGGAACAACGGAGGATGACCCCTCCAAGAAACAGCCGAAGCACCGACGTCAGCGGCGCCGCTCTAAATCCCGCCACAATAAAAACGGTGATCCCGGCACGGGAGATAATAACACCGGACAAAGGCCGAAGAGAACCCCCTCCAGTAGGACTCAGCGCAGGAGGAGGGAGAAGCAAGCCCGCACGACAGTGCGGTAGAAAGAGAGGTTGAGGACGATAATTATGCGCCTCCCTCCGAAGATGAGGCAAGCCTTGACGACGACGAATTTGTCGTGCCTGAGGATCCCGCCGAACAGAAGCGTTTCAAACGCAGGCTTATAGCCACGGCAAGCAGCCTCAAGAAAAAGCAGCAACAGCTTAGAGCTGATCAAGACCTGCTAGCTGACAGATGGACTGAAGTCCTTGCAGCCGAGGAGTATGAACTCGAACGCCCCTCCAAAAGCTACCCCAAACGCAGGCCGTTGCCTCGACAAGAGGAGGAAGCACCCAAGTCACCAACGCATGACATGGCAGACCGGCCACCTCGTGGCCGCGAGAGAGAAGCCCCTCGGCCCTCCGCTCAAGCCACACCCCGACGCCGCTCAAAAAGTACCAAGGCACGGGAAAACGCGCCGGACTTGCAAGATATATTGGAGGATAAGGCAAAACATACAAGAACGATCTATGGATCGCGTGAGCACCCAGCAATGCGGGATGATTACCGTCGCGCGGATACAAGAAACCGGTCGGGCGAACCACGATGAGACAAAGCTCATACGAGCTACGCCGTGATATAGCCCAATACGTAGGCGCCAAGACACCCACTATGCTTCACAGATGAAGTAATGGATCATCAAATCCCCGAGGGCTTCAAGCCCGTAAACATCGAATCATACAATGGTACCACAGATCATGCGGTCTGGATCGAGGATTATCTCCTCCATATCCACATGGCCCGCGGTGATGATCTACATGCCATCAAATACCTCCCACTCAAGCTTAAAGGACCAGCTCAACATTGGCTCAATAGCTTGCCATCAGAATCAATTGGTTGTTGGGAGGACCTGGAAGCCGCATTCCTTGATAACTTCCAGGGCACATATGTGCGACCACCAGAAGCCGATGACCTTAGCCACATAATTCGGCAGCCAGAAGAATCAGCCAGACAATTCTGGACTCGGTTCCTAACAAAGAAAAATCAAATCGTTGACTGTCCGGATGCAGAGGCCCTTACAGCCTTCAAACATGACATCCGCGACGAGTGGCTTGCCCGGCACCTAGGACAGGAAAAGCCGAAATCTATGGCAGCCCTCACAACCCTCATGACTCGCTTTTGTGCGGGAGAGGACAGCTGGCTAGCTCGAAGCAACAACTTGGCCAAACATCCTGATAGTCCGGATACCAAGGAGAGCAATGGAAGGTCGCGTCGCAACAAGAACAAGCGCCGCGTGCGGCGATAATACTGAAGATACGGCCGTCAATGCCGGATTCAGAGGCTCTAAACCCGGTCAGCGGAAGAAGCCACTCAAAAGAAATACCCAGGGCACGTCCAACTTGGACCGCATACTCGATCGCTTGTGCCAAATACATGGCACCCCTGAAAAACCAACCAATCACACCAACAGGGATTGTTGGGTGTTCAAGCAAGCAGGCAAGTTGAGTGCCGAACTCAAGACAAGGGGCTGCATAGTGATGACGAGGAAGAGCCCCGGCCGCCGAACAATAGAGGACAGAAAGGTTTTCCCACACAAGTGCGGACGGTGAACATGATATACGCAACCCACATACCCAAAAGGGAGCGCAAGCGTGCACTATGGGACGATATCTGGCGATGGAGCGGTCGCCCCAAAGTTCAACCCATGGTCTTCCCGCCCGATCACCTTCGATCGAAGGACCACCCCACTAGCATCCGTCACGGTGGCTTTGCCGCATTGGTTCTTGACCCAATTATTGACGGATTTCACCTCACCGTAGTCCCGATGGACGGCGGTAGCAACTGAACCTGCTTTATCGGGATACGGTCGCCAAAATGGGCATAGACCCTCAAGGATTAAACCTACAAAGACGACATTTAAAGCGTCATACCAGGTGTAGAGGCCAATTGTACAGGCTCAGTCACACTCGAAGTGGTCTTCGGATCTCCGGATAACTTCCATAGCGAAGAGTTAATCTTCGACATCGTCCCATTCCGCAGCGGCTATCATGCACTGCTCGGACGAACCGCATTCGCAAAGTTCAATGCGGTGCCGCACTACGCATACCTCAAGCTCAAGATGCCAGGCCCTCGAGGAGTAATCACGGTCAATGGAAACACCGAACGCTCTCTCCGAACGAAGGAGCATACGGCCGCCCTCACGGCGGAGGTGCAAAGCAGCCTCTCACGGCAATTCTCGAGTCCGGCCACTAAGCGTCCGGACACCGCCAAGCGCGCCCGGAGTAACCCGCAACAAGACCACCTGGCATGATTCAAGCACGAGTAGCAATCCGGCCCCAACCCCAGCCCTCGCGAAATTGCGAAGCTAGTATTACGCCTACATAATTACGCTCTGGAGATACCATGGGCATATGGGGAGGGGCAAGACAACGGCACGCCAAGAATGCGGCTCGACCGCACGAGGGGCTCCCGTTTGTGTCATTTCTTTTTTCTTTTTCCTTTTTTCCTTTTTTTTTACTTTCAGGACTCCGTCTTTGAGAAGTCCTGTCCGGCACTCGAATCGCCGAACTCACTATGCCACAGCCGTGGAAGCGGAAAGCCACGCCGAGTGTTCGTGGTCTCTATTACGACCATTATACCTGTTTTACATACCATCCCGCAGCTTACCCTCGGAGGGGACATGTTAGATAGTCCCATCCCTTGCTTATCGCACTATTTGTATCGTTCTGCTTCCATTGCAGTACCTTTTTGAATAAACAATACATAGCTTCTGCTTATTATTGCTCTACTTCCTTTATATATACATATGTTCATTTCACGACAGGTTGCAACCGTACACTTTGGTACGGCCAATACACCAGGGGCTTAAGTATCCAAAAATTATGGTGTGATAAGTCCGAACACTTTCACAAGTGTGGCACCCCGAACTTATAGCATTATATGAATTGGCTCCGAATCATGTCTTGGGTCAATAGTTGGGTTTGCCGGCTCCTGTGTTTTGGTACCTTACGTTCCGCTATATCGGCTAAGGTAGCACCGGGAGAACCACTGCGATTGTGCCCCAGTTATGCTGGGTCGAGCACCTCAGTGGAGAAAGCTAAAACTGACCGTCATGATAAGGCGAGAGCCGGTCGCTGTTCGAGAGGTTTTTTCGAGTCCCTAAAGACTTATGCCGCTTAGAGCGAGGAACCGGAATTGTCCGTCCAAGGCGTGGATAGCGCCCCGAACTCGGTCTTCCGAATACTAGGGGCTTAGCCAAATTTAAAATTATAGAATTATATGGCTAAGTGAGAGTGTTCAAGCATTATAAGTCCGGTTGCCTTGTTCCTTGTGTTGAGCGCCTCCCTAGATGGACCCAAGAATGGGAACAAGAGTGCTCAAGTTTATCCCGAACACCCCAAAGACTGTGGCATGGGGGCTGAAGCCAACGACTTGCCATCTCTCAATTTTGATAAACGGCCGCCTGAAGGTAATATTTTAAATTAATAAGCGTTGCTTAGCGCATATGAACAAGTTTTCAGCGTCTGTGATAACAAATGCGAGTTTATTCAAAAATTACATCTTTGGAGCACTCATCCGCAATTCGGCGGGCACCCTTCAGAGGCCCTCATAGTACATTTCGGCGTCACGATGCTCATGGCCCTTCGGTGGCCCGTCCGTCACAAGCCTCTCCGCATCCAGCTTGCCCCAAAGTGCACTTTAGCACGGGCAAGGGCCGACGGACACCTTCAATGCAGACGGAGCGCTTGATGACTTCAAGTCAGCGGACGAGCATCCACCAGCCGCCGCACCAAGCGAAGTAGCTCCGGGCATGGCCTCCAATGGCCACACAAGCGCTTATAAGGCCCTTCATGGCTTGTTTGGCGACCTTATGGAGCTCGACCAGCTGCTTCAACTGGTCGCTCGAGGCACTGGATGGTCGGCCTCGATAATCGAGACCGTAACATCTTTTCCGTTGAGCTCCCCTCCTTGGCGCGGTAGAATGCGGCAGCATCAGACACACTATGGGGCAAATCTGTGAATGCTCCTGGAGAGCTCCGAATCCGGGTAAGTAATAGGTAATTCACTTTCACATGCTTGCTTTGCATAAAGAATGCCTTACCCGCCGCTATATTCTTTAAAGACTCAATTTCTTGGAGGGCTTTTTGGGCCTCGGCCTTAGCAGCTTTGGCACTCTCAAGAGCCGAGGCGAGCTCGGTCTCTCGAGTCTTCGAGTCACGCTCCAAACTCTAGTGTTTTTCCACGAGAGCATGGAGCTCTTGCCGCATCTGTGGTCAGCTGCGCCTCCCCTTCTCTCGCTCGGTGCGTTCATGACCGCTTTGTTTTGGGCCACGGACACCGCTTCCTTGTGGTCGCCACCTCGTTTGTGGCCCTGCAGCACTCCAAGTTATTCCTGTTATTTTTGCAACCAAAACCTTTTCTATAAGGTATTTCTTTAATAAGGTATTACTTACCTTCCTTGTCCTCGAGCTGCTTCTTGGCGTGTCCGAGCTTGTTCTCGGACCGCCGAGGTTCTGCTTAATGCATTGACCTCCGCAGTCAAGGCGGCAGAGGTCGGCCAAGAGCTCTGCATTCCCGTATTGACATACTTATGTTAGACTCCTGCGTATATCTTTTTAGATCCTTAGTCCGGCTTTTCTTTCCAAACACCGAACTAAGCATCAGGGGCTACTGTCTATGCGGTTATATTTTTACATATTCTAAACTTACCTCAAAGCCTGTTACAAGGCTGGTACAGGGTTCGGTCAGTCCGCTCTTGGCGGACTGAACTGTCCGGATCACCGCACTCATAACAGTGCGGTGTTCCTCCTCGATGGAAGCGCTGTTAAGCGCCTCCTGTAAGCTATCCGGTGCCTCCGGTTGGACGGAGGACGCCGGCGTCTTACCCTTCTTGCGAAGGATCCGCTGGCCGGACTTCGGAACTGCTGATGGTTCCGGCATGGAGTCCGGACGAGGGTCGGGCTTAGAGCCCCTGGGGGTCTTGCCCCCCGCGCGCCTGGAGTCCGGGAGGTTGCCTTGTGGCACCTCCGGCACTACCTCCTCTTGACCAAGCACCCTGGGGCCCCACCGCGGCGTCATCCGCAGTGTGAGGCGAGGAGGCGGTCGGAAGCAAAGTACTCTCCATTTCCGACGAGCCCAGGGACCCGCTCGATGAATCGGCGAACTCGCCCTTAGGCGGGCTGCACGGTTGTTCGACATTAGAGAACACTCTGCAATAATAAAAAGCCATGGGTATCCGGACACTTACGATCTCGCCAGGGGCTTGGCCCTTGTAGGCCAATCCTCCTCGTCGTCGTCGATGTTGGTGGAGAAGTCCGGAGGAAGGGTTCTTCCCTTCTTGGACCCTCCGGCCTCCCCAGTTGGGGCGGCCTTCCTTTTCTTCTCCTCCCCCGCTGGGGGAGGAGCTTCTTCTTCTTCCTCCTCCTCGTCTTCAGGAGAAGATTCTGCTTCAGAATCTGACAGCACCTGGCGTCGGGAGCTCCTTCGAGTTCCGTGGCCTCCTTCTTAGCCTTCTTCTCCGCACCACGTGACGGCGCCGGAGCCAGCCCCTGGCTAATCGGGCGTCCTCCGGATCATCCGGCAAAGGAGTCGGACGGTTAATCTGTCCGGACGTCTTCAGCCGATCTGTCACAAAGATTAGGGAGTTTTAGATCCCACGTAGAGTTAATCTATGAAAAAAGAGTCCCGTAAAGGGTAAAATAACTTACCTCACCGACTTGACGCTGCGAGCTGTATCCGCGATCTTTGGTAGCGGATGCTGGGGCTTCGGCGCCCTTTGAACAAAGCACCTTCCGTGCATCTTCATACGTGAGTGTCGAAGAGCCGGCTCAAGGTTCGATCTTTGTGCGGATCGAACTCCCACAAATTGAAAGCCCGTTGTTGGCATGGGAGAATCCGGCGGATGAGCATCACCGATTATGTCGACAAGCCTAAGATTCTTGGCCACCAGGTTTGGACGCATGTTTGAAGTCCGGATGTCTCGTCCGAATTCCCCCACGCCGGGCCCATCTCTTTCCATGACGAGAGCCGTGTGGGGAAGCCAGATCTGAACTTCGGGGCCGCCACCCATTCGGTGTTGCGGGCTCGGTGATGTAGAACCACCCCGATTGCCACCCCTTTATTGTCTCCACGAAGGCGCCAGGAGCCATGGGACCTTGGCCATCTTGCCAACCATGGCGCCTCCGCACTCCGCTTGACGGCCGCCCACTACCTTCGGCCGAACGTTGAAGATCTTCAGCCATAAGCCGAAGTGGGCAGGATGCAGAGGAAAGCCTCGCACACGATGATAAACGCCGAGATGTTGAGGATGAAATTCGGGGCCAGGTCGTGGAAGTCCAGGCCGTAATAGAACATGAGCCCCCGGAAAAATGGGTGAAGTGGAAAACCTAGTCCGCGGAGGAAGTGGGGGAGAAACACTACCCTCTCATGGGGCCTGGGGGTTGGAATAAGCTGCCCCGCATCGGGCAGCCTGTGCGCAATGTCACCGGACAAGTATCCGGCCTCCCGCAATCTTTTGATGTGCCCCTCCGTGACGGAGGAGGCCATCCACCTGCCTCCCGCTCCTGACATGGTTGGAGAAGGTTGAGGTGGGATGTGCGGACTTGGGCGCTGGAGCTCGAGTCTTGGCGGAAATGGATAAGCAAAGGAGGAAGAAGGCGTAGGTGAAAAGGTGGATCCTTATCCCCTTATATGGACGGACGACGCTATGTGTCCCCCACCAGCCTGGTAAAACTCAGTTATTTCCCAAGCGCCATAATCAATGGCGCGGATGGGTTACCCACGTCCGTATTGATGAGAATCCCGGAATAAGGGGGCACGATCTATGCTTTGATAAGACGTGCCAAGGAAACCGCATCGCTAAACATGCTGAGGTGGAACAGTAAAAAATGATTCATATAAAGGCCTGGCCGTGGTGTGATGTCACGCGCGGAATATGTCAGCAGATCTGTGCAAAAATTATTCTCTCTACGGTGTTATGTGGAACTTGTTTTGCAGAGCCGGACACTATCCTTGTGTTCAAAACCTTCTATGAAGTATTTGGAGGAGGAACCCGCCTTGCAATGCCGAAGACAATATGCGCGTCGGACTCGTCGTCATTGAAGCCCGGTTCAGGGGCTACTGAGGGAGTCCCGGACTAGGGCGTGTCCGGATAGCCGGACTATCGTCACGGCGGGACTCCAAGACTATGAAGATACAAGATTGAAGACTCTGCCGGTGTCCGGATGGGACTTTCCTTGGCGTGGAACGCAAGCTTGGCGATACGGATATGTAGATCTCCTACCATTGTAACCGACTCTGTGTAACCCTAACCTATCCGGTGTCTATATAAACCGGAGGGTTTTAGTCCAGAGGACGGACAACAATCATACCATAGGCTAGCTTCTAGGGTTTAGCCTCCTTGATCTCGTGGTAGATCTACTCTTGTACTACCCATATCATCAATATTAATCAAGCAGGAGTAGGGTATTACCTCCATCGAGAGGGCCCGAACCTGGGTAAAAACATCCTGTCCCTTGTCTCCTATTACCATCCGCCTAGACGCACAGTTCGGGACCCCCTACCCGAGATCCGCCGGTTTTGACACCGACACAACCCTTCCATTTGATACCAATGCATACTTAGTATAGATCTGATGCTTGCAAGTACTTTTGATGAGTACTCATGGTTGCTTTGCTACCCCCTTTCCCCTCTTTCTTCTTCTTTCCGGTTAATGCAACCAGATGTCGGAGCCCAGGAGCCAGATGCCACCGGTGATGCCTACTACTACGTGGAGACACCGACGACGACCAGGAGTAGTTAGGAGGTCCCAGGCAGGAGGCCTTGCCTCTTCGATCGTTGATGTTTGTGCTGGCCTTCTTAAGGCATCCTTGTTTAACTTATGTCTGTACTCAAATATTGTTGATTCCGCTGACTCTTGTGCTATCGAGCTTGTATTCGAGCCCTCGAGGCCCCTGGTTTGTAATATGAAGCTTGTATTATTTCATTTTGTGTCTAGTGTTGTGTTGTGATATCTTCCCGTGAGTTCATGATCTTGATCATACACATTTGCGTGTATGATTAGTGTACGATTGAATCGGCGGTGTCACACACAGCAATGGTAAGTATTTCCCTCAGTTATGTAACCAAGGTTATCAATCCAGTAGGAGAACCAAGCAACACTATGTAAACAACACCTGCACACAAATAACAAAATACTTGCAACCCAACGCATAAGAGGGGTTGTCAATCCCTCCCCGGTATTGAGATAGATCAGATTGTATGAGATTGGATAAATAGATCTAGCAAAAACACAAAATAAAACAAGTAAAGAAAAAGTGCAACTAGGTATTCTTGGGTTTTTGGAATAATAGATCTGAAAACAATATGATAGGAAATAGACCTGGGGGACGTATACTTGACTAGTGGCTTGTCTGGAGAAAATAGCATATGGTGGGTAAACAAATTACTGTTGGACAATTGATAGAAAAGCAAATAATTATGACGATATCCAAGGCAATGATCATGTATATAGGCATCACGTCCAAGATTAGTAGACCGACTCCTGCCTGCATCTACTACTATTACTCCACACATCGACCGCTATCCAGCATGCATCTAGTGTATTAACTTCATGGAGAAACGGAGTAATGCAATAAGAACGATGACATGATGTAGACAAGATCTATTCATGTAAGAATAGACCCCATCTTTTTATCCTTAATGGCAATATGTGCTTGTCATGTCTCGTTTTGTCATTGAGAATAAGCACCGCAAGATCAAACCTATCACAAAGCACCTCTTCCCATTGCAAGGAAAATCAATCTAGTTGGCCAAACCAAACCAAAGTTTCGGAGAAGAAATATGAGGCTATGAAGATCATGCATATAAGAGTTCAAAGAAGACTCAAATAATATTCATAGATAGATTTGATCATAAACTCACAATTCATCGGATCCCAACAAACACACCGCAAAAAGTCATTACATCAAATAGATCTCCAAGAACATCCAGGAGAACATTGTATTGAAAATCAAAAAGGGAGAGGAAGCCATCTAGCTACTGCCTACGAACCCTTAGGTCCGTGGTAAACTACTCACACATCATCGAAGGAGCACCAATGAGGATGATGAACTCCTCCATGATCATTTCCCCCTCTGGCAAGGTGCCGGAATAGGGCTCTGGATTGGATCTTGTGGTTCTGAAACTTGCAGCGGCTGGAATTGTGTTTCGTCGACTCCCCCAGGGTTTTTAGAATATTTAAGTATTTATAAAGCTGAGAGGCAGTGGAAAAGATCGCCGTGGGCCCCACAAGGCACCAGGGCGAGCCCCACGGGCCTACTCTGGTACACCTCCTAGGCTCGCCACGCATAAACTTGGAAGAGATGTAACCTGCAATTTTTATTTTTACTAGGTAATTGCCGTGTGTTGCAGCGGAGATATTTTTTCAAGGGAACCGGGATACACGTTCTCATAGTTGAACACCAATTTTGCTTTTTTGTAACATATAAGTTTAGGATTTTTATTCACGTCATGAAGCAATGTCACCTTTTTATCAATTATTAATTATATTTTCCTTCTTCCACTCACTATCTTCGTCTCTCCACCTCCTCGATCCAAGCTCACCACCTCTGTCAATGGCACACCCAGCTCAGAATCCCCCTCCAAACACATTTTGAATTTCAAGCACCTAACCATGTAACTGTATTACAATTTATAATTGGAGTTATGAAATAGAGTAGCAAAGAAAGCTACTTGCTCAAGGAAGATACATTTTCATGTGGTTAACAAAATCTGCAAGTAATAGAAATCATGCTTAGTTTTAGGATGCTGGTAACGCACACACGTGTGGTGGGAGCAACATTGCCCACATGCCCTATAACACACAGATTGCGCCACATCACTGCATGCATGCATGTGAGGATCTTTTTAAATTTTTAGTTTTTAAAATGTTTTATCTCTTAAATGAAAAATTCGATTGAAGAGCCGTTTTCATCATTAAATCCATCGCGACGAGATTTTGTTTCGACGACTTTTTTTGTTAAAAGTTGTCATGTCTATTGCACAAGAATTGCCATGATGTTTACATGATATGTTTTAGCTACTTTGTTTCTATCTTTAAAAGTAAATTTTGACATATTATAAAATGGGAAATTAAGAAAATAAACTTGCCATGAACTATAAACTAAAATTGGTATGATACATGCACTTAAAATTGACATGGTTCATACAAAAAATTATTTTCATGGTCAAAGTAATAGAATTGCCATGGTCAAAATACTAAAATTGCCATGATCTATAAACTGAAATTGCCACATGGCAACTTTAGTGTAAAACACTATGGCAACTACAGTGTAAACATCATGGCAACATTTGACAAAAAAAATCGGCGAAACATATCAACATGGGATTTAGTTTTGAAGATTTCGTCGAGACGGATTTAATGGTGAAAACAGATTTTTAATTGGATTTTTTAATTAAGAAATAAAACATTTTAAAGCTGAAAACCAAAAAAATTACCACTGATGTCATCTGTTTTGACGTGGGAAAATGAATGTTAATGAAGGCGTTTGAGACATGTTGTTTCATGCCACACGTGTGAGCGATATCATTTGGGTAGTTTTATTTCCAGACGCTCTATACAAGTATAGACACTACGACCCTGATTATGATTTGGTGGCTGGATTTTTCCTACACCTATATTTTACCAGTATCTTAAGTAAATCCATGGCTCAGAGTTGTACAAACTCCAAACATCTTATATTTAGGAATGGAGGTAGTATTTCTTTCGGGTTGTAAACCGTGCTTGGGACACATGTTATAACTGGTATTCAAAGGATCACATACACACTACTAATATCAGTTAGATCTCTAATTTCAAATACATGTACACTTCCAACCAAACTGCACAAGCAGAAAATGAGCTGAAATTTCGATTCATATAGCCGTACCATAACGTCAGTACGAAAATGAAAATTTCTCATATTTGCAGAAATCCATGAGAACAAAATTCACATACTTCAGTGCTCAAAGTCGGCAACCGAGGATTATTCTTTGTCTTGTCAGCATGCTAGATAGCCAAAGTCAGCACTCGACAGTTGTTGAATTGTTATAGGTTGGAACACAAATTTTTGAGATAGATTCTTTTGCTTGCTTCATGAACTCATGCATCATAGTATCATACGAAAACAGCAAACTGCAGAGAGAAAAACAATGTTATCTTCTGTAATGATCACCTTGGTTCGCAATTAACAACTTAAGCATAGATACCATCCTAGCACATGATCAATTTGCTTCATAGTTGAACTATGCAACACAAATAACATTTTACATCCAGCAAATAGTACATAAATGAAGTAGTTTAATTTTACATATGTTTCCTTATTAGGGTCATAGGTAAATATTGAAGCAATATATATTTTCAAGGTCTGAACTACAAATGGGTTCGATATCTTATACTGAGAGATTAGGTTGCTGATAGAATTATAATACAAGTAGCTATCCTAATTAAAAGAAGTACACCGTGTGCCGAATATTCCAAGTATGCGACAGAATTAAATAAAAATGGGAAGCACAATATGCTGCAATAAGTAACCAGATTATGTATAACCAGATTATGTAAAACGCAGAGAACTTGGTAAGGTATCATAATCAAAATGACGATTATCTCAGCATAGTCGACCTGGATTGTACAACCCAGAACATGACTCCATGCACAGAAGCTAACAAGAAATTATACAACGTATGAACTTTTAGCTAACAACTCTTGGCAATGCAGAAGACCCAAATGATGTGTAACAGGTAAATATAAGCAATTCTAAGAGATGATGCTTTAACTAAAAAAGTCCAAGCAGTACATAACTCAAGTAATTTTGAGCATCTACAGGTACACTTTGATTTGAACATGGCAAGGAGAGCACATGACCAACCAAGCACACAACAATGGAAATAAAAGGAGCTGGAACATGGCACTACAATTAGCTTGCATTACAAACTGCATTATCAAAACAGACACATGAGACGGCGTTCTTGATTTAAGTTGCATAATAGCAGAAGACGCTACTAATTTTATTTTATTTCATCAAATCAACGTAGATGGACCCATAAATGAGTGCAAAAATGATACTCCCTCCGTCCCAAAATAAGTGCCTCAACTTTGTACTTACTTTAGTACAAAGTTGTACTAAAGTTGAGACACATATTTTGGGACGGAGGGAGTAGAACTGTGCAAAAATTCAGTTATTAGTTGCCTAATCTGACAAGAAAGTGGAGATGGCAGTTAGCAGAAAAATTCTAAAATCTGTGGTAACTAAAAGGGCACCTATCTCCATGGCCCACATTATGAGAGAAAACCACATCAAATAGAGGATGAACATGCATGAACTTCCTGGAGAATCCAATATTGTAGAAAAAATGCATATGCAAGTGAATACAGCCGAGCTCCCGCCCATGAAGTTGAACCTCTGTATGTCTGCATCGGTGGAGCAGAAGCTGCTCACTCACCTGAAGGTTGCTGGACGGGATCGGTTTGAATGGCAGCTGCCTGAACCGGATCGCGGCAGGTGCGAAAGACAAGGGGCCAGCATGGTCGATGTCATGGCCGTTGGCGCCTCACTCCCCTGGTCGTGGTCACGGTTGCCGACACCAGCATCGACGTCTCGCCCTCGACATAATCCTGATCAACCCCCCAACGCTCGTCCTCGCGGACCTCCGTCAGCAGCGAGCGCAATGTAGGCACCATGGCGTCTCCTCCCGGCGCCTCAGCACTGGAGATCCTCCTCCACCTCGTTACACCCGCAGGTGGCGGCGGTGGCCTTGACGGTGGCCGAGATGCGCCTCCTTGAGCGTTCCAATGGAGACAGGTGTGCAAATCTCCCCGAATGGCGTCACGCTCCTCGTGTCAGGGATCGGTGTGGCGATTGAAGTTGGAGAGAAGGAGCAGTGGTGGGGAACCCTAGAGAGTTGGAGAAGATTAGGGGATGAGGCGTGTGTTTTTTCTTCTGTCTTTTTTCACAGCAGCGTGGGTGGGAGGGGGAGGGGATGAACCAATAAAAAAACAGACGGGCGGATGAAGCTTTGGAGCAGAATGCGGTCCATTGACAGGAAAAGGAACCTTGCGTTTTTTTTTAAATAGTAGAGAAATACAGATTTTGCAGTGATGTACAAAAGAAACGAAATGAACTTGATATTTTTGTGCAGAGCACAAACGGACATATTTTTGCCCTAAGTTTGGAGGTTAAATTTCTTACAAAAACGTACATTTACAAAATATTACAGAAATTAATTTAATTTGTACGCATGTTGTTTATTTCTTTTAGTTCAAACTTTCAATTTCAAACTCACTTGTGTCCATCTCAGAAAAGGGACTACAAACCTAATGCTGATTCATATGAACATGGGGAAGAATTAATGTGTTCAATGGTAGTCGAGTACAAGAGAAGAAATCATTACCTTCTGTAACTTGAAGCAGGTAATTCCTTTCAGTCATCATCTATCCACTGAGAGGCAATCAAGGTGTTATCATTGTCAACCAAAGTTAGGCTGTGTAAACAGGTACAAGTCAATGCTTATGCATAACGTGTTATTATTTTTCCATTGTCAAGGGAAGGAATAAAAGATGTCCTGCTTGAGAACAAGATTATTTGCTTCACATGTTCTAATTTCAGAATACTATTGGGTGCTATACCAAGAAAAAAATTAAGTAGAGTGTCGGAGTAATGGGCCACGGGTAGGCAAACCCGAGCCCCCGGACCTTTCAAAACATCGGAGCAGGCTGCGCCCCTCAAGACCCCAAGATGAAGAGCCGCTTCTGAGAGTCGGCGCCAGAGCCGTCGACTGCCCCTCACGGTCGAGATCCAGAGACGGCTTCGAGATAAGCCGATTCCCATGGCCGGTTTCCAGAGAAGCCGGCCATGGGGAGTCGGCCCGCGACTCCCACCACCTCCTGCCTACGCAACAACGGACGAGATGGGGTGCGGCCGCCGCGCGGCCCATCCCTGCCCCGTTCACGAAGGGCAGGCATGGCCACAGTGCGCCGTACTGACGGAGATCTCCATCCGGCGCGGCACTGTTGCCATGCCGGCCCTGACATCAGCCCCGTGGGCGGCGCCCTGAGCCCACGACGGCCTGTCTGTACGATCCAGAGACGGCGGGACCCGCCTGTCGGCGGGGGTGCAGAAGACGGCGAGAGCGCCGCAAGACGGACCCGTTGGGAGTCGGCCTCCAGGAGTCGGCCGGCCCCTCCCACGGGCCCCGCACGCCATTAACCAGACAAGACAGGGAATGGCAACAGTGATCGCCCGTCAGGCGGCGGCATTGTTGCCATGACCCCATGACAAAGCCAGCGTCATTAGAGGCGTGGCTACAGTAATCCGCAGCCGGCAAGACCCGCCCGCGGCGGACAAGGCCTGTCGGCCCCATGCTGGGCCCGTCGGCGAGGCCCACTAGACGGCGGGCCACAGCAGTCGGGGGAGAAGACGGCGACGTGAGAGACAGACGGCCGGGACCCGCGCCCAGCCAGATTACCATTGTACCCCCGGGGGGTAGGCCTATATAAACCCCCCGGGGCACCCATGCAAGAGGTTGGACCCTAATAGCTTTAGATACACATAGAGGGAAGAGAAGAGCTAGCCGTGCCCTTCTCCTTCCTCATCCCGAACAGCTCAAGGAGCAACCTTGTACCCACTTTGCTATAGTGATCATGCAGAGACCCCGCAGAGCAGCAGTAGGGGTATTATCTCCACGGAGAGCCCTGAAGCTGCGTAAGATCTGCCGGCGTGCATGCCTTCGCCTCATCCCGTTTCCAGGCACCGGCGACGTTCTACTCGCCCCCACCATGATAAGCCATCCTTTAGCATATGTCGCACCCAACCCTCGACATTTGGCGCCCACCTTGGGGCTAGGTGCACTGTCGTCCGGAGACCTGCTCTGGACGGGAACCCTTTTCCTCCCTGGCGAGCGCAGCCAGCCCGGCACGCCAGACGGAGTTCTGCGCCGATCTGCGCTGCACGGCGCTGAGATCGCTTCGCGCGCCAGCTGCCTCGCCGAACTTGTCGGGCGAGGTTCGCCTCTCCGACGAGCTCGCCTGCATCCGACGCAGGTACGCGGCGGCCCAGAGCCTCCTCGCGAGCCTCCTCGACCAACTCCACGTCGCCGGGCGAGCCTGCCACGGACTTGGAGTCCGTGGGCTCCACCGACCCGATGCCGGGTCGACTCCGACACCGCGTCGCTCGACGCGTTCCCCACCAACGCGGTGGTCTACGATGAGCCGCTCCCTCGCGCCGAGAGCGGCGGAAGCACCGTCACAGAAGTGCTCGTCATCGGTCATGGCGAGCATTCCGGCGAAGGAGCTCATGACCCTCTCGACGCGGCTCTGCAAGACCTAACCGCGCCTATTCTAGAAGACGCTGACGCCGAGATGCTGGAGGCACGCCGCCTTCAGCTCGTCGAAGGCGCGAGGAAGCTGGCAAGCATGAGACGTTTGTCAGAAGCCTACCAGCGTGAGATGGATCACGCTGTGGGTGGCTCGCCGGCCCCGACTGGGCCTAGCCGCCTAGGCGCGGTCCAACAGCGCGGCGTGGCCATCGTCAACCTGTTCGGGGCCAATCGCCCTGTGTACGCCACGCCTGCGGAGAACATCCGCGCCGCCCAAGCGGCGGCGGACGAGCTGGACAACTTCGAGGGTGAAGAGCGCCGCCTGATGACAGAGCGAGTCCAGCAGCTCCTCGACGCGACTGCCGCACAGAGGCGCCGCAACGACAAAACGACGACCTGCCTCCCTGCCGAGATCAAGGCGCGACGTCTCGGACACCGACTAGCGGTGTCCGCGGAAGAAAAAACAAGGATCCGGCTGTCAGCCACAGTCGGACTCATATTTCCATCGAGCGCGACCAAGACGGCCGCCCAAGAACAGTGGAACGGCGGGACGACTATCTGCCTCCTCCTCCTCGCAAGGAAAGGCGAGCCTCCCCGCCACCCGTTGAGCATCCGACTCTCGACGACCGCCTTGGCCGTCGAGAGGGAGTCGGAGAAAACGACGCCCGCCACCGGATCGACCGACTCCATCGATCCTCGGCGCCGAAGAAGAAGACGAGTTAGGTCCGCCTGTTTCGGACCTCACATCCAAGACGCAGCCCTTTCCCGGAGGGTTCACGCTCCCCGAGACACACCCAAGTACACCGGCTTCGTAAAGCCGGAAGACTGGCTGGTCGACTACTCCACGGCCGTCAACATAGCAAACGGCAACAAGCGTGTTGGCGTAAAGTATGTTCCGCTCATGCTCCAGGGCACGGCCCGGACATGGTTGAACAGCTGAAGCCCCGCGGCATCAACAGCTGGGTCGACTTCACCAAGCCTTCGTCGCAACTTCACAAGCACGTACAAGCGACCTCCCAAGCCTCGCCAGCTTTCCTTGTGCGTGCAAGGCCCCAACGAGTCGACTCGCGACTACCTCACGCGCTGGGCCGAGCTTCGGAACTCCTGCGAGGGCGTGCACGAGGTGCAAGCTATCGAGTACTTCACCGCCGGGTGCAGAGAAGGCACCCTCCTCAAGCACAAGCTCCTCTGCGACGAGCCGAAGACCCTCGACGAGCTGCTGATCATAGCAGACAAGTACGCTTCTGGCCGACTCCTCCATGAAGGCGGAGATTGAAGTCGGTCACGACCGCAAAGTGGCTCCTCGAGCTCCCGTAACTCCGGTGGAGACACCAATCGGCCATGACAGAATGTAACGATCACAAGCGCAAGGCCCCACAGCCCGGCTTCCAAGAGTGGCAGTTGCGGCGATTGAAGACCAACAGCTGGAGGGGCAGCCTCCGGCCAAGCGACAGAAAGGCGGCAACTCCAACTGGTTGCCTCTCTTACGATCAGACTCTAGATGGTCCCTGCAAGTTCCATAGCGGCACGAAGCCGTCAAACCACACCACCCGGAAGTGCCACTGGCTCACCAGGATCGCCAGAGGAGAAGGCCTCCTGCCTCCCCCGCATGCTGGGCCGCCGCCTCCACCGCCACCCCAGCAGCCGGCTGTCAGGCCAGTCGGCGCAGTGCAAGACGAGTACCCAGAAGAGCACGGAGCCTATGTGGTGTTCACCAGTGTGGCTGACGATCGACGCAGCAGGCGGCTGCAGCAGCAAGAGGTGAATGCAGTAGCATCAGATACTCCAGAGTTCATGCACTGGTCCGAGAGGCCTATCGCTTGAGGCGAGCTGATCACCCAGAGGTGATGCGAATCCGGGCTCCCTACGCCCTGGTCTTGGGAGCCACCCTTGCCGCGGATAGGCGGGCCGCTCGCTTCTCGCGAGTGCTGATAGACGGAGGCAGCAGCATCAACATCTTGTACAAGGACACGATGGAGAAGTTAGGAATCAAGCAAAGACAGCTTCAGAGCAGCCGGACTGTGTTCCACGGCATTGTACCTGGCCTTTCCTGCTCACCGATCGGCAAGATCTTGATAGATGTCCTCTTTGGGGACAAAGATCATTTTCGCCGAGAGCCAATTTGGTTCGAAGTGGTGGACCTCGAAAGTCCGTACCACACTCTGCTTGGCCGACCTGCCTTGGCCAAGTTCATGGCGGTCCCTCACTATGCCTACCTCAAGATGAAGATGCCGAGTTCCAAGGGGATTCTGACCGTAGCCGAAGACTACAGAAAGTCGTCCGCCTACGCGGCTGAAAGAAGTCGGCTAGCCGAGTCCCTGGTGATCGTAGCTGAGAAGCGGCTTCTTGATCGGGTTGTGGCGATGGCCAGCAAGCAGCCCGAGATATCGCCCAACCCCAAGGAGTCGGAAGCTGAGGGCCTGCTCAAGCCGCCAAAGAAACGAAGAAGATACCCTTGGACCCGGAGCACCTGAGAGGTACGCTGTCATAGGTGCAAACCTTGACAAAGCAAATAGGAAGGCGAAGCTCGTCGATTTCCTCCGTGAGAATTGGGACATTTTCAAGCATGGTCCCCTAAAGACATGCGGTGTACCGACGGAATTCGCCGAGCACAAGTTACATGTCCGATATGATGTGAAGCCCGTCCAGCAGCCCTTTGCGCCTACCGTCAAGAGAAGAGAAGAGTTGTTGGAGAAGAGATAGCCCGGCTCCTAGCAGCCGGTTTCATTATGGAAGTGTTCTTTCTAGAATGGTTAGCAAACCCGGTCCTGGTACTGAACAAGAACAAGCAGAGGCGGAAGTGAATTGACTACACAAGCCTCAACAAAGCTTGCCCCAAGGACCCATTCGCTCTGCCGAGAATTGACCAGGTGATAGACTCCACAGCCGGATGCGAGCTGTTGAGCTTCTTAGATGCATATTCGGGATATCACCGGATCAAGCTGAACCCGGCTGACAGACTCAAGACCGCCTTCATCACGCCGTTTGGAGCCTTCTGCTACCTGACCATGACATCGGCTTAAGGAATGCCGGTGCCACCTTTCAGCGTTGCATGCAGAAGTGCCTCCTCAAGCAACTCGGCAGAAACGCCCACGTCTACGTGGATGATGTGGTGGTGAAGACGGAAAAGCAAGGAACACTGCTGGAAGACCTTAAGGAGACCTTTGAGAACCTGCGCCGATTCCAGATCAAGCTCAACCCTGAGAAGTGCGTCTTCGGGGTACCAGCCGGCCAACTCCTTGGTTTCCTGGTCTCTGAACGCGGCATAGAGTGCAACCTCATGAAGATCAAGGCCATCGAGAGGATGGAAGTACCCGCCGATCGCTAGATGTGCAAAAGTTCACCGCTGCTTGGCGTCCATCACCGATTCATCACCGGTTACGAGAAAGCTCTCCTTTATACCAGCTCATGAAGAAGACCACCTTCTTTGAATGGAACCACAAAGGCGGACGAAGCCTTTCTCCGATTGAAGAAAATGCTGACTACTCCCCGTCTTTGGCGGCCCCGACTCCTAAAGAGCCCATGCTCCTATATATTGCCGCCACCAGCCGGGTAGTCAGCACAGTCATTGTAGTTGAGCGAGGAAGGCAAGGCGCTACCTGTCCAGAGACCAAGATATTACCCGAAATGGCAATCGCCGACCTCCAAGCGTAACTACCCCCACTACCGGAGAAGATGTGCTATGGCGCACTTCGCCGCCAAGAAGTTGAAGCCTTACTTTCAAGAGCATCCAATCATCGTGGTTTGCACAGCCCACTAGCCGAGATCATCTAAGCCGAGATGCTTCTGGCCGAGTGGCCAAATGGGCCATAGAGCTGGCCCCCTACACCATCTACTACCAGCCCCGCACCGCCATTAAGTCGCAAGCACTGGCCGACTTCCTCGTCGACTGGGCCGAGACCCAGTACCTGCCGCCAGCGCCCGACTCCACCCATTGGCGGATGCATTTCGACGGCTCCAAGATGCGCACTGGCTTGGGAGCCGGCGTTGTCCTCACTTCCCCCAAAGGCGACAAGCTCAAGTATGCGCCGCAGATCCATTTCGCCGCCTCCAACAACGTCGCCGAATACGAGGGGGCCTGACTGCGGTGACTTTCATCGCCGACATCACGACTCGGTACGACATACCACACAGCATCATCACCGATAATGGCACAAATTTTGTCAAAGGCGCCCTGGCCCGTTTCTGCACGACACAAGGCATCCGACTGGACTTAGCGTCTGTTGCCCATCCGCAATCAAACGGCCAGGTGGAGCGAGCAAACGGCCTCATCCTGTCTGGCATCAAGCCTCGACTGGTCGAACCACTGGAGCGTTCGGCCGGCTGTTGGCTTGAGGAGTTGCCAGCCGTCCTCTGGAGTTTGTGCACGACTCCAAACAAGTCAACCAGCTTCACACCTTTCTTCCTCGTCTACGGTGCTGAAGCCGTCATCCCAACGGACATAGAGTTCGACTCCCCGCGAGTCACCATGTACACCGAGGAGGAAGCAGAAGAAGCACGTCAAGACGGCGTCGATCTGCTGGAAGAGGGCCGGCTGTTGGCACTCAGCTGGTCCAGCATCTACCAGCAGAGCCTGCGCCGCTACTACAACAGGAAGGTCAAGCCGAGATCTTTCCAAGAGGGCGACCTTGTGCTCCGGCTGATCCAGCGAACAGCCGGCCAGCACAAGCTGTCGGCTTTGGGAAGGCCCTTCATTATCGACAAAGTGCTTTGAGCAACGACTCCTACTACGATCGGACGCCGTAAGCCCTGAGCACGCAAGAGGGACGACTCCGGCAAAGAGACGGAACGGCCATGGAATGTGAATCTTCTCCGAAGATTTTATAGTTGATGCAGTATGTACCACGCAACCTTTTGTGTTAAAGTACCAAGACTTCGGGGCCCCCCGAGACGAGCTCGGGGACTGCCCCTTTTTTGTTATCTGTATGATAAGAATTATGCCTTCGAGTATGTTACTCTTTGTTATGCCGCTTGGCACCGGTTTCGACTAGTCGACCCGGGGACTCGCCGCCTCGCGCTATGGAATGCTTCTGTAGTCGGACAAGTAGTGTGTGGTGCCTAAGCTGTCTCCCCCGTCAAGCCGCAGTTTGCGTGAGCTTTCGCTTGGTGGGCAGGAGTAAGGAAGAATGGGCCCACATGAAAAATGTCTAAGGACCCAAAGCATAAACATAGCTTAAGCCGGCTTCCAGCATCTCTTCGCAAAACCGACTCTTGAGTAGTCGGCTTGCCGCTTTCTATCTAACTTGTTAAAAAGACTCTAAAAATGGCCAAGTACTTGCCTTCCCAAGAGTAGCCAAGCACTTGATCCAAACGACAGTCCGCAGAGCGGTTGTCCGACTGGCAAGGCGGCGACTAAGGGAAGGCGGCAAAGAAAAAAGCCATAGGAGCAATGAGCAAGGAAAGATAGAATTAGTATAATATTTACACAGCATAGGCCCTTGGACGAATCTTCGAGCAGAAGTTCAAAATACACCCCGCGGGTGGAATTGTGCGAATTAACAAGTTTTTCAAAGACTATCAAAGCAGATAAAATAAAGGCAAGACGGCAGCCTAGGAAGCGGCAGACGGGTTTGGAGGCCGGAGGAGGCAGTGTGTCGAGGCGCCGGGCGGCAGTGGCGATCTCGGCTTGATCATCTCCGACAGCCCGGCCCGGCCCGGTCGAGGCGCGGCTCGTTCTTTGGGCGCGGTCGAGCTGAGGCTGGTCGCCCGCTCCATCTTCTGGCGCCTCCGTCTCACCTCCGTCCTCCGCCTCGCCTTCCTCCTCGGCGTTGGAGCCGATCACCTCCGCCGAGTCCTCGTCATAATCTAGGTTCATCCCTAACCACTCCGGCAGCGCCTCCCCGCCGTCCTCAGCCCGCTCAGGGACGAAGACGCTGGTGTCCGTGTAGTCGGTGATCTCAACAGCACGCTCGACGAGGGCGTCTTCCGCAGCCAGCAGCTCCGCCTAGGCCTCTGACCGGAACGCGGCCAGCCGGTCCAGATCCAGCCCTGGATACCACGCCTTGACGAATTCCAAGGCCCGGCACGCTCCAGCCCGGGCCGCGGAACCCTTCCAGGCCTCAAGACGGCCAGCCACGACCTCCAGCCAGTCGGCAGTCCGACTGGGAGTACGCAGAACCGGCATGTCTGGCCATAGGGCAGCGATCGCCTGGGCCCCGACACGTTGAAACCGGCGCAGCATCCGATGGGCCGGCCGCAGACGAGCCTCGATGCTCAGAAGCTGCTCGTCAAGGGTCCGGGGGGCGTTGGCAGCAATCTCCGCACCATTTGCCCTCCGCGCCTCGCGATCAGCCTCGATGGCTTGATTGGCCGCCTGCGTGTGGCCGGGGAAGAAGTCTGCTAAGACCAAAAAGAAGCAAGTCAAGAAACCAGGAGTCGGACCGACCTATAGTCAGCGGCTCAAAGAAGGAAAGTAAAGAAACTCACCGTCGACGATGTCCTTGATTTCATGGAAGTTGGAGGCCAGCTGTGCCTCCTTGTCGGTCCAGGAGGAGCGCTCGCTTTCGAACTCGGCCAGGAGAGCAGCCTCTCTCTTCTCCGCCTCGTCCTGCACCGTCTTAAGCAGCTCCCTTTGCTCCGCCCAATGCGTAGCTGCCAGTCGCGCTCTGCGGCGAGCTTGCTGCACTCCTCCCCCTTGGCACGCAAGGCGGTGTCGGCTACGCCCAGCTGCCGTCGGAGAGTGGCGTTGGCCTCTGAAGAATAAAAATAAAAAGATGTTAAGTCGTCAACTAAGAAGGTCGCCAGGAAGTTCCGGCTGGCCCTCGGCCGATCGGCCCGAATCTCGAGGACTACAGCCGGCGGAGTGCGCCAAAGACGCTTGAAAGAAGACAGAAGACTCACCCCGGCTCCTCGACAAGTCGGCGGTCCGCTTGCCCGGCTCCTCAACATTACGGTTGAAGGCAGTGACGCGGAGGTTGTGATACTCCTGTGATAAGCATTTCAGATAAAGGTAAATATGTGGAATTCATCAGATGGAGTTCCGAGCCGCCTGCTCAGCAGCCGGCCCGAAACTCGGGGACTACACCCAGTGGGTGCGCTAGCGCGCCCCCACAGAGAAGAACAAGAAAAAAACTCAAAGAAGAAAACATACCCGAACGGCGGTTCGCGACGCCAGGAGCGCCTTGGTGCAGTTCTGGATGGCGTCACCCTCGGCTCGCAGCTTCGCTTGAACGTCCAGAAGTGCCTGGTTCAGCGGGCCTGTGCCGCCTCCTCGCACCCACCCAACGGGCGCGGCGCTTGTCGCCTCGGCGTCTGGGATGGCCGAGCTGGCGGCGCCGGTCTCCAAGGGGCGTGGCGCCGAAGTCGCCTTCTCAAGACGGCGGCGCTGGCGAGGCGACTTGAAGGAGCAGCTTCGCCACAGCCTCGTCTTCAGTCGGCGGCACCGGTGGGTCCGCCTGCTGTTTACCACGCGCGCTCTCAGACGGCGGCGGAGGCGGCGGTGGCGGCATGGCCGTGCCCGACATGGAGGCCTCGCCCCCTTCTTTCTCCATGATGTGGTGCTCGACGCCGGCTCCCTCAGTCTGCCCCGCGAACTCCGGGGGCGGCGGCGCGGAGCTCAGCGGGGTGACGAGCAGCGCCGAATGGAGGCGTGCGGCCTCCTCGGCTCGTCGCTTCGCCGCGACGGCGGCTTCGGCCTCATCCAGCTTCCGCTGGGCAGAGGCCGCCGCCTTCTCGGCCTCCGCCTTCTCCAGACGGGCGGCCTCCTCCTCGTCGCGCTTCTCCTGCGCGTTTCGCTCCGTCGCCTCCCGGAGGTCGGCGGCGGGGTCAATCCACCGATTAATGGCGGACGTCTCTGCCGACCCCATGACGGAGGCGGCGGCAACCCTCTCTAAAGTAAGAGGAGCCCTGATGCGAAGAAGACGTGTAAAAGATTTGGACAAGATTCACCAGAAGAAAACAAGACAAAAGCAGAAGCACTTACGCGGAGACCAGTGGTGGCTTTTTCACTTCCTTGCGGAAGCGGTTAGCCTTTGCGACCGCCTCTTCCTGCTTGGTCGCGCGGCCGTCCCTTAAACTTCTTCGACCGCCGCCAAGCAAGCTCGGCCCGCCCGGCGCTTCTTCGCCGCCTCGACCACCCAAGCCGGGCGGAGGAACTCGCGTCCGGCTGGCCGACCTTCGGTTGGCGGCGTGGGACGACTTCCCCCTCGCCGTCATCTTCAGGCCAGTCAGCGAAGGTAGCCGAGGGCCTGAAGTCGTCAGCCCCTCCTCCTCTTCCTTCAGCTTCGGCCTCCATCGCCGCCGCCCCCAAGTCAGGGTCGTCGACGTCGCTCTCCGCCCGGTCGGGGACGAACTCACGGGCCGGCCCCGTGGTGCCGGCTGAGGGCTGCATGAGGGGGTTCTAACTCGAAAAAACCAAAGAAGATCAGAGGTCGGATTCGGCTGAAAAAGAAAACAGAAGAGGAAGAGAGACAACTTACAACAGGCGGGGGGTTGGCGCGCGAGTACGGCTCCTTGCCGAAGTGCCAATCCGCCGTGAGATTGCAGTTTGCCATGAAGTGCACCGTGTCCGCCACCTCCGCGTGGGGCATGTCCTTGGAGCACAGCCGACTGGGGTCCCGGTGGCCGCTCATCCGGCTGCATCGGATGAGGTCGGCCTTGGAGCGGAAGGAATCGGGCGCGCCACGGCGGCCAGCAGGTCGGCCCCGGTCAAGCCCTCCGACCGCGTCAAGACTTTCGGAGTCGCCAACGGCGGTGGCGCCAAAGAAGAGTCGGCGTCTGACCGGTGGGACCAGTGGGAGCCTCCCGCCCGATCACGTCGGCTTCGTAAGCCGGCAGATTGACCCAGTCGCCTTCTGGAGCGACGTTCTTCACATAGAAGTAGGATCGCTGCCACATCTTCACCGATTTGATCAGAGGAATGGTGGGAAATGGGTTGTCGGCCACCGACCTCCGCATCGTGATGAAGGTGCCGCACAGAGCCGGCACGCCGGCGACGTGCGTGCCGAGCTTGGACTGGAAGAATTCCCCCCACAGCTCGATGGTGGGGAGAACGCCGAGGAAGCCTTCACACAAGGCGGGGAAGGCAGCCAGCAGCACCACCGTATTCGGAGTGAGGTGGTGCGGCTGGAGCCCGCGGAACTCCAAGAAAGCGCGAAAAAAGCCGCTCGCCGGCAGCCCTAGGCCGCGCATGAGGTGCGAGCGGAATACGACCCGCTCGCCCTCCTCCGGCCCCAGCGTTATTTCACCCGCCGACGCGGCGCGGGTCCGCACTAGGCTCTTGCCAGGGATGCGGCGCGTCTGGCGGAGGAACTCGATGTGGTCGTCGTCCACCTCGGAGCCGTCCCACACGCCGGAGCGTGCGGCGGGAGGTGCAGCGGCGGAGGAAGAGCTCATCTCCGCGGCGTGGTGTGGTTCGGTGCGGCGGCGGCAAGAGGAAGAAGAAGCAAGAGGAAGCGGGGGAAGCGGGGAGATGGGTGCGCGTGCCTTGCTGCCCCCCTCCTCCCGCCTACTTATAGGCTCATGGGCTGAGAAGCCGATGGGGCGGACGTGGGATTAACTGCGCCCAGGACCCCACGCCCCATGATTTAACCACGAAGTTATCGCGACGCAGAACGACGTGGGAACCCCAACCGCCCGCACAGCCGCAACGGATCCGTTCGCGTGCCGAGGCGTGGTAATGGCGGGTCCCACCTGACGGCCTGTCTCGTCACACGCGTGGGTGGGAAGACTGACCCTGCCGCGTGGCGTCACGCGACGGGCCCGTAGCGGGCCGCCACCGGGAAGCTTATCAGGCACACTGCCTGGTTCCCGCTATGACTTTCAGACTCTCCAAGGGGCAAGACGGCCTTCTGCGAGTCCGGCTCCAGCTAGTCGGCCTGGAGGAAGACGGCGAGCAAGGCCCAGATTCCACCACCAGAAGGATGAAACTGTTGAGGCTCCTCGACCTGTCGCCCTCGACGCCTCACCAGCTTCGGGGACTACTGTCGGAGTAATGGGCCACGGGTAGGCAAACCCGAGCCCCCGGACCTTTCAAAACATCGGGGCAGGCTGCGCCCCTCAAGACCCCAAGACGAAGAGCCGCTTCTGAGAGTCGGCGGCAGGGCCGCCGACTGCCCCTCACGGCCGAGACCCAGAGACGGCTTCGAGATAAGCCGACTCCCAACAGGCGGCTTCCAGAGAAGCCGGCTATGGGGAGTCGGCCCGCGACTCCCACCACCTTCTGCCTACGCAAGAACGGACGGGATGGGGTGCGGCCGCTGCCCATCCTGCCCCGTTCACGAAGAGGCGAGCATGGCCATAGTGCGCCAGATTGACGGAGATCTCCATCCGGCGCAAGATTGCCATGCCGCCTCGACATCAGCCCCGTGGGCGGCGCCCTGTGCCCACGACGGCCTGTCTGTACGATCCAGAGACGGCGGGACCCGCCTGTCGATGGGGGTGCAGAAGACGGCGAGAGCGCCATAAGACGGACCCGTTGGGAGTCGGCCCCCAGGAGTTGGCCGGCCCCTCCCACAGGCCCCGCACGCCATTAACCGACATAAGACGAGGAATGGCAATAGTGATCGCCCGTCAGCGGCGACATCGCTGCCATGACCCCATGACCAAGCCGGCGTCATTAGAGGCGCGGCTACGATAATCCGCAGCCGGCAAGACTCCGCCACAAGGACAAGGCCTGTCGGCCCCATCTTTGGGCCCGTCGGCGAGGCCCACTAGACGGCGGGCCCCCAATGGGCGGAGAAGACGGTGACTGAGAGACAGACGGCTGGGACCCGCGCCCACCAGATACCATTGTACTCGGGGTAGGCCTATATAAACCCCCCGGGGCACCCATGCAAGAGGTTGGACCCTAATAGCTTTAGATACACATAGAGGGAAGAGAAGAGCTAGTCGTGCCCTTATCCTTCCTCATCCCGAACAGCTCAAGGAGCAACCTTGTACCCACTTTGCCATAGTGATCATGCGGAGACCCCGCAGAGCAGCAGTAGGGGTATTATCTCCACGGAGAGCCCTGAAGCTGGGTAAGATCCGCCGGCGTGCATGCCTTCGCCTCATCCCGTTTCCAAGCACCGGCGACATTCTACTCGCCCCCACCATGATAAGCCATCCTTTGGCATATGTCGCACCCAACCCCCGACATAGAGTGTTTTCAGCTACACATTAGCATGAATAAACAATCATGATGCAGTGCACAACACAAAATTTGTTACAAATCATGTACACATTACTATCTATCACGGTCGATTTATAAAAGGAACTCCATGTAACTATGACAGGAAAATAAAAAAATAATTAATTGGGTAAAAGTGTATATTTTACCAATTATGAACCTTCAAGGCAATCTGGTGCTTCTGTTGGGCACCCATGCCACAAGGTAGCAGCTTGATGAGCAACTATACATTACCATAAATAAACTTTAAACACAACCTGCTGCTGTTGGATAGCTGTCCAAGATAAGAGATGAATGGACTCGGTTGATGTTCCTGCTAGATGAGAAAGCTATCTAGCCAATAGCAAGGCGAGGGCCTCTATGGTCTCTCTATTTCCCTTTCATGCTTGGATGGGTCTGTTCAGAAAACAGTCTTCCTTATGGTTCCTTAATCAAACATCATTCACCGGAAGTAGCTTCTTTCTCGCACCAAGGTGTGGTTATCCTATTAACTAATGCATTGTACAAACAATCATTCTCGTGTCAAAACACTTGATATTTCAGCAGGCAGTTCTGTAGCCTTGTCCAATGGATCCACTTGAGAAAACCTCGTAACTAGTGTATTGTAAGTAACGTTGTCAGGAACAATTCCTGATCTCAGCATCTCATCAAAAAGCTTGGAGGCTTCTTCATTATTACCAGATTTACAATAGGCATACATCAGAGTGGTACAAGTAAACTTATTTGGAGGTATACCCCTGGACCGCATTTGCTCCAAGTAATTCATACCTTCATCCATTTTTCCTATTTTGCAAAAACCATGTATCATAATTGTGTAGCCAATTACTCCCACCTCAATGTTGTTTTCTCTGCTTTGTTCAAACATGGTCTTCGCCTCGTCAACAAGATAAGCATGGAACATCCGAAGTGCATAAGACTGCAGTAAGTTACATTAGTTGGTCTTATGCCAAGAGACTTCATAGTGTTAAGGACATCAATTGCACCAGAAATGTTACCAACTCTACCATAACCACCAATAAGTGCATTATAGATTACTACATTTGGTTCTAATCCACAGGTCATCAGTTCAGTCAAATATTCATTTGCTTTATGAATATCCATTTATTATAGTGCCATATGACACTATATCTGGCCGAAGTCCCTCAGTTTTCATCTGATCCAACAGGTGAATGGCCTCTTCCATTTTACCCAAAATGCAATAAGCATGTAGTACTGTATTAAACGTGAAAATATTAGGCTTAAACCCTCTTCTGATCATGCCATCACGGAGTTTAATTGCTTCCTCTGTTTTATCGCCTTTGCAGGAACCTAGTATCAGTATGTTATAAGTGATGCTATCCAGTTCAAGCCCCTTATTAACCATGGTCCTTAGAACCTCAGTAGCTCCTTCCATGTTATTCCCCTCATAAAGCCCATGAATCAATGCATTAGAAGTTGCAATATTGACAGATAAACCTTTCTTCAACATCTTCAACCAAATTCCAACAGCTTCTTGGTGTTTTCCACCCTTGCAAAGCTGCTTCACACAAGCTGTCATGAGAGCATCATTTGGTCGCATACCTCTTATAATCATTTCGCTTATAACCCTTACCACAGACTTCAAACTTCTAGTCCTTTGGAGAAGCCCTGCAACCACTGAATTAAACAAACCAAAATGAACTACCATCCCACGATAACATCTCCTCCGATATCTCCGCTTTCAAAGACGCTTCCATCTCCCGTCCTTGCATATAGCTCTAGCAATCAAGTTGTAAGTAACTGTTGTTGACTTCATCTCCTTTGAGAGCATTTCATAAAACAACTTGATTGCTTCTGAGAAATGCCCCTTCCGACAATGGCAATCAATAAGCTCATTGTAAATGATCTCATTTGGGGTGATTCCTAACCCAGCCATGTCCTGCAACACTGCACCAACTTCCCCAAAGCGTTGACTTCTTGCAAGACCATTGATCAGAATGCCAAAAGTGACCACGCTCGGAGTCACCTTGCTCTCTTCCATCCTCTCCTTCAACCGAAAAGCCTCGTCTACTCTTCCACTCTTGCAAAGTCCATCCATCGCCAGATTGTATGGCACTACACCGGACATTGTCTGCAGCCCAGCATGAACTAACTCTGCAAGCATCTTAAGACCGTCGTCCACCTTTCCAGCCCTACAAAGGGCCTTGATCATAGAGGTATATGAGTATGCATTCGAGTGACGTTCTGACGATCACGCATTTCAGCAAACACCTTGCAAGCGGCGTCAAGCTGGCCAGCGCGTGCAAGAGCTTCAAGGAGCATATTGCAGATCTTAACGAAGGGTGAAGCGCCCCGGGAAGAGAGCACATGGAAGGCGTCTGTGGCACCCGTGAGGGAACCACGTGCGGAGGAGTTGAGGAAGGTGATGAGGAGTAAATCCGATAAGATGGGGGAGGAGGCGTCGGCCACAGCCGCTGCGGCAGTGTGGAGGGGGTGGTGATGTAGGAGGCGCTTGATTAGGCGGCGAGCGGAGGGGAGTGTGGAGCGATCGGCCGCGAGGGAGGGGAGGAGGAGTGCGGAGACGCGGGAGGACAGGAGGTCGTCGGCGTGGGCGTGGCCGTGGCTGGAGGAGGAGGGATCATTGGAAACAAGGTGGTCAAGGAGGCGGAGGGCGGACGCCACAGGGAGGGGGGAAGGAAGGGATGAGAGGGCGGATGCCAGACCGCGGTCGCCTAGGCGGCAGAGTAGGCAATCGAGGTCGCGCGACGCGTCAGGTGAAGGGGCGCTGGTGAGCGTCCCCAGAACCTCAGCTACGGCCACGGCGTCAGCAGAGGACGAGGAGAGCTGGCGGTGGCGGTGGCGGTGGTGGTGGCGGCGGCGGTGGCGGATGGCGAGGAGGAGAGGGTGGTGGGGTGGTGGTTTCATGGCGGATGGATGCACGATGTGCAACGGTTGAGGGCGGTAGAAGCTAATAGAGGAGATTGAATGGAGGGTGGGGATTGGGTCCGGGGACTGATGGACGACCTTCCACCAAGATTGGATCAAAGGGTGGGAGATCAGCCAGGGAAGCAACCAAGAAGGGGACTGCTCGCTGCTGCACGGGGCTCGCCGTATGGCCAAGGGCGCAGGTCGAAGGAGACACCGGACACGGGGCACGGCGGCCGGGCGGCGGGCGGCGGGATTGATAGGGTTCCACGGGCACGGGACGGCTCCTTTCTTCTTCTCGTCAATAACTCGCCTCTCTTTGCTCAGTCGCCTCGTCCGCTATTTGTTATTGGGCTGACTGGCCGAGGCCCAGCAGAAGGGGTAGACAGAGTGGGCTACGCCCCAGGCCAACTTCTTTTTCTAGTCTCGGGAATTTCCTCACGCCCCCCAGGCCATGGCCTGAGCTGCCTGGGGCCCATCTCCACCGTTGAATACCCAAGACTCTATATCCGACAAGGTTTTCGCTCTAAGATTGAGCCACTTGGGCTGCCTGCAATGGTGGTAATAAAGACTGAGATTTGTCAATTGCTCCATATTGATACTGAAGCTTTGTCTGATAAATATATTCGGCTGCCTGCAATGGTGGGAGCAGATAGGAGTGACTGTTTTAGGCACTTCTGTGAAAGAATAAATGTTACGATCCCTGCCCACGGCTCACCTGAAGAGACTGCACCAGGCCCACCGGAGGAGAAGGCGCAAGGCCCAACAAAGCGCGACCGAAGGCCCAGCACTCGCTACCCAGCCCACCAGTACGTAACCTAGCCAGTACTTAAGCTGGGGATGCAAGAGGGAAGGCAGGCAGAGACGAGGTGACCTGGCGGTGGCGGCTATTCTAATCCCCTTTCCTCTCTTTCTCCGTAGGAACCCTAGCCTCCCACCTCCTAAATTTGTGTAATCAGATCTTGTATGAACTAGTTTGGATCCGAGGTCGTATGAGTTGGTAATCAGAGCCTTCCACCCACCACCTTCCTTGATTCGGCTCAATCTGGCCGGCCGCTTCCCATCAATCATCCAGACTAGGTGCGGCAAGGCGACAGCGATGGAGGAACAAACCAAGGCCATCGCTGATCTGACGGCGGCCATCTCAGCGATGTCGGCCAAGATCGACGCGATCCAACCCGCCGTGATCGAATTCCAGGGGTGGAAGCCGGCGATCGAGCGGGCCGTCAACGAGATCCGCGCGGAGGTGGGCGATTTGCGTGGCCTCCTGCAAGACAAGGGCAAGAACGTGGAGGGCGTGCCAGCGGCTCCCCAGCCGGCGAACCTCTCGCCTTCGCCGCAAATCAGGCTGCAGGATCTGCCGCCCCTGATCCCTCACGAGACGGAGACCGCTCTAGCGCGGCCACCAGCGGGACTGCAGCTGCAGGGTGGCGGCAGCCACGGGCCCATTGGCCACGGCAGGACTACAGATCACCGGGGGATGTCACCGGGGAACCGATCCCTGCGGGCGCCTCCGGTCACGGGTACGTACGATTCCCATCTACCGTTCGAAGAGAGCTCGTACACTGGGGAACGGGGGTTCGGCTTTGCCCGATATCCTCCGCCACCGCGTCTAGAATTTCCTTTGTTCGACGGGGATGGGCCACGTGCGTGGCGCTTGAAGTGTGAGGCATATTTTCGAGTTTGCACCTTGAGTCCGGATACATGGGTGAGCTGCGCCGCCATGTACTTCACCGACGGAGCATTGTCGTGGTTACAGTCCACCAAGGCTCATGTCATTTATCAGGATTGGGAGGGTTTTGCCAAGGCTGTTTGTGAGCAGTTCGGGCGAGAGGAGTTTCAGTCATTGTTGCGCCAGTTCAATAGACTGCGGCAGAGTGGAACAGTGACTGAGTATGCCGAGAAATTTACCCAGTTTATGCATAATTTGTTGGCTCATCATTCGTCCTAAGAACCTACTTATTTCATTACTCATTTCATTGACGGGCTGCAGAAGGAAATTCGTGCAGCCGTGGTATTGCATCGCCCGAAAACGCTCGATACTGCTGTCGATCTTGCTTGTCTGCAGGAGGAGGTGATGGAGGCGATGCGCCGGGAAGACAAGCGTGACGATCGGCGGTATTCACCAGCTACGGCGAGGCCGGTGCCTCGGACGGCCCTGCCGCTGCCTCCCCCTCCGCCAGCGGCACCACCCAAGCCGCCTGCGCCGCCGAAGACGCGCAGCGCGGATCGCCGTGTTGTGGAAGCGGCGCACGCCCCCTCGGAGGACCGAGTCGCCGCCCTTCGCGCCTACCGCCGAGCGCGGGGCCTATGCTTCACGTGCGGAGAGCGGTGAGGGCGCGACCACCGCTGCGGCCCCACGGTCCAGCTCCACGTCATGGAGGAGTTGATTGACATGATGAGGGGTGAACCACTGGCCTCAGAGGAGCACACGCCACCTGGGTCAGCCGCAAGCGAGGCGGAAGCGGACTGCTGCGTCATCTCTAAGAAAGCCGTCGAAGGGGCCGAGTCTGCCACGACTATGCGCCTGCATGGATGGGTTCAGAACCGCGAGGTGCTCATGTTGGTTGACTCTGGTTCCTCACATAGCTTCATCTGTGAGACGTTGGCCGAGCAGCTAAGCGGAATGAAGGCATGCGACCACACCCTCACAGTGCGGGTGGCCAATGGAGGGGTGCTTCAGTGCAATCGCGAGTTACCAGCCTGTTCCTAGAGCACCCAAGGGGTGACCTTTCACACAGTTCTCAAGGTTCTTCCCTTGGGCTATTACGACATGATTCTGGGCATTGATTGGCTAGCCTAGCACAGCCCGATGAAAGTGCACTGGGGAGAGAAGACCATGAGCTTTGACTACGACGGAGCCCAAGTCCAGCTGCAAGGGGCTCGGGCCGACACCTCTCAATGCCAGCAACTGTCCAGTCAGGAGCTGGACAATCTTCTGCAGCGTTCAGGCGTGGCGCGGGTGATCCACCTGTGCACAGTGGCTGAGGGAGAGGTCGAAGCCACAGAGCTGCATGTTCCCGGTGCAGTGGCAGATCTGCTCAAGGAGTATGAACACCTATTCGCCGAGCCCCGTGGGTTGCCTCCTCAGCGGGTGTTCGATCACACCATCCCTCTGCTGCCGGGAGCGAAGCCGGTCAACATTCGACCGTACAGATACAGTCCGGCTCAGAAAGATGAAGTGGAGCGGCAAGTGGCCGACATGCTGGCTCAGGGTATCATAGTGCCGAGCTCCAGTCCGTTCGCATCTCCAGTGCTGCTAGTCCAGAAGAAGGACCTCACCTGGCGCTTATGTGTAGATTATCGCCATCTGAATGCGATGACAGTGAAGAACCGCTACCCTCTGCCGATAATTGATGAGTTACTTGACGAGCTCGCCAGATCTAAGTTCTTCACCAGTCTGGACCTGAGGGCAGGGTACCACCAAATACGCATGAAGCCTGAGGATGAGCACAAAACCGCCTTCAAGACTCACAACGGTCACTATGAGTTCCGAGTCTTGGCCTACGGACTCACGGGTGGGCCATCCACCTTCCAGGGAGGGATGCACATATTTCTCGGACCTCTGAATCGTCACGGCATACTCGTCTTCATTGACGACATCTTGGTTCATAGCGCCACTCTCGAGGAACACATCAGCTTGCTGCGGCAAGTCTTTCAACGGCTACGTGAGCACCAGCTCAAGATCAAGCTCAGCAAGTGTTCCTTCGCGCGTCCCTGCCTCACCTATCTGGGCCATGAGATCAGCGGCGATGGAGTAAGGACTGACAGCAAGAACATTACAGCAGTGTAGAGGTGGCCGACCCCGAGCAACGTCAAAGAAGTGTGCGGTTTCCTTGGTTTAGCCGGGTATTACCGCAAGTTTGTGAAGAATTTCGGCATCATCAGCAGGCCACTGACGGATCTACTTAAAAAGAACACGGTCTTCAGTTGGACGGCCGTGGAAGAGGAAGCCTTTCAGGAACTTAAGCGGGCGTTGATTACGGCCCCTGTCCTTGCCCTACCGGATTTCAAGGTGCAGTTCGTGCTGGAAACAGATGCATCTGATCGCGGCATCGGTGCGGTGCTGCGTCAAGGCAAACACCCGGTCGCCTTCCTCAGCAAGGCCTTGGGCCCGCGGAACCGAGCCCTGTCCACTTATGAGAAGGAAGGCCTCGCCATCCTTATGACAGTGGAGCACTGGCGCCCTTATCTACAGCATGCTGAGTTTGTGATCCACACCGACCAACGCAGCCTGGTGCACCTGGAAGACCAGCGACTCGCCACACCCTGGCAGCAGAAAATCATGGCCAAACTGTTGGGACTCAGATATTGCATCATCTACAAAAGAGGGGTCAACAACCGAGTGGCTGACGCCCTGTCCCGACGTCCAGGGCCACCGCAAGGGGATCTGGCAGCAGTCACGGTGGCGGTCCCGGTGTGGCTGGAGGTCGTACAACAGGGATATGAAGAGGATGCAGCCGCTCAGAAACTGCTAGTCAAGCTGGCAACGGAACCCGCGGGCCATGATGGCTTCAAACTCCAGGACGGAATCATCAAGCAGCATGGACGCGTCTGGCTGGGTAACAACGTGCAGCTTCAGAAGCAGGTGCTGGCGGCCCTGCATGCGGGAGCCATTGGTGGTCACTCGGGGTTTAACGTTACCTATCGCCGTGTGCGGCGCCTGTTCACTTGGCCCGGCGTGAAGCAACACATCAAGCGATTTGTGGACGACTGTCAAATCTGCAAGCAGGCTAAACCGGAGAGAGTCCGGTACCCCGGACTGTTGGAACCCTTACCAGTACCCAAGCAGGCGTGGGAGCTCATCACAATGGATTTCGTGGAAGGGCTGCCCCAGTCCGCGCGCTACAACAGCATTCTGGTGGTGGTGGACAAGTTCTCGCGGTACGCCCATTTCATACCCCTCACTCACCCGTTCACGGCGTTCCAAGTCGCCCTGGCTTTCGTCAACAACATCTACAAGCTCCATGGGCTGCCAGAGGCGATTGTTTCAGATCGGAATCCCATCTTTACTAGCACCATGTGGAAGGAAATCTTCAGGCTGACTCACACGGATCTGCGTATGAGCACAGCCCGGCACCCGCAAATGGATGGGCAATCCGAACGGGTCAACCAGTGTCTCGAGACTTACCTCCGCTGCTTTGTGCACACCTTCCCGTCCAAGTGGTCAGCATGGCTTGCTCTAGCCGAATTCTGGTACAACACTTCTCCGCACTCAGCCTTGGGGACTTCTCCTTTTGAAGCTCTATATGGACACGCCCCCCGACACTTCGGCATCATCGATCCCCTGGCATGTGCGGCCCCCGACCTGGCGGATTGGCTCCAGGACCGGGCTCAGATGGAAGCTCTCTTGAGACAACATCTCCTCCGGGCTCAACAGCAAATGAAGCAGTCCGCTGACAAGCACCGCTCTGACCGTCGTTTCGATGTGGGCGATTGGGTGTTCCTCAAGATCCAACCCTACATCCAGAGGTCTCTGGCAACCCGAGCTAATCAAAAACTTTCATTCAAGTACTTTGGTCCATTTCAGGTGATCCAGCGCGTGGGGCAAGTGGCATACAAGCTTCAGCTGCCGGCGACTTGCACTATCCACCCGGTCTTCCACGTCTCTCAGCTGCGCAAGGCTCTACCACCCACCGAGCAAGTAGTGCCAGATCTGCCAGAGGAAGCAGCGCCAAGTCCAGTGCCAGAGGAGGTCCTTGCAAGCCGGGTCCATAGCCGCAACAACACCCCCGTTCCACAGGTCCTGGTTCGCTGGACGGATCAACCGGCGTCGCTGGCAACTTGGGAAGATCGCGCCGAACTGCTTGTCGAGTACCCCGACGCACCAGCTTGGGGACAAGCTGTTTCTGAAGAGGGAGGGAATGTTACGATCCCTGCCCACGGCCCACCTGAAGAGACTGCACCAGGCCCACCGGAGGAGAAGGTGCAAGGCCCAACGAAGCGCGACCGAAGGCCCAGCACTCGCTACCCAGCCCACCAGTACGTAACCTAGCCAGTACTTAAGCTGGGGATGCGAGAGGGGAGGCAGGCAGAGACGAGGCGACCTGGCGGCGGCGGCTATTCTATCCCCTTTCCTCTCTTTCTCCGTAGGAACCCTAGCCTCCCACCTCCTAAATTTGTGTAATCAGATCTTGTATGAACTAGTTCAGATCCGAGGTCGTATCAATAAAAGATAGGTTGAAAGGATGGATGGAGAAGCAACTATCTATTGGGGGTAAGGAAATACTTATTAAATCTGTAGCTCAAGCAATCCCTGTTTTTGCCATGTCAGGATTCAGCTTACCCAAGGGAATTTGCAAGGAGATTACGGATTTGATAGCTCAATTTTGGTGGGGTGATGATGAAGATCACAAAAGAATGCACTGGTACACTTGGTGGAAATTATGTTATCCGAAGAGTGAAGGAGGAATGGGGTTCAGAGATCTCTATTCTTTCAATTTGGCTATGCTCTCGAAGCAATGTTGGCGCCTCATTACCAACCCAGAGTCGTTATGTTCTCGTGTGCTGAAAGCCAAGTACTTCCCGAATGGAAGTCTACTCCAAGCAACTTTAAAAAGTGGAGCTTCCTTCACTTGGCAGAGTATAATGAAAGGATTAGAAACTTTTAAATTGGGATATATCTGGCGAATAGGAACAGGCGAAAATGTCAAGATATGGACTGACCCTTGGGTGCCATCGAGTCCTGACAGGAGGGTAATCTCAAGCAGAGGACCGTCTATTCTCTCTACGGTTAGTGATTTGATTGATCCCTACACCGGTGCATGGGATGAACCACTAATCCGCTCTATATTCGATCCTGTTGATGTCCGAAGGATCTTGCAAATCCCCTTGAATACTGCAGCGTTTGAGGACTTTATTGCTTGGAATCCCGATCGAAGAGGGGTGTTTTCAGTTAGATCGGCTTACCACATACAATGGTTTCAGATTTACCGGCAGCATGCAAATGTCTTGGCACGTCCGTCTGGCTCAAGATCAGCGGAAATCTGGAGTGAAGTCTGGAAATTGCAAGTCCCACGCAAGGTGCAGATTTTTTGTTGGCGCGCTCTCCACGGAATAATTCCCTTGAAGTCAATACTTGCAAACAGACATGTAGGCTCTAATGGATCCTGATATGCCATCAGGCTGCAGAAGATGTGCGCCACCTATTCTTTGAATGTACACATGCACATGAGCTCTAGCAAAGATTAGGCATTGTTGATATCATTGAAGAAGCTATGACAGTGGACCGGTCGGGGTCTATCATTTTGGAACACCTTCTGTTGGCAGAAGACAGACCACTCCCTCTGAAACCTAGTCTTGATGTGAAGCAGGTGCTGGCTGTTGGATTCTGGTATCTATGGTGGGTTCGGCGTGAGCTAACGCATGGAGGAGCACCACCCCCTTCGATGAGATGGCCCCTCTCTGTCCTTGCTATAGCTAATAACTTTCAACAGATGAACCCCAAGAATCGTGTTATACAGGAGCAAAGATGGAAAAAACCAGAGCCCAAATTTGTAAAAGTTAACATTGATGCATCTTTTAATTTGGATGAGGGAACTGGAGCTACGGCGGCAGTCATCAGAGATCCTAAAGGAAATTTCTTGGCTGCACAATGTCGCTATATTCCTTTTGCAGCGGATGTGGTGACTACAGAAGCATTGGCTATGCAAGATGGATTAGTGTTTGCTAATACTCTGGGCTTTCCTCAAGTTGAAGCAGAGTCTGACTCACTCATGGTGATTGAGTACTGTTCAGGACAAACAAGATGGTGGGACGCTGCTGCGGCTATTTTTGCGGAGTGTGTGGATGCGGCTACGTCTATTGGAAAGGTCAATTTTAATCATTGCTCTCGGGTGTGTAATGATGCGGCACATGTGCTAGCTAAACATAGTTTTTGTAATAAGATTTCTAGTAGTTGGACGGACGAGCCGCCGGGTTGTCTAGTCTCTAGACTTGTGAATAATGTTTTACCCGTTTAAGTTGCAATAAAGCTAGTCATGATGGCCTTTCCTCAAAAAAAATTGAGTCACTTGGGTGAAAAAACCCATGGTGAATTGTCGATGTGCCACATGCTATTATTTTGGTACACGGCGGTGTACAAACGCCTTGTGTATCCACTTATTTCATTCAAAAATTTTGAACGGGTGTGGCATTCGGTTTGGTTGGCTTAGCGTTTTTCCATTTCATGTGGGACAGGTTGCTGTGGTCAACTGTTATCGCTGTCACGGTGTAATTTGTGCCTTGACGCATCTTTCCTTCTTCGGTGCTTCTTTTCATTCCAACAATAGTATACGCTTGCATGTGCGTGCAGTTCCATTGGCTCCCATGTGCGATCTGCATGCAGCTACCGATTTGCCTACGTAGTTCTTGCCGCTTTGTGGTTGGCTGTGTATGCTCGCCCCTTGATTGCCGCTTTGTTTTCTCCCTCTCTGAGATTTTTTGTTTTCTCGGTGTATGCATGCATGCCTGCGCGGGCTGCAGCGCCTGCCAGGTGGGCCGTGGGGAATGCCACGTTAGTGGCTATTTCGATTTTGAATTCCTTCTGCACCACGTGCCCTGTTGTGATGACGGTTGCCGCATCGCCCGTACCTTCCAGTCCTGCCGTATAGCCGGCTGCCGCTTCTTTCGGCCCTTCCAGCCGTACAACACTAACTCTAATTGAAGATTGCCATGGAATGCCTACAGAACAAACTACGAATACTGTATCGAGAGATCATTGATTCTCTGTAGTCGTTTCCGCTCCAAGGAAGCCAAATGATACCTCTCTTTGGCGAGAGGTATAATTTTCGTTTTTCTTTATCTCTGTTTTTTTTAATTCAATTGCCATATCTGAATTAACCACATCATGGTATACTCTGGCTGTAAGGTGGGGAAGCGCACAGTGGTGTTCGGGGTCCTGTACTGCTGGAGTGCAGCTGGCCGAATGGATGCTTTTGTAGCCGGTACTGTTTCGCTGTGTATACAGTGGAGCAGCAGCTTACCAACGCATACCATATATCCATCAACTGCTCTACTCATGTACGCACATACGCATGACTTTTTCCTCTCCTGTTTTAATTCTTATCTGCGTGATCTTGCCTATAAGTATTGATGAAGATGATGCACAAGGATTTTGAGAGAAACTCATAGCGATAAAATATATCAAATGCATTCTATTATTTTTAGAATTGTTATATTGTGTTCCCTAAATTCAATAGAGACGACACAGAAAAATGCCACAAAACAGGATGCCCTGCTAAAATTATAACCATTGTTCTTCTGAATATTTGAAATGACAAATAGTTGATTGAAGCTAAATTCAGGACCTTGATTCTGAAGGGAAGAGCATGTTCCATTTATACGATTTTTGATCTAAAAAAGATATCAAAATGGAGCTCATGTATGCAATAAAAAGAGATTTAAAACACTTCCTCTTTTGAAATCCAATCTTAGGACAAGTATTTCCGGACGGAAGGAGTATTATTTCCTTTGGATTTCAAATGCATATGAGTTTTGGATTTGTATGTTAGATATTGGCTTGATATGGTCTAGGTGGTACCACGCCTCTGCCATAATATCCCGACTTCAAATGCATAGATGCAAATGATGGTATACAGCGCTTCTGATGGTAAAATTTTTCCAATTTTTGATTATGTTATCACTTTGCCCCTTCCTCTCAACTGAAGAATTTGGTCATCTGATTTTATCTTCAGGTCCTGCTCGGTGACACTAACTATAGGGGTTGCGAGGAGAAAACAAAACATATGAGAGCTGAATAAACGGAGGCTTAAGGAAGATTGGATCGGAGAGATCTCACAAAATGTGAAAAACTGAAGCATTCTCATTACGAGTGACATTTTTTCTCATTAAAATATTGGAGAAGAGCAGCGGACATTATCTATAATGATGCTCCAAGCATCATCATGTCAATGCCTATGAATTGTACGGCTATTCATTCGATGTTGCTATATGGACAGGAAGTTTGTCTCAGAGAAGTGTGTATGCACGATTTGTGTACCTTTTGCGGTATTGTTTTGGAGCCTTTTATTTTTTAAATATTACAGGAATTTTTCATGTACACATATTAGTTTTTCCAGTTGGTCACATATATAATACTATGTATATGAAAACTTTTCTCCACATCGGTATCAAGCACAAACAGAATTAAATTTGAATTGTTGTCCAGTTATTCATTTTCCTTTCAAAATTGTATAAACCATAAATAAACTAGAAATATGTAGGTCAAAAATAAATGTACCGCGTTTAGTCTTATTAGAAAATATCGACGTGTGCTTCCTGTCATCTAAGATGCACCGCCCATGGTAACAATAAACTTGTCCATTTCAGTTTGCTTCTATGCATTATTTTTCTTTATGTGTATATAACCTTATCCAAATAGTTATGTTACTTTAACATGACTTCATATACGAACTGAATAATTAATTTAATAATTAATACACAATGTTTAATATCCGTACACATAATTTCCCACATAACATATCAACATATATGTAGGTTGTGTCTCCATTTTTCAGACAACAGAAGCCAAGGTAGAGTTTAGCTATAAATAGATGCAACTGAAGAAAATGCTGCTCAAGCAGCTCTGGAATACATACGTGCTCACTATAACACCACCATCATGATTATAACTATCATGCACGTGAAGCCACTAAAAGAAGCCTATTTTCAATGAAAGAAAGGTATGTACCAAGCAATGACAATTCAACATGGGTTGTCAGTGCCAACCGTATAAGAAAATGAATTCACAAAACTGAGTAAGATTCTAGCAAAGATATGTGATAATTTATCCGACATAATACCATTTTATATGTACCTTCGCCGTCCACAGATTGGTGATACAATTATTTCATACACTGGCACTAAGCCACCTGTAGGTCGAACCCAACATTTTGCAAAGGCTATGTATCATTTCATCGCAAATACCACTCATGCAGGAGGCTTCACTGAAATGATATGAGCTCAAAATGAATGTGTTCGGTTTTGCTAGAAAAAAATGACAATGTGTACATTCCATCTTGCAAGATGTAGCACTCATGATGATAATGAATGTGTCCTATTCAAATTGTTCCTGTGCATGCCTTGCTTTTTTGACTACAAACTTATGCTCATAAAACTCATTTTTCATCACATGAAATAAAAATAGCATCTATACGCATAACATATTGATGTGGCGCGGCGTGTCGCCGCGCGGGCAATGCTAGTTACAACACTAGACAAGCCCTTAGAGAAATGTACTAACTCGTAGTATATGCACTCCATGAAATTCGCTCCAAAAAAATGCACTCCATGGAATAAAAAACTGCAGCATGAGGAGAATTTAGTCTCCTGATAGTAAAACCTGAACGCATAAACAGTACTCACTCCAATATTTTTTTGCAGAAAATTACTCCCTCCATTTTTATGTACTCCGCATATTTGCTTTCTATCAAGTCAAACTTTGATCAAGTTTACACAAAATTATTAACATCCACAATTCCAAATCAATACCACTAAAATCAACATTGAATATATTTTTGCATCACATATATTTGTTATTGTGAAACTTTATATTGTCTATCTATTATATAATTAAAACAAGAGGCAAATAAGCGATTATGTCCGTCCATTAAGCTAATATGTTTTGCATTGTTTGATTAGAAAAAGGGAAGGTAGTGGTTGTACCCATGTTTAGTGCACCCAGGTTGCACCCCCTTATCCACACCGTTGAGTTGTTATGAGATTCACCTTATCCTAGGATCAGCTTTGTAAGAGGATCACCTCATCACTTTGTATCGTTCGCCCGTGTACTTGCTTCGTTGTTGCTTTATACATAATAAAGCGGGGCGAAAGCTTGTTTCGAGAAAGATGATGGTGGACTCGTGAATGTGCTACATAGCTGCTAGCAGGTTTGGTTCTTCTGCCAAGACGAAACGAAATTGGAGAGAAGTGAGAACACCGCTGGCCGCATTGAGATGTGTTGCATGGCTGCTAGGTTTCGTTCTTCTACCAAGGCAAAACTGAATTGGATCAACTTAAAGATTGAACCGATGGCATGATATGAAGGCCCGTTTAAATCAGAGAATGGAGCGATCAAACAAAATAAAAACCATGCTCCGCAAAAATAAAGTGTACTAGTACTTACTCCCTCCGTCCGGTAAAAAGTGTACATCTTCCTCTAGGGTCCGTCCCACGTTTGGTGACGGTTAGGTTTAGGTCCGACGATCATGGAGGCGATTGCGCTCCCTCCTGGGTCTCGCTGGTTGTTCGTCCTAACCCGTACAGATCTCGCCGCCAATTCATCCGGAGCGTAGAGTCGTCGCGCCTGTGCTTCTGGTCATGCTTGCGAGTCCCACCCTCCACCATAAGCCTCTCGCGTGCGTCCTATGGCACGTGACCGTAATACACCACGTCTAGGGTTTCTCGGTTTTGAAGCGGGCCGGTGAAGCGATGGAGAGGGTGGCTGGGTTGCTGGAGCAGATGAAGCTCTCGGAGGAGGAGAGGAAGGGGGTGAAGATCCGGTGGAAGGCGAGGGCGAAGGGGAACGAAGGAGAGATCCAGGCGATTGGGAAGGTGATGTCTGATCGGCCGGCGCATCCGGAGGCAATAAGCTTCTCGTTAGGGTGTTGCTGGTGCCCGCTACAGGGGGTGGATTGCAAGGAATTGCGGGATAACATATTCCTCTTCACCTTCAAGCAGGAGGCGGGGAAGCGGAAGGCGCTGGAGGAAGGTCCGTGGATGTTTGATAATGATTTGGTTGCCGTGGTGGATTTTGCGCCGAGCAAGAGAATTGAGCAGTATGTGTTTGATGAGGTTCCGATCTGGATCCGGGTGTTTGGTTTGCCGCTTGGAAAGATGGATGAGGACACGGCGGAGGACATTGACAATCTGGTGGGGAAGGTTGTGGAGATGGGCACGGGGGCTGATGGCTCGGCGGTGGGACGGTACCTGCGGATCAAAGTTCGTATGGCCATCACTAAACCTATCATGCAGGGATTCTACCTGGACAAGGAGGTGGAGAGTGATGAGGGGAGGATTGGGGGAAGGGGAGAGGAGGAAGGAAGAGGATCGGCCATTCTGCAATTTTGAGTACGAGTTCCTCCCAGACTTTTGCTATGTGTGCGGGATGCTGAGGCATGTGGACAAAGGATGCTCGGTGAGACTGAGGAAGGGGGAGAAGTCACAGTATGGGAAATGGCTGCGAGCAGACATGGGAAGGCATAGAGGAGAGGAAGGGAGGCTTTGGAGGAGCAATTTTCAGGGAAGCGGGAGCGGGAAGGCTCGAGTGGGGGAAGATCATTTGGAAGTGGGAGGACGGGGGGACGATCCAGGAGTGATAGCCTCACCTGGCGAAGCCTAAGTCGAGGTCGAGCGGAGGAAGAGCGGAGGACGGTGAGGAGGTGACCAGCCCAAGCAAGAATGCCAGCGCCAGAGGGGGACCGGTGCAACAGAAGAGGCTGGAGTTCGGGAAGAGCGGTGGTGGCGATGTCAGAAGTGGTGCAGGGGGCTCGGGGGAGAAGGGAAGTGGGGTTGATCATTCGCAAGATGGAGCAATCACTCCGGTGGGGATAGACAAAATTGCTGGTGACCCTGCGGGACAGGTGGAGGAGGCGAGGGTGAGCCGGGACAAGGGGAAGGATGCTACGGTGGACCGTGCTAAGGATGGAGGGAAGGAGAAGAAGGAAGGATACATTCCGAAAACTTACAAAAAAGTTCGTAGGGAGGAGAAGGAAGGAGGAGTGGAAAGGGGGAGGCTGGCAAGATGAGTGGCCAAAAGAGAGGTGTTGAGAAGGGAGAGGTTAGCGAGGCGGTGAAGAGGGGGAGGGTGGACACGGAGGGCGGAGGTCACGAGGCGATTGATGAAACAAACACAATATCGGCCGGGCTGCAAGTGCAGCCCCGCCGGGATCAATGAGAATAGTCAGTTGGAACTGCCAGGGACTCGGGAATGGCTCGGCAGTTCGTGGCCTCTTGGATCTCAAGAGGGCGGAGGATCCCGATGTGGTGTTCTTGTGTGAAACCAAGCTTTACGAGAAGGAAATGGAGCAGTATCGGTGGAAGTTGGGGCTGGTGAATATGTGTGTGAGGAATCCGGATGGGAGAAGTAGAGGGCTAGCAATCTTGTGGAAGCGGGGAGTTAATCTATTGCTGAGATCAATAGGGAGGTGGCACATTGATGCAGATATCACGGAGGAAAATGGGGTGGTGTGGAGGCTTACGGGGGTTTATGGTGAGTGGCAGGCCAGTGGGAAGAAGGAAACGTGGAGAACGATGCATCTTGATAACCCGCAAGTATAGATGATCGCAACAGTTTTCGAGGGTAGAGTATTCAACCCAAATTTATTGATTCGACACAAGGGGAGCCAAAGAATATTCTCAAGTATTAGCAGTTGAGTTGTCAATTCAACCACACCTGGATAACTTAATATCTGCAGCATAGTATTTAGTAGCAAAGTAGTATGGAAGTAACAGTAACGGTAGCAAAAGTAACAGTAATAGTTTTGTAGTAATTGTAACAGTGGCAACAGTAAAGTAAATAAGCGAAGAACAATATGTGAAAAGCTCGTAGGCATTGGATCGGTGATGGAGAATTATGCTGGATGTGATTATTCATGCAACAGTTATAACATAGGGTGACACAGAACTAGCTCCAATTCATCAAAGTAATGTAGGCATGTATTCCGAATATAGTCATACGTGCTTATGGAAAAGAACTTGCATGACATCTTTTGTCCTACCCTCCCGTGGCAGTGGGGTCCTAACGGAAACTAAGGGATATTAAGGCATAGTGAATACATGAACTCCTCAAACTACGGTCATCCCCGGGAGTGGTCCCGATTATTGTCACTTCGGGGTTGCCGAATCATAACACATAGGCCCTGTTTGGTTCGCTGTGGATTTCTAAAAGCAGCTGTGAAAAATCTGTTGTGGAAAAATAGCTGTGGAAAATCTGATGTGAAAAAGATGTAGGTCATTTGGCAAACCAGCTGATACAGCTTTTTCAGATTTTGGCCCGCAGCGGAATCAGATTTTGAAAAGCACGTCCTAGACTGCTTCTGCTTTTGGTTCAGATTTTGGCAGCGGATTTCTGGAATCGGTTTCTGCTGGGTTCGCCCTTTGGTTCAGATTCTGCTGCGCGGCAGCGGAATCCGTCGATAAAAGCTGAACCAAATAGGGCCATAGTAGGTGACTATAGACTTGCAAGATAGGATCAATAACTCACATATATTCATGAAAACATAATAGGTTCATATCTGAAATCATGGCACTCGGGCCCTAGTGACAAGCATTAAGCATAGCAAAGTCATAGCAACATCAATCTCGTAACATAGTGGATACTAGGGATCAAACCCTAACAAAACTAACTCGATTACATGATAAATCTCATCCAACCCATCACCGTCCAGCAAGCCTATGATGAAATTACTCACGCACGGCGGTGAGCATCATGAAATTGGTGATGGAGGATGGTTGATGATGACGATGGTGACGGATTCCCCTCTCTGGAGCCCCGAACGGACTCCAGATCAGCCCTCCCGAGAGAGATTAGGGCATAGCGGCGGCTCCGTATCGTAAAACGCGATGAATCCTTCTCTTTGATTTTTTTTCTCCCCGAACATGAATATATAGAGTTGGAGTTGAGGTCGGCGGAGCTCCAGGGGGCCCAAGAGGCAGGGGCCGCGACCAAGGGGCAGGCGTGCCCCCCACCCTCGTGGACAGGGTGTGGGCCCCCTGGCCTTGATTCTTACGCCAATATTTTTTATTATTTTCAAAAATAATCTCTGTTGATTTTCAGGTCATTCCGAGAACTTTTATTTCTGCACAAAAATAACACCATGGCAATTCTGCTGAAAACAGCGTTAGACCGGGTTAGTTCCATTCAAATCATGCAAGTTAGAGTCCAAAACAAGGGCAAAAGTGTTTGGAAAAGTAGATACGACGGGGACGTATCAACTCCCCCAAGCTTAAACCTTTGCTTGTCCTCAAGCAATTCAGTTGATAAACTGAAAGGGATAAAGAAAAAAAATTACAAACTCTGTTTGCTCTTGTTGTTGTAAATATGTAAAGCCAGCATTCAAGTTTTCAGCAAAGATTATGAACCAACCATATTCACAATAACATTTAGGTCTCATGTTTACTCATATCAATGGCATAATCAACTAGCGAGTGATGACCCACAAGTATAGGGGATCTATCATAGTCCTTTCGATAAGTAAGAGTGTCGAACCCAACGAGGAGCAGAAGGAAATGATAAGCGGTTTTCGGCAAGGTATTCTCTGCAAGTACTGATAAGTGGTAACAGATAGTTTCGTGATAAGATAAATTGTAACGAGCAACAAGTAACAAGAGTAAATAAAGTGCAGCAAGGTGCCCAATCCTTTTTGTAGCAAAGGACAAGCCTGGACAAACTCTTATATAAGGAAAAGCGCTCCCGAGGACACATGGGAATATCGTCAAGCTAGTTTTCATCACGTTCATATGATTCGCGTTCGGTACTTTGATAATTGGATATGTGGGTGGACCGGTGCTTGGGTGCTGTTCTTACTTGAACAAGCATCCCACTTATGATTAACCTCTATTGCAAGCATTCGCAACTACAACAAAAGTATTAAGGTAAACCTAACCATAGCATGAAACATATGGATACAAATCAGCCCCTTTACGAAGCAACGCATAAACTAGGGTTTAAGCTTCATCACTCTAGCAACCCATCATCTACTTATTACTTCCCAATGCCTTCCTCTAGGCCCAAATAATGGTGAAGTGTTATGTAGTCGACGTTCACATAACACCACTAGAGGCTAGACAACATACATCTCATCAAAATATCGAATCTAATACCAAATTCACATGACTACTAATAGCAAGACTTCTCCCTTGTCCTCGGGAACAAACGTAATTACTCACAAAGCATATTCATGTTCATAATCAGAGGGTTAATAATATGCATAAAGGATCTGAACATATGATCTTCCACCAAATAAACCAATTAGTATCAACTACAAGGAGTAATCAACACTACTAGCAACCTACTAGCACCAATCCCGGACTTGGAGACAAGAATTGTATACAAGAGATGAACTAGGGTTTTGAGAGGAGATGTTGCTGGTGAAGATGTTGATGGAGATTGCCCTCCCCCGATGAGAGGAGCGTTGGTGATGACGATGGTGATGATTTCCCCCTCCCGGAGGGAAGTGTCCCGGCAGAACAGTTGAAAGATCGTGGATGTCGCCTAGAGGGGGGTGAATAGGCATTTTAAAATAATTACGGTAGAGGCTTGAACAAATGCGGAATAAACCTAACGGTTAATTTGTCAAGCACAAAACCTACAACAACTAGGCTCACCTATGTGCACCAACAACTTATGCTAAGCAAGATAAGCAACTATGTGATAGCAAGATATATGACAAAGAACACTATGGCTATCACAAAGTAAAGTGCATAAGCAAAGGGCTCGGGTAAGAGATAACCGAGGCACGCGGAGACAACGATGTATCCCGAAGTTCACACCCTTGCGGATGCTAATCTCCGTTTGGAGCGATGTGGAGGCACAATGCTCCCCAAGAAGCCACTAGGGCCACCATAATCTCCTCACGCCCTCGCACAATGCAAGATGTCGTGATTCCACTAAGGGACCCTTGAGGGCGGTCACCGAACCCGTACAAATGGCAACCCTTGGGGGCGGTCACCGAACCCGTACACTTTGGCAACCCTTGGGGGCGGTCACCAGTACCCGTCAAATTGCTCGGGGCGATCTCCACAACCTAATTGGAGACCCCGACGCTTGCCCGGAGATTTACACCACAATGATTGAGCTCCGAACACTACCAACCGTCTAGGGCACCCAAGCACCCAAGAGGAACAAGCTAAAGGGCACCAAGCACCCAAGAGTAATAAGCTTATCAACTTGTAACTTCCACGTATCACCGTGGAGAACTCAAACCGATGCACCAAATGCAATGGCAAGGGCACACGGAGTGCCAAGTCCTTCTCTCTCAAATCCCACCGAAGCAACTAATGCTAGGGAAGAAAATGAGAGGAAGAACAAGAAGGAGAACACCAAGAACTCCAAGATCTAGATCCAAGGGGTACCCCTCACATAGAGGAGAAAGTGATTGGTGGAAATGTTGATCTAGATCTCCTCTCTATTTTCCCTCAAAACTAGCAAGAATCCATGGAGGGATTGAGAGTTAGCAAGCTCGAAGAAGGTCAATAATGGGGGATGAACACGAGCTCAAAGGATGAGGTTCATTGGGGAAGAAGACCCCCTTTTATAGGAGGGGGAAAATCCAACCGTTACCCCCCTACCAGTCCCGCAGAGAGCGGCACTACCGCTAGGCCAGCGGTACTACCGCTTAACAGCCTAAGCGGTACTACCGCTCCTCCTTGCGGTACTACCGCTCGAGAGCGGTACTACCGCCACTCCTGCCGCGGCTGGTACCGTAAAGTCCGACACGAAAAACGAGCCCTCGAATCGAGGCGACACTAGCACGAAACCGCAGCGGTACTACGGCTGGGGCTACAAGCGGTACTACCGCTGTGGAGCGGTACTGCCGCTTATAGCACCCAAGCGGTACTATCGCTCTGGCCCGCGGTACTACCGCTCAGACCAGAGCAGGGAGAAAAACAGAAATGCCATAACTTCTTCATATGAGCTCCGAATTGAGCAAACTCAAGCTTGTTGGAACAAGACGACGAGTAGCATCAAAACAGCGACAAAGAAGAACCGGCATTACCTCCAACATCGAAAACATCACATAAGATGCAAGTGAACTCCGTTTTCGATGAACTCGAGCTTGTCATAAAAATGACAATAAGCTCCAAAACTCACAAGGAGAAGAACCAAACAAGAACCAATAAAGATGATGCAAGGATGCAATGGTTTGATCTCTCTACGAACGATACGATCAAGCAACTCATCGAGAGCCCCCCTTGATAGTACGGCAATCGATCCTATAACCCGGTCTCCCACAACTACCGTGAGACCGGTAAAATAGAAAACTTATCAAGGGCAAACCTTTGCCTTGCACATGATCCACTTGTGCTAGATGATGATGATCTTCTCCTCCTCAAGATGGACCACCTTTCTTGATTGCGTTGGCTCGATGAAGACTAGTAGATTGTTCCCCCATACTCCACTATGGCTGAGCCACTCTTCGGCACTCCTTCACAAGTCCATTGTCACCACAATGGACGGCAAGCATACCATGGGATCGCTTGATCCCTCTCGGTACATCTTCTATGCTTTGTGTGTTGATCAACTTGATTCACTCTTTGACTTAGTCTTGATCAACCTTGAATCTTTCCAACTCTCTTCATTTGGATGATGTCTTGAAGGTAAACATGAATGATCACACACTCTTCTTCTTCAAGACATGCTTGCTATAAGCTCAATACTCATAAGACCAATCTTTGGATAATTCCTTGATAGCACCTTGGTCATCACAAACTCTCCTTGAAACCAACAAATGGACTCCAAGAAAAGCCTATGGACAAACCCTTCAAATATAACTCAAGGCAACCATTAGTCCATAGAGATTGTCATCAATTGCCAAAACCAAACATGGGGGCACCGCATGTTCTTTCAACAGCTCTGCCGGAGCCCTAGATTGGTTCCGCCAAGGTTCTGCCTCGTGGCGGCGGAGTTTCGTCCCGAAAGGTTGCTTCAAGTTTTTTTCTTGACGAAAGACTTCATATAGGAGAAGATGGGCGTCGGAGAGCCACCAGGGGGCCCACGAGGTAGGGCGCGCCCTAGGGGGGGCGCCCCCACCCTCGTGAGCACGGTGTTGGCCCCTGGCCTTCATCTTTGGCGACAATTTTTCTTTATTTATTTTAAGATATGCCGTGGAGTTTCAGGACTTTTGGAGTTGCGCAGAATAGGTCTCCAATATTTGCTCCTTTTCCAAATTCCGAATTCCAAAGCATTCTCCCTCTTCATGTAAACCTTGTAAAATAAAAGAGAATAACCATAAGTAATGTGACATAATTTGTAATAACAGCCCATAAAGCGATAAATATCGATAGAAAATAATGAATGAAAATGGACGTATAAACTCCCCAAGCTTAGACCTTGCTTGTCCTCAAGCGAAAAGCCGATAACAATAAATATGTCCTCATGTTTAGATGTAGAGGCGTCGATAAAAATAAAATACGGACATGAAGGCATCATGATTACTCTCATAACAGCAACATATATAGATTTTGTCATATGATTACTTATGTTCAAGTGATGATCTTTTCACAATGCAAAAGTATGAATCAGAAACCTTATTGAGCACCAACAAATTATAACCTCGATCATTGAAGCAATTGCAATTTATCATAACATCGGAAAGAGTCTATGTCGAGCTTAAAAGCAAGTCCACATACTCAACTATCATTTAGTCCTTCATAATTGCTAACACTCACGCAATACTTGTGGTTACGGAGTTTTAATCGGACACAGAGAAAGATAGGGGCTTATAGTTTTGCCCCACAACCTTTTACCTCAAGGGTAATGTCAACAATAATAATTCATGCTCCCCTACATCCAATTAGATATATATATATATATATCATGTTATTTCCAACATGCTGGGCTTGCCAAAGGATAAAATGAAAAAGGAAAGGTGAAGATCACCGTGACTGTTGCATAAGGTAAAGGATAATAATAAAAGATAGGCCCTTCACAGAGGGAAGCAGAGGTTGCCATGCGCTTTTATGGTTGGATGCACAAAATCTCAATGCGAAAGAACGTCACTTTATATTGCCCCTTGTGATATGAACCTTTATTATGCAGTCCGTCGCTTTTATTACTTCCACATCACAAGATCGTATAAAGCTTATTTCTCCCACACCAATCAATCATACATGTTTAGAGCAATCTTTATTGCTTTGCACCGATGACAACTTACTTGAAGGATCTTACTCAATCCATAGGTAGATATGGTGGACTCTCATGGCTAAACTGGTTTAAGGGTATTTAGAAGCACAAGTAGTATCTCTACTTGGTGCTGAGAATTTGGCTAGCATGAGGGGAAAGGCAAGCTCAACATGTTAGAGGATCCATGACAACATACTTTATCTCAGATATAAGAAAACATAACTCATCATGTTGTCTTCCTTGTCCAACATCAACTCTTTAGCATGTTATATTTTAATGAGTGCTCCCAATCATAAAAGATGTCAATGATAATATATCTATATGTGAAACCTCTCTTTCCTTATTACTTCCTATTAATTGCAACGATGACCAAAGCTATATTTGCCAACTCCCAACAACTATTAATCATCATACTCTTTCTATGTGAAGTCATTACTCTCAATAAGATCAATATGAACTCTTTGTTTCTTTTTATTCTTTTTCTTTCTTTTTTTATTCACCCAAGATCATGGCAAAATAATCAAGCCCTTGACTCAACACTAATCTTTATTATATAGCTCACGGACTCGATTACATAGAGAGATCATAAAGCAAAACTCAAAACTAGATCATGCCATGACTTTATTCTACTAAATCAAGATACTACTAAAAGGATCGAACTAAGAAAAACGATAAAGATAGGAGTTGTGATGGTGATACGATATCGGGCACCTCCCCAAGCATCGCAGTTGCCAAGGGGAGTGCCCATACCCATGTGATTATGTCTCCTTCTTCGGGGTTGGTGAAATATTCTTGGCGATGATGCCCTTTAGGATGCGATTCTCCTCTTCAAGCTTGTTGACTTGCTGCTTGAGGTCCATTATTTCCTTGCGAAGCTTTCCTGTAACTGCTAAGGCTCCTTGCACCCAAGGGTGTTGCATAGCTGCGGGTGAACAAGTGACACTCCTCTTCATATTTTCATAAGAAAGAAATCTAACACTGGAAGGGATAACCGAGTTTGGAATAGCTGAGCTCTGTAGTTCCCCCATCGTGAACCCAGCTCGGAGGCGAGAGGTGACTTCTAGATCCTCCATGGCATCTACCCTCATCAAGTCGGCCTCCATCTCTGCCTCCGTTGATGGCCCAAAGTGGTCCGCGTCGCTGTTTGCCCTTGGTTCCGGTGCCGGATTAGATACCCGGCTCTCCCGGTGACTCTGAGAAGACATCTTGCTCTAATCTGCAGTGACAACAGCTCGAAACAAAAACAAAGGATATTTGCGTGATACGGAGTCAAAACCTTGGGTGAATATATAATGAATTTTACCGACCAAAATACGTATCGTGCAAAAGCAGTCCGGAGGGCACACGGGGTGCTCACGAGGTAGGGGGGCGCGCCCACCACCCTCGTGGGGCCCTCGTGTCCTTCCCGGACTGCTACTTATTTTTCTATTTTTCTAAATATTCCAAAACAGAGAAATATTTCCTTAGAAATTGTTTTGGAGTCGGTTTACTTACCGTACCACATACCTATTCCTTTTGAGTCTAAGCAGTGCGGAAAGTGTCCCTTATGTATTCCTACGGGGTTACGGTTTCAATAATATTGGTTTCAACATTTATGGGATTACATGAGATATAATGTTTGATCCTTTGACCGTTTACCACCTTCGGATTTGTACCTTCGAAGTTGATGATTTTTATGGCACCGGAACGATAGACCTCCTCGATAACGTAGGGACCTTCCCATTTAGAGAGAAGTTTTCCTGCAAAAAATCTTAAAAGGAGTTGTATAGCAATACATAATCACCTACATTAAAATCACGCTTTTGTATCCTTTTGTCATGCCATCTTTTAACTTTTTCTTTAAACAACTTAGCATTTTCATAAGCTTGGGTTCTCCATTCATCAAGTGAGCTAATATCAAATAACCTTTTCTCACCGGCAAGTTTGAAATCATAGTTGAGCTCTTTAATAGCCCAATATGCCTTATGTTCTAGTTCGAGAGGTAAGTGACATGCTTTTCCATAAACCATTTTATCTGGAGACATACCCATAGGATTCTTATATGCAGTTCTATAGGCCCATAATGCATCATCAAGTTTCTTGGACCAATTCTTTCTAGACCTATTAACAGTCTTTTGCAAAATTAATTTGAGCTCTCTATTGCTCAATTCTACTTGACCACTAGGCTGTGGGTGATATGGAGATGCAATTCTATGATTAACATCATATTTAGCAAGCATTTCTGGAAAGCACCAAGAATAAAATGTGAACCACCATCAGTCATTAAATATCTAGGGACTCCAAACCTTGGAAAAATAACTTCCTTAAGCATTTTAATAGAAGTGTTATGATCAGCACTACTAGTTGGAATAGCTTCTACCCACTTAGTAACGTAATCCATTAGAGGCAGTAAAAGGTCCCATATAATCAAAGCCCCAAACATCAAATGGTTCAATAACAAGTGAATAATTCATAGGAATTTCTTGATGTCTACTAATATTACCAATTCTTTAACATTCATCGCAAGACAAAACAAACTTACGGGCATCTTTGAAGAGAGTGGGCCAATAAAAACCGGATTGCAATACCTTATGTGCAATTCTATCTCCAGCGTGGTGTCCTCCATAAGCTTCGGAGTGACACTTGCGTAGGATTTGTTCCTGTTCATGCTCGGGTACACAACGTCTAATAACACCATCTACTCCTTCTTTATAAAGATGTGGGTCATCCCAAAAGTAATGTCGCAAATCATAGAAAAACTTTTTCTTTTGTTGGTATGTGAAACTAGGTGGTATAAATTTAGCAACAATATAATTAGCATAATCAGCATACCATGGAGTGCTATGAGAAGTGCTTATGAAATTTAATTGTTCATCAGGAAAGCTATCATCAATAGGTAGTGGGTCATCAAGAACATTCTCTAACCTAGATAAGTCATCTGCAACGGGGTTCTCAGCTCCTTTTCTATCAACAATATGCAAATCAAATTCTTGCAGCAAGAGAACCCATCTAATAAGTCTAGGTTTTGCATCTTTCTTTTCCATAAGATATTTAATAGCAGCATGATCAGTGTGAATAGTTACTTTAGAATCAACAATATAGGGTCTGAATTTATCACAAGCAAATACAATCGCTAAAAGTTCCTTTTCGGTAGTAGCATAATTTCTTTGAGCATTGTCTAGAGTCTTACTAGCATAATGGATAACATTTAATTTCTTATCAACTCTTTTCCCTAGAACAGCACCTCTGACATAATCACTAGCATCACACATAATTTCAAAGGGTAAATTCAATCGGTGGGCTGAACAACGGTAGACTAATGCTTTCTTAAGTATTTCAAATGCTTCTACACAATCATCATCAAAGACAAATGGTACATCTTTTTGTAATAAATTAGTCAGAGTCCGAGAAATTTTTGAGAAGTCCTTAATGAACATCCTATAAAATCCGGTGTGACCAAGGAAACTTCTTATACCTTTGATGTCCTTGGGACATGGCATCTTTTCAATAGCATCAACCTTGGCTTTATCAACTTCAATACCTCTTTCGAAACTTTGTGCCCCAAGACAATACCTTCATTAACCATAAAGTGGCACTTTTCCCAATTCAAGACAAGATTAGTTTCTTCACATCTTTGCAAAACTCGATCAAGATTGCTCAAGCAATCATCAAAAGAGGATCCATAGACGGAAAAGTCGTCCATGAAAACCTCACAAATCTTTTCACAAAAGTCATAGAATATAGCCATCATGCATCTTTGAAAGGTAGCAGGTGCATTACATAAACCAAAAGGCATGCGTCTATAAGCAGAAGTACCAAACGGGCGTGTAAAAGTAGTCTTTGATTGATCTTTAGCCGACACGGGTATTTGAGAGAAACCAAAATAACCATCTAGAAAGTAATAATGTGTATGTTTGCATAATCTTTCTAGCATTTGATCAATAAAAGGTAAGGGGTAATGATCTTTATTAGTAGCTTTATTTAATTTACGGAAATCAATTACCATCCTATAACCTGTAATGATTCTTTGCGGGGTAAATTCATCTTTATCATTAGGAACAACAGTAATACCTCCCTTCTTAGGGACACAATGGATGTGACTTACCCACCGACTATCGACAGCGGGATAAATTATACATGCCTCCGTGCTTGATTATTTCTTTTCTTACCACTTCTTTCATTTTAGGATTCAAACGTCATTGAGGATCACGAACTGTTTTGGCATCCGCTTCCAAATTTATTTTATGTTGACATAGAGTGGGACTAATGCCCTTAAGATCATCAAGAGTATATCCAATAGCGGCACGGTGCTTCTTCAGAGTTTTCAATAATCTTTCTTCTTCATGCTCTGAAAGATTAGCACTAATAATAACAGGATATATTTTCTTTTCATCAAGATAAGCATATTTAAGATTATCGACAACGGTTTAAGCTCAAACAGGATCACCCTTGGGTGGAGGAGGATCCCTAAGATTTCAACAGGCAAGTTGTGTTTGAGCAGGTTCCTGTTTAAAGAATATTTCATCTATTTCCCTTCTCTCATTCATAAACATATCATTTTCATGGTCTAGCAAATATTGTTCTAAAGGATCACTAGGAGGTACGGCAATAGAAGCAAGACCGATAATATCATCCTTACTGGGCAATTCTTCCTCACGATGTTGTTTACTAAATTTAGAGAAATTAAACTCATGAACCATATCATCCAAGCCAATAGTAACAACATTCTTTTCGCAATCTATCCTAGCATTAACAGTGTTTAAAAAGGGTCTACCAAATATAATGGGACAAAAGCTATCTTGTGGAGAACTGAGAACAAGAAAATCAGCAGGATATTATTTTTCCCACACAAGACTTCAACATCTCTAACAATTCCCACTGGTGATATAGTATCCCTATTGGCAAGTTTAATTGTGACATCAATACCTTCTAATTCAGCAGGTGCAATTTCATGCTTAATTTCCTCGTACAAAGAGTGCGGTATAACACTAGCACTAGCACCCATATCACATAAGCCATGATAACAATGATCTCCTATTTTGACATAAATAACAGGCACGCCTACCACAGATCTATGTTTATCTTTAACACAAGGTTTAGCAATTCTAGCAGTTTCACCATTGAACTGAATAACATGCCCATCAATATTATCAGACAAGAGATCTTTAACAATAGCAATATTAGGTTCTACTTTGACTTTCTCAGGAGGTGTATAAGTTCTAATATTGCTTTTACGAACTCCTGATTGAAGCTTTAGCATGATCCTTTATTCTAACAGGGAAAGGTGGTTTCTCAACATAAGAAGTGGGAACAATAGGATCATTATAAGTGACAGTCTTTTCTTCAACTTTAATAGGTGCAGCTACTTTTACTTCTATGGGAGAATGATATTTAAACCAATTCTCCTTGGGGAGATCAACATAAGTAGCAAAAGATTCACAGAAAGAAGCTACTATCTCAGAGTCAAGTCCATATTTAGTGCTAAACTTACGGAAAATATAGGTATCCACGAAAGATTTAACACAATCAAACTTAGGTATCATACCTGACTCCTTACCTTCGTCGAGGTCCCAATCTTCAGAGTTGCATTTAATTCTATCCAATAAATTCCATCTGAATTCAATAGTCTTCATCATAAAAGAGCCAGCACAAGAAGTATCGAGCATGGTGCGATTGTTATCGTAAAGCCGAGCATAAAAACTTTGAATAATTATTTCTCTTGGGAGCTCATGATTGGGGCATGAATATAACATTGATTTAAGCCTCCCCAAGCTTGAGCGATGCTTTCTCCTTCATGAGGCCAAAAATTATATATATAATTCCGATCCACGGTGAACAAGATGCATAGGGTAATACTTTTGATGAAATTCCAATTTCAATCTTTTATAGTTCCATGATCTCGTATCATCACATAGCCTATACCATGTCGGTGTGTCTCCTTCAAAGATAAAGGGAAGACCTTCTTCTTAGCAACGTCATCGGCTATACACGCAAGCTTAAATAATCCACAAACTTCATCCACATATATTAAGTGCTCATCGGGATGCTTTGTTCCATCTCCTGTAAAAGGATTAGCTAGCAGTTTTCCAACATGCCGAAGGAAATTCAAAAGGAGTTTCCTTTTCAATAGGTTCAGTAGATTGAGGAGCAACTCTTTGCTCTCTTTGGACGGGTGAAGATACCCGAACAAGCCCCTCGAGAATTACTTTCCATAGTAACAAGTGACGATGAAATTTCAGCACACTATATAAATTTTTCCTTACCAAATTCCACCTACCAAAGGCGCTACACTCCCCGGCAACAGCGCCAGAAAAGAGTCTTGATGACCCACAAGTATAGGGAATCTATCGTAGTCCTTTCGATAAGTAAGAGTGTCGAACCCAACGAGGAAGCGAAGGAAATGATAAGCGGTTTTCAGCAAGGTATTCTCTGCAAGTACTGAAATAAGTGGTAACAGATAGTTTTGTGATAAGAGAAATTGTAACGAGCAACAAGTAACAAGAGTAAATAAAGTGCAGCAAGGTGGCCCAATCCTTTTTGTAGCAAAGGACAAGCCTGGACAAACTCTTTATAAGGAAAAGCGCTCCCGAGGACACATGGGAATATCGTCAAGCTAGTTTTCATCACGTTCATATGATTTGCGTTCGGTACTTTGATAATTTGATATGTGGGTGGACCGGTGCTTGGGTGCTGTTCTTACTTGAAAAAGCATCCCACTTATGATTAACCTCTATTGCAAGCATCTGCAACTACAACAAAAGTATTAAGGTAAACCTAACCATAGCATGAAACATATGGATCCAAATCAGCCCCTTACGAAGCAACGCATAAACTAGGGTTTAAGCTTACATCACTCTAGTAACCTATCATCTACTTATTACTTCCCAATGCCTTCCTCTAGGCCCAAATAATGGTGAAGTGTTATGTAGTCGACGTTCACATAACACCACTAGGGGCTAGACAACATACATCTCATCAAAATATCGAATCGAATACCAAATTCACATGACTACTAATAGCAAGACTTCTCCCTTGTCCTCAGGAACAAACGTAACTACTCACAAAGCATATTCATGTTCATAATCAGAGGGGTAATAATATGCATAAAGGATCTGAACATATGATCTTCCACCAAATAAACTAATTAGTATCAACTACAAGGAGTAATCAACACTACTAGCAACCTACTAGCACCAATCCCGGACTTGGAGACAAGAATTGGATACAAGAGATGAACTAGGGTTTTGAGAGGAGATGGTGCTGGTGAAGATGTTGATGGATATTGCCCTTCCCCGATGAGAGGAGCGTTGGTGATGACGATGGTGATGATTTCCCCCTCCCGGAGGGAAGTGACCCCGGCAGAACAGCTCTGCCGGAGCCCTAGATTGGTTCCGCCAAGGTTCCGCCTCGTGGCGGCGGAGTTTCATCGAAGGTTGCTTCATGTTTTTTATTGTGAAAGACTTCATATAGGAGAAGATGGGCGTCGGAGAGCCACCCGGGGGCCACGAGGTAGAGGCGCGCCCTAGGGGAGGCGCGCCCCCACCCTCGTGAGCAGGTGTGGGACCTGGCCTTCATCTTTGGCGACAATTTTTCTTTATTTATTTTAAGATATTCCGTGGAGTTTCAGGACTTTTGGAGTTCTTGTGAGAATAGGTCTCCAATATTTGCTCCTTTTCCAAATTCGGTATTCCAAATTCGGCATTCTCCCTCTTCGTGTAAACCTTGTAAAATAAAAGAGAATAGCCATAAGTATTGTGACATAATGTGAAATAACAGCCCATAATGCGATAAATATCGATATAAAAGCATGATGCAAAATGGAAGTATCAGCGAGCAATAATAATAAATCTCGGATGACAACACTTTCTCAATACAATCATGATATGATATAACAAGATGGTATCTCGCTAGCCCTTTCTGAGACCATAAAACATAAATACAGAGCACCTTTGAAGATTAAGGACTGACTAAACATTGTAATTCATGGTAAAAGAGATCCAGTCATAGTCATACCCAATATAAATTAATAGTAATGGATGCAAATGACAGCGGTGCTCTCCAGCTGGTGCTTTTTAATAAGATGGTGATGACTCAACGTAAAAGTAAATAGATAGGCCCTTCGCAGAGGAAAGCAGGGATCTGTAGAGGTGCCGGAGCTCGGTTTTTGAAATAGAGATAAATAATATTTTGAGCGGCATACTTTCATTGTCAACATAACAACCGAGATATCTCGATATCTTCCATGCTACTCACATTATAGGCGGTTCCCAAACAGAATGGTACAGTTTATACTCCCCTCCACCAACAAGCATCAATCCATGGCTTGCTCGAAACAACGAGTGCCTCCAACTAACAAGAGTCCCGGGGGAGTTTTGTTTGTAATTATTTTGATTTGATTTGCATAAAGCATGGGACTGGGCATCCCGGTGACTAGCCATTTTCTTGTGAGTGAGGAGCGGAGTTCACTCCTCTTGAGAATAACCCGCCTAGCATGGAAGATACAGACAGCCCTAGTTGATACATGAGTTATTCTAGCATACAAATTTCATTTGAAGGTTTAGAGTTTGGCACATACAAATTTACTTGGAACGGCAGGTAGATACCGCATATAGGAAGGTATAGTGGACTCCTATGGAATAGCTTTGGGGTTTATGGAAGTGGATGCACAAGTAGTATTCCCGCTTAGTACAAGTGAAGGCTAGAAAAAGACTGGGGAGCGACCAACTAGAGAGCAACGCAAGGTAAACCATTATAAACTCCTAGCTAATTAAGCATGGCATAAACAACTATAATCTCTAATTGTCATTGCAAACATGTTTATTCATAATAGGCTGAATCAGGAACGATGAACTAATCATATTTACAAAAACAAGAGAGGTCGAGTTCATACCATCTTTACTTATCTCAATCAGTCCATCATATATCATCATAATTGCCTTTCACTTGCATGACCAAACGATGTGAATAATAATAATAGTGCACGTGCATTGGACTAAGCTGGAATCTGCAGGTATTCAATAAAAAGGAGAAGACAAGGCAATATGGGCTCTTGGTTAAATCAACAATAATGCATATAAGAGCCACTCCAACATTTTCATTATGGTCTTCTCATATCAACCCCCAAAGAAAAGAAAAGAAATAAAACTATTTACACGGGAAAGCTCCCAACAAGCAAAAGAAGAACGAGAAATCTGTTTGGGTTTTCTTTTAATTATTACTACTACAGCATGAAAAGTAAACTAGCTAAAAGCTACAACTAATTTTTTTTGTTTTTCTTAAGGTTTATTAAACACACAAGAAGAAAGCGAGAAAAAGAAAATAAACTAGCATGGATAGTACAATGAAAAAGTATGAGCACCGACAACTAGCATGAGTGTGTGGATATGAATGTAATGTCAGTGAGAGATACGTACTCCCCCAAGCTTAGGCTTTTGGCCTAAGTTGGTCTATTGCCACGGCTGGCCTGGCGGATATCCAAAGTTATAGTTGGGGTCGTACTGTGATGTAGCCTCAGGTTGCCATTGGCTGGCCATCTCCTCCTGATCTCACTGGTAAACAGACTGGCGTGAAGGAACAAATTGTGGTTCCTGATCTGGCTCTGTAGCTTAGGTGGGCTTCCGGTAGGCGTGAATGGCCTCCAGCGGAACAAGGTACTTACATGCAGATAAGTCAAACAAGGAAGGAGCAGGCAAAGTAATAGTCTCAGGGTGATTTTTATCAAATAACAGTCTATAGTTAAACTCCTTTTTCTTGTTCTTAACAATGAAATCATGTGCAACCATACTCTTATAGTCTAAAAAACAGTATGCAACAACTTTTCTTCTTTCTCATAATGCCTAATAGGTATGTTAAGGTACGCAGTGAGGCACGAGGCGAAGATGCCTCCCAAGATGGGGCCCTTAGTACGGTTAAGATTTAACCGCTTTGCAACAATAGCGCCCATACTAAATGTGTCATCACGAAACAGGGCATGGCACAAAAGAACAATATCAGGGGCACTAAGGTTGCCACAGTTTCCGCGACCAATTAAGCATCTACTAACAAATATTGCAAAATAACGTAAAACAGGAAAATGTATGCTAGTAATCCGTGCATCGGAAACTTTCCTAGTTTCCCCTACAGAAATTGTATCAATAAACCCCTCCACATCGTCACGATGTGGTTCCTCTACGCTACCCAAAAAGGGCAATTTGCAACCCTCACAAAATTCAGAGAGGGGCATCTCCTTATACTCATCATATAAATAGAAATCCACCGAAGAACAATTAGTGAGTAGGAGACCTCCTAGGATGGAAATGAAAATTTTGCACAAAGATATTAGTGAGTAGGAGATACTGTTCGCGTTGGTCGCGGAGGAAGTCGGTGAGGCCTGCATTCTCAGCCAACTCATAAAAATCATCATAAATCCCGACTGCTCTCAAGAAATAATCACAAGGCCATTCACACGGCCGAACCTCCGTGGTGCGAGGGAGATTATATTTGGGCCTCTCTTCTTCTTCACTTTGCTTATCCTTCGAGCTTCACAAAGAGCCCTCAAAATCTCTTCATCATTTTCCAAAAATTTCTGAAATTTTTAGTAACTTCAAATAAAAGTGAACCAAACTCAACAAAATTGATAGCACTACTCCCGAAAGTGCCTAGAGACTATATCATGCATTAGAACTACTTGGGACCATATAAATTTGACATGCAAGCTCAAGAACAGGGTCACCTAAGTAGCAAAAATTTGCAATGAATAAAGCACTAGAACAAAAACTAATTGGACCATTGGAGGAGTCACATACCGAAGAACAATCCCCCAAAGCAGTTTTGTGAGTGGAGCTTTGAGCTAGGAGATCGAAAATCGCAGCAAAATGAGCTAGAACTCGTGCTTGAGCTGGTTGGTGATTTTTTTGGGAGGAAGAAGGAGTGTGTGGTTGCTGGAATAAGTGGAGGGGAGCCACCATGGGCCCACGAGGCAGGGGTGCGCGCCCTGGACCCTCGTGGCCAGGTGCTTGCTCCCCCTGTTGTGTTCTCAGTGCCAGATATTCTCAAATATTTTAGTAAAAATCATGTTTCAATTTCGGGGCATTTGGAGAACTTTTATTTTCGGGGTATTTTTTTATTTCACGGATAATTCAGAAACTGACAGAAAAATACTATTTTTTCTTTATTTAATCCAAATAACAGAAAGTAAAAGGAGGGTACAGAAGGTTGTGCCTTCTAACTTCATCCATCTCATGCTCATCAAAAGGAACCCACTAACAAGGTTGATCAGGTCTTGTTAACAAACTCATTTCGAATAACATGAAACTGGAGAAATTTCGAATAACACTATGTTACCTCAACGGGGATATGCACGTCCCCAATAATAAGAATATCATATTTCTTCTTGACAGTAGGAAGAGGAAATTCAAAACCTCCAATAATAATCGACGGAATTTTTCCAATGGAGTTGATACTGTGGACTTGAGGTTGTTTCCTCGAAAAGTGTACCGTATGCTCATTTCCATTAACATGAAAAGTGACATTGCCTTTGTTGCAATCAATAACAGCCCCTGCAGTATTCAAAAAGGGTCTTCCAAGGATAATAGACATACTATCGTCCTCGGGAATATCAAGAATAACAAAGTCCGTTAAAATAGTAACGTTTGCAACCACAACAGGCACATCCTCACAAATACCGACAGGTATAGCAGTTCATTTATTAGCCATTTGCAAAGATATTTCAGTAGGTGTCAACTTATTCAAATCAAGTCTACGATATAAAGAGAGAGGCATAACACTAACACCGGCTCCGAGATCACATAAAGCAGTTCTAACATAGTTTCTTTTAATGGAGCATGGTATAGTTGGTACTCCTGAATCTCCTAGTTTCTTTGGTATTCCACCTTTAAAAGTATAATTAGCAAGCATGGTGGAAATTTCAGCTTCCGGTATCTTTCTTTTATTTGTAACAATACCCTTCATATACTTGGCATAAGGATTCATTTTAATCATATCAGTAAAACACATACGCGAAAAGATAGGTCTAATCATTTCAGCAAAGCGCTCAAAATCCTCATCATCCTTTTTCTTGGATGGTTTGGGAGGAAAAGGCATGGGTTTCTGAACCCATGGTTCTCTTTCTTTATCATGCTTCCTAGCAACAAAGTCTCTCTTATCATAACTTTGATTCTTTGATTGTGGGTTATTAAGATCAACAGCAGGTTCAATTTCTACATCATTGTCATTACTAGGTTGAGCATCAACATGAACATCATTATTAGCATTATCACTAGGTTCATGTTCATCACCAGATTGTGTTTCAGCATCAGAAATAGAAATAGCATTGGGATTCTCAGGTGTGTCTACAACAGATTCACTAGAAGCATGCAAAGTCCTATCATTTTTCTTTTTCTTCTTTTTAGAAGGACTAGGTGCATCTACATTAGTTCTCTGAGAATCTTGCTCAATTCTCTTAGGGTGACCTTTAGGATACAAAGGTTCCCGAGTCACTTTACCCCCTCTAGTTGCAACTCTAACAGCAAAGTCATTATTCTTATTATTTAATTCATTGAGCAAGTCATTCTGAGCTTTAAGTATTTGTTCTACTTGAGTGGTGACCATATAAGCATGTTCACTAATGAGTTTAAGTTCACCTTTAACTCTAGACATATAATCACTCAAGTGTTCAATCATATAAGCATTGTGTTTCAATTGTCTACCAAAATAAGCATTAAAATCTTCTTGCTTAACCATAAAATTATCAAACTCATCCGAACATTGGCTGGCAAACTTAGCAGGATGGATTTCAGCTTTATCATATCTATAGAGAGAATTTACCTTTACTACCTATGTCGGATTATCAGGACCGCATGTTTCTTCAGTAGGTGATGAATTAAGACCATGTATTTCTTCAACAGGAGGTAAATTCTTAACATCTTCAGCTTTTATACCTTTTTATTTCATAGATTTCTTTGCCTCTTGCATATCTTCGGGACTGAGAAATAGAATACCCCTTTTCTTTGGAGTTGGTTTAGGAGTTGGTTCAGGAAGTGTCCACTTATTTTCATTGGTCAACATATTATTCAATAGAATTTCAGCTTCATCAACAGTTCTTTCCCTGAAAACACAACCAACACAACTATCCAGGTGGTCTCTGGAAGCATCGGTTAGTCCATTATAAAAGATATCAAGTATTTCATTTTTCTTGAGAGGGTGATCAGGCAAAGCATTAAGTAATTGGAGAAGCCTCCCCCAAGCTTGTGGGAGACTCTCTTCTTTGATTTGCACAAAATTATATATTTCCCTTAAATCAGCTTGTTTCTTATGAGCGGGGAAATATTTAGCAGAGAAGTAATAAATCATATCCTGGGGACTACGCACACAACCAGGATCAAGAGAATTAAACCATATCTTAGCATCACCCTTTAATGAGAACGAAAATAATTTAAGGATATAATAGTAGCGAGTTTTCTCATCATTAGTGAACAGGGTGGCTATATCATTTAATTTAGTAAGATGTGCCACAACAGTTTCAGATTCATAGCCAGAGAAAGGATCAGATTCAACCAAAGTAACTATATCAGGATCAACAGAGAAATCATAATCCTTATCAGTAACAAAGATAGGTGAAGTAGCATAAGCAGTATCATATTTCATTCTAGCATTCAGAGTTTTTTCTTTTAGCTTAGCTAATAATTTTTTAAGATCACTTCTATCATTGCAAGCAAGAAAGTCTCTAGCAGTTTCTTCATCCATAACATAGCCCTCAGGCACAACAGGCAATTCATATTTAGGGGAGAATCTTCATCATCACTTTCATCAATATTATCAGTTTCAATAATTTCATTCTCTCTAGCCCTAGCAAGTTGTTCATCAAGAAATTCACCAAGTGGCACAGTAGTATCAAGCATAGAAGTAGTTCCATCATAAGTATCATGCATAGCAGAAGTGGCATCATCAATAACATGTGACATATCAGAAATAATAGCAGAAGCAGGTTTAGTGTCGCAAGCTTACTCAAAACGGAAGGTGAATCAAGTGCAGAGCTAGATGGCAGTTCCTTACCTCCCCTCGTAGCTGACGGATACATTTTTGTTTTCTCGCCTTTCAAGTTCCTCATAGTGACCAGTAGATATAAATCTCAAGTGACTCAAAGAATAGAGCTATGCTCCTCGGCAACGGCGCCAGAAAATAGTCTTGATAACCCGCAAGTATAGGGGATCGCAACAGTTTTTGAGGGTAGAGTATTCAACCCAAATTTATTGATTCTACACAAGGGGAGCCAAAGAATATTCTCAAGTATTAGCAGTTCAGTTGTCAATTCAACCACACCTGGATAACTTAATATCTGCAGCAGAGTATTTAGTAGCAAAGTAGTATGGAAAGTAACGATACTTGGTAGCAAAAGTAACAGTAATAGTTTTGTAGTAATTGTAACAGTCGCAACGGTAAAGTAAATAAGCGAACAACAATATGTGAAAAGCTCGTAGGCATTGGATCTGTGATGGAGAATTATGCCGGATGCGATTATTTATGCAACAGTTATAACATAGGGTGACACAAAACTAGCTCCAATTCATCAATGTAATGTAGGCATATATTCCGAATATAGTCATACATGCTTATGGAAAAGAACGTGCATGACATCTTTTGTCCTGCCCTCCCGTGGCAGCGGGGTCCTAACGAAAACTAAGGGATATTAAGGCCTCCTTTTAATAGAGTACCGGACCAAAGCATTAACACATAGTGAATACATGAACTCCTCAAACTACAGTCATCCCCGGGAGTGGTCCCGATTATTGTCACTTCGGGTTGCGGATCATAACACATAGTAGGTGACTATAGACTTGCAAGATAGGATCAAGAACTAACATTTATTCATGAAAACATAATAGGTTCAGATCTGAAATCATGGCACTCGGACCCTATTGACAAGCATTAAGCATAGCAAAGTCATAGCAACATCAATCTCAGAACATAGTGGATACTAGGGATCAAACCCTAACAAAACTAACTCGTTTACATGATAAATCTCATCCAACCCATCACCGTCCAGCAAGCCTATGATGAAATTACTCACGCACGGCGGTGAGCATCATGAAATTGGTGATGGGGGATGGTTGATGATGACGATGGCAACGGATTCCCCTCTCTGGAGCCCCGAATGGACTCCAGATCAGCCCTCCCGAGAGAGATTAGGGCTTGGCGGCGGCTCCGTATCGTAAAACGCAATGAATTCTTCTCTGATTTTTCCTCCCGAACGTGAATATATAGAGTTGGAGTTGAGGTCGGTGGAGCTCGAGGGGCCCACGAGGTAGAAGCAGCCCCCACCCTTGTGGATGTGGTGTGGGCCCCCGGCCTTGATTCTTTCGTGATATTTTATTATTTCCAAAATAATCTCCGTTGATTTTCATGTCATTCCGAGAACTTTTGTTTCTGCACAAAAATAACACCATGGAAATTCTGCTGAAAACAGCGTCAATCCGGGTTAGTTCCATTCAAATCATGCAAGTTAGAGTCCAAAACAAGGGCAAAAGTGTTTGGAAAAGTAGATACGGCGGGGACGTATCACATCTCCTCCAACAACAACATCAAGATGGGAGGCCCTGGCTGTGCATGGGAGACTTTAATGAGATCTTGAGCAATGCGGAGAAGAGGGGCGGAGTTGATCGGGCTGACGGATGCATGAACTTATTCCGGGAGGCATTGGAAGGGTGCAGGCTTAGTGATCTGGGCTATGAAGGAGATATAGTCACATAGTGGAAAAATTGCACCAACGCAGAAGGTTATATTTGTGGCCAGCTGGATAGGGCGGCTGCCAACATGGAATGGTGTTCGGCGTTCCTGGAGTTTCGTGTGCGAAATGAACTGCCAAGGCATTCGGATCACCGACCCATAGTGGTGGATACTGTTGACACGGGAAGCAGCAGAAGGGGAGGAAGTGGAGCCTTCAGTTTTGAAGCACGCTGGTTGAGAGAGGAGGGCTGTGACCTGGTAATTGAGGAAGCATGGAGGAGGATGTGTGAGGGGGCGCGAGATGTGGCAGCAGCTTTGAAGGGCGTGGCGGCTGACCTGACCAGGTGGAGTAGAACGGTGCTAGGAGACACGGAGAGGAAGTTAAAAGAGGCGAAGCGTGCGTTGGAGGAGTGTAGGAAGAGAGAGATCACCCCGAAGAAGGTTGCGGAGGAGGTGCGACTGCGCTGCTTGGTGGATCATCTTGAGGAGGTGGTAGACATAAAATGGAGGCAGTGCGCTCATGTATGGTGGTTGAAGGAGGGAGATAGGAATACGAAGTTCTTCTTCCGCTATGCCTCGGCGAGGAGGAAAGCCAACCGAATAAGGCGGCTCATGAGGGAGGATGGTGTGGTGCTGGAGGCGGGGAGAGATCTTACTAACTATGCTCATTCTTATTCTCAGGGCCTGTTTACTTCGAATGGCAATAACCACTATGATGAACTTCTTCGGTCTGTCCCAACGAAGGTCACACGGGCCATGAATGAGTGTCTTATGGCAGAGTTCACAGAGATGGAGATTAAGGCGGCCCTGGATCACATTGGGGAAGGCTCCTGGCCCAGATGGCATGCCGGCTGTGGTGTTCAAGAAATATTGGCATTTGATGGGCAGGAACATTGCTGAGGAGGTGATGAAAGTCCTAAAGGGAGGCGAGCTACCTCATGGCTGGAATGACACGACGGTGGTACTTATTGTTAGATAATAACGAGAAATAAACGAGACAGAGAGACACGGATTTTTACATGGAAACCCTTGCAGGAGAAAACCACGGACGCACGAAGGCGCAATCACTATGATGGAGGAGTATTACAAGTACGAGACGACAGACCGTCTTAGGTGCGACTACATGGGGTATATATGAGGGGCAACACATAGGAGTCCTTGTAGGACAAGTAAACGAGTTGTACTCATACGCGTCGGTACCAACGCAAAGGCCCACACCGTATGTACTACATCTAGTCCAATACGGTACTAGAATTGGATCATAATTTAACAATCTCCACCTTGATCCAAATTCCCTCCAGTAGTCGAAGAAAGTAAATAACCCCATCCAAATCAGCATAAACACCTTGTGCGTCAAAGTCCATAGGACTAGTGAGAAATACCAACTAAGCTCGAGCAAAGCTCAAACTTATTAGTAAGAACTGGCTTTGTCATCATATCAGCGGGATTATCATGAGTACTTATCTTGCATACCTTCAAATCACCTTGACAAAAACATCTCGAATATAGTGAAATCGACATCAATGTGCTTTGTCCTCTCATGATACATTGGATTCTTTGTAAGATATATGGCACTTTGACTGTCACTAAATACGGTAGGGCAAGATGAATCTCCACAAAGCTCAGTGCATAAACCTCTCAACCAGATAGCTTCATTGCATGCCTCAGAAATAGCCATATACTCGGCATCAGTAGTGGAACAAGCCACAATCTGCAAAGTTGCTCTCCAACTCACAGCACAACCACCAATGGTGAAAACATAACATGTGAGTGATCTTCTCTTATCCAAATCACCAGCAAAATCAGAATCAACAAAACCAACAAGTCCATCTCCAGTTTTCCCAAACTGTAAATAAGCATTAGAAGTACCTCGCAGGTATCTGAAAATCCACTGAACTGCTTTCCAATGCTCTTTTCTAGGATTAGCCATGTATCTACTGACAACACTCAACGCATATGATAAATCCGGACGAGAACAAACCATGGCATACATAAGTGAACCAACTGCACTCGAATAGGGAACTCTAGACATGTACTCAATATACGCATCGACTTAGGACATAAAGCTGATGATAATTTGAAGTGTGCAGCTAACGGAGTACTCACCGGCTTGGCATTATGCATATTAAAACGACGAAGAACTTTATCGTATATCCCTTCCGACTTAGATATACTTTTCAGACGGTCTATCTCTGGATATTTCCATGCCAAGTATTTTCTTTGCTGCACCCAAATCCTTCATCTCAAATTCATTACTCAATTGCTTATTTAGTTCATCAATATCTGACATACTCTTTGCAGCAATAAGCATATCATCAACATAAAGGAGCAAATAAATAGTTGAACCGTTGACAGTTTTCAAATAAACATAACTATCATAATTAGACCTTTTGAAACCTTGAGAGAGCATAAAAGTGTCAAATCTCTTGTACCACTGTCTAGGGGATTGCTTCAATTCATAAAGAGATTTATTTAACTTACAGACAAGCTTTTCTTTTCCAGGAATAACAGAACCTTCAGGTTGTTCCATATAAATATCCTCTTCTAATTCTCCATGTAAGAATGCAGTTTTAACGTCCAATTGTTCAAGCTCAAGATCATGCATGGCAACAATACTGAGTAAAGTGCGAATAGAGCTATGCTTCACAACAGGAGAAAAGACTTTGTTATAGTCAATACCTAGAATCTGGCTATAACCTTTAGCAACTAACCTTGCTTTATATCTTGTCTCATCATTAGGAGAAACGCCTTCTTTCCTCTTGAAAACCCACTTGCAACGAATAGGTTTCTTCTCTCTAGGTAATTTTACTAAATCCCAAGTGCCATTCTTTTCAAGTGATTCCATCTCATCATGCATAGCGGTCATCCACTTATTACTATCACCGTAAATAATAGCCTCGGAATATGAAGAAGGCTCGGCATTACCTTCAATTTCTTACGCAGCAGATAAAGCAAAAGAAACAATATTGCACTCTTCAATTAACCTGTTAGGTTTATTAATACCCGTCTAACTCACATCACGTCTGAGATTCCAACTGGGTGGAACAATATGCTGATTTGGAGTAGGAGTGACATGTTCATCATCAACGAAGGGTTCATCATGTGCATCAACATTTTCATTACCGGATGTATCACCTGAATCAATAACATGCTCCACGAGCAGTAGGCTCTGAACAATAGGTTGTTGTTCACTCTCAACGGAACATTAGTAGATGAAACATCATGTAACATAGCAGATTCATTAAAGATAACATTTCTGTTAATAACAACCTTCTGGGTTTCAGGATTCCACAATTTAAAACCTTTAACACTAGACTTATAACCAAGAAAGATGCACTTAATAGCCCTAGGCTCCAATTTTCCATTATCAACATGAGCATAATCAGTGCAACCAAAAACTCTCAACGGTGAATAATCAGCAGGTGAACCATACCATACCTCAATTGGAGTTTTCTTATTAAGAGCAATAGATGGTGAACGATTAATGAGATAACAAGCAGTGGAAGCGGCCTCATTAAAACGCCTATGCAAACCTGCATTGGACAACATGCAACGAGCTCTGGAAATAATGGTCCTGTTCATACGCTCGTAACACCGTTTTGTTGAGGAGTATAAGGAGCAGTGTAATGTCTGACAATGCCTTCAGACTTGCAATAATTCTTAAATTGCTTAGAACAGAATTCCATACCATTATCAGTGCGAAGTATCTTTACCTTCTTTTCAGTTTGTCTTTCAATCATAATCTTCCACTTCTTAAATGCTGAGACTGATTCATATTTATGCTTCAAGAAATAAGGCCAAAATTTTCTCGAATAATCATCAATAATAGTCAGCATATAACTAGCACCACCTAGTGACTTTCTGCGAGATGGTCCCCACAAATCAGAATGAACATAATCAAGAATACCTTCAGTTGTATGAGTCGAAGTGTTGAACTTCACCCTCTTGTGCTTGCCGAAGATACAATGCTCACAAAATTTCAATATACCAGGTACATATCCATCAAGAAGACCTCTCTTATTTAACTCTGCTAAACCAAGTTCACTCATATGTCCAAGACGCATATGCCAAAGGTTAGCAGCATCACAATCAGAATTCTTTGAAATAAGCTGGAGTAAGCGTTACGAAGCGGTAGAACCTCGAAGGTAATAAAGACCATTGGTCGAACTTAAATCACCTTTCATCACAATAAGGGAACCTTGGTGACTTTCAAAACACTATCTCCACCTGAATACTTGTACCCCTTTGCATCAAGGGCACTCATAGAAATAAGATTTCTCTTCATCTTCGGAATATACTAAACATCTGTCAAAGTTCTGATTATGCCATCAAACATCTTGATTCGAATAGAACCTATGCCTTCAATCTTGCATGGTGAATTATCAAAACCCAAAACGGAACCAGTAGAAGTAGTGGAATCAAAAGTAGAAAACCAATCTCTATGCGGGCACATATGAAAAGTGCAAGCAGTGTCAAGTACCCACTCATCATTGGTCTCAGCACATCCAGCAATAATGACAAGAGCATCATCGGAACTATCATTACGAGCAATGTTAGCAGAATTTTCACCTTGTTTGTTACCTTTCCTCCTTTCCTTGTTCTGCAACTTGAAACACTCAGAGATGTCATGCCCGTCTCTCTTGCAATATATGCAATATTTCTTGTCTCTGGATTGTGACCGGCCCCTATAGCCGTTCTTACTTTTGCCTCTGTTTCCATTATTGGGGTTCTTCTCCTTTGTCCTGCCATGAACAGATAATCCCTCGGCTTGGGATGAACTCGAACCATCATGAGGCACCGTTAATTTCATCTTCTCCTTAGAGTTCAAAGCTTCATAAAGTTCATTAAGTGTGAGAGTATCACGACTGTATAATATGGTGTCTCTAAAATTGGTATAAGAACTTGGCAGTGAACAAAGTAACATTAAAGCGGTATCTTCCTCTTCATACTTAACCTCCATTGCAGCTAGATCAGATATGATCTCTTTAAATCCTGAAATATGATTCAAAACATTACCTCCCTCGGGTAACACATGCGAGGAATAAATTTTGCTTCAGATGCATCTTGCTGGTGAGATCTTTAGTCATGCAAATCCCTTCCGGCTTTAACCATAGAGCGGCGGCAGTTTTCTCGCTCAAAACTTCCTGCAAAATATTATTATGCAAATGGAGTTGAATTTGTGACAAAGCCTTACAATCAATTCTTTTCTCCTCATCAGTCCAGTCCTGAATTCGGTTCTTCCCAAAACTATCCAGTGCTTCATCATAGTCGGACTGTGCCAACAACGCCCGCATCTTGACTTGCCATAGGGTAAACCTTGTGTCACGGTCCAGCAGCGGAAGATCGTACTTCATGGATGCCATGAGTCGATTAAATCTGTGTACACAAAGTAGTACAAGCCCGTAGAAAAATTCTTGACAGAATTAATATGCAGAGCAAAGAACTAGAAATAGATAGCACCTGGTAGCCTTCGCGTGGATATAGAAATTGAGGAGAAAAAAAAACTGATTACTAGTACTCAACTGTACTAGCCTTTACGTGAGATGTAGTAGTAACAAATTCAAATAGTGCTCCTGTACTTGTCTTCACGTGAGTACTGGTCGTAGTACTAATGATCCGGTTGAACCAAAGTAGAAGAGGCAACTGGGTAGCAGCCTCGGAACTTGAAGCCTTGAGATTTGACGTGAGCAAAGCAACTTTGGTTGAAGGATGTTGCGGACGTAGCGGCAGCAGCGATAGACTAATCACCTCGGGGCTTGAACCTTCACGCAGCAGCAATATCGGTCAAAAAATGCGTGAGTAGTAGTAGCGGCGGCGGCCACGTCACGTGTAATCCCCAGGAATTGAAGCCAGCAGCCACTCGGTGGAAAAATCGATCTGGTAGATCACGTGTGCGGCGGCGGCGGAACAAAGTTTCAGTCGGTCTCGGTTGAACCTGCGATTTGACAAATCACAGAATGGCTGCGCAAACCCTAACTCCGTCTCTGATCTCGTATCTGTAACCTCAGCTCTGATACCACTTGTTAGATAATAACGAGAAATAAACGAGATAGAGAGACACGGATTTTTACGTGGAAACCCTTGCGGGAGAAAACCACGGACGCACGAAGGCGCAATCACTATGATGGAGGAGTATTACAAGTACGAGACGACAGACCGCCTTAGGTGCGACTACATGGGGTATATATGAGGGGCAACACATAGGAGTCCTTGTAGGACAAGTAAACGAGTTGTACTCGTACGCGTCGGTACCAATGCAAAGGCCCACACCGTATGTACTACGTCTAGTCCAATACGGTACTAGAATTGGATCATAATTTAACACTTATACCGAAAGTCAAAAATCCCTCGAGAATAAAGGACCTGAGGCCCATCCGTCTCTGTAATGTTTTTTACAAGATTATCTCCAAGGTCCTCGCAAACCGCCTAAAACTTGTTCTGCCACAGATAATCTCAGGCAACCAGAGTGCCTTTATGCCGGGACGACTGATCACAGACAACATTCTGATGGCCTACGAGATTTCACATTTTCTGATGAACAAAAGAGGGGGCAAGGAAGAATTTGTTGCGGTTAAAGTGGATATGAGCAAAGCATACGACCGGGTCGAGTGGTCTTTTCTTGAGGCTATGATGATCAAACTTGGGTTTGCTAGGAGCTGGGTGAGACTCGTCATGAAGTGCGTAACGACAGTCCGGTACCAAATAAAGGTGAATGATGATATCTATGAACAGTTCGTGCCTTCCAGGGGGCTTCGACAAGCCGATCCTATATTGTCGTACCTCTTCGTGATTTGCGCTGAGGGGCTGTCAGCTTTGCTCAATGATGCCCAGAGGAGGGGGTGTTTAGTGGCATTCAAATATGTCAAGGGGCGCCTTCTATCTCGCACTTATTTTTTGCTGATGACTCGGTTCTACTTATGAAAGCCAAGGCGAGTGAAGCTGAGGAATTGCAGCGGATTTTGGCAGTGTATGAGCAATGTTCAGGACAGTGCATCAACCATGAGAAGTCGGCGATCATGTTCAGTAAAAATTGTGGGACTCAGTCTGAGGATGAAGTGAAGGCCACTCTTGGCATAGCTAGCGAGGCCTACAACGAGAAATACCTGGGCTTACCGGTGTATATCAGACGCTCCAAGAAGAAAGCCTTTGCCTATATCAAGGACTTCATATGGACCCGCATGCAGGGCTGCAATGAGAGGACTATGTCGAGGCAAGGAAAAGAAATCTTGGTGAAGAGAGTGACGCAGGCCATACCCACATTTGCTATGTCATCTTCTACGACCAAGACCACAATGTGAGGAGATTGGTGCCATGATTGCTCGGTATTGGTGGAGTCAACAGGACAATGAGAACAAGATTCACTGGGTGGGTTGGCAAAAACTCACACGGTCCAAAGGGCGAGGAGGGCTCGGCTTTCGGGATATTCATGATTTCAACATAGCCATGCTTGCCCGCCAAGTGTGGAGACTGATCCAAGAACCGGAGAGCCTTTGTGCTCAGCTCATGAAGGCTAAATATTACCTGAACAACTCTGTTCTGGAGGTGGGGGAGACTGCCAACATGTCCTATGTGTGGTGGAGTATTACCCATGGCATTGAGCTGATTAAGCAAGGTGTTATATGGAGGGTTGGCGATGGGGAGAGCATTAGGATATGGGAAGACCCCTGGACCCCGAGAGCCTGGTCACGCAAAGTCATCACGCCGAGAGGAGGCAGCTTGCTAACCAGAGTCTCAGAGCTCATTGACCCTGCACTAGTGATTGGGACGTTGAGCTAGTACGGGACACTTTTTGGGAGGAGGATGCAGCCTTGATACTCTAGATGCCTATGAGGGATGGTGTTGTGGACTTCATGGCCTCCCCAAGGGGCTGTTTTCGGTTAGGCAAGCCTACAAGCTAAGGAGGGCAATCTCTGAGACTGTGGGGGCTGCTGGTGGGGCGCCCCAAATTGAGGCTGGCAACCTGAATCTTTGGAGGATGGGACAAATGGAAGAGGATCTGGCGGATGCCTTGCAGGGAAAAATCAAACACTTTATCTCGGAGGATGATGCACAATACCCTAAGCCACCAAGGATATCCTATGCAGGAGGGGCATGACCATCCGAGGATCATAAATGTTTCTTATGAAATTCCCGGAATGAATCCGGCAAACATCTCTTCGTGGAATGCCAGGAAATCAAGAAGGTATGGCGTGCTCTCGGCCTGGAGCACGTTCGGCAGCGACTTGATGTGTGAATTCGTGGATGAAACAATGGGACGACTTGTGGCGCAGCTTCCGAACCTGGCGTATGTTGATTGTCGTTATGTGGTGGCAATGGTGGACGCAGAGGAACAAAGTGAGGGAAAGGCGAGAAGCCCATGGAGCATGGCGGTTTACTGTAGAGTTTGCATGCACAACCGAGGAGTACCAGGTTATTTCAGCAAAAATGCCAAACCTCATGCTACTCCACGGTATTGGCTTCCCCCGTGACCGGCGTGCTCAAATTTAATGTGGATGGAGCCCACGTCCAGGTGCACAATCTGGTGCATGGGGGTGATAGTCGCGACAACGTTGAGACGATGGTGGCGGCTCGTGCAGACGAGGAGACCATGTGGCGGATGCTTTTGGCGCCGAAGCGCTAAGCGGTGGAAAAAGGCGTTGGATGTTCTTCTTTGAGCTTCGGCGCGGTGCATCTCATCGTTGAGACTGATGCTCTCTGGTGGAACAAGCGCTCGATAAGCGAGGCCCAGACTTCTCGAGCAGGCCCACATGATTGAGGATTTGAAGCTTCAAATAAATCTCTGGTTTGCATCTTGTGAAGTGACCTTTGTAGAATGGAAGCAAATATGCGGCTCACCATCTAGCTAAGCTTGGTTTATTCCTCCCTAGTGGAGAAGTACTTGTATCTGATGTTAATGTTCCAGCTCTTGTAGCCGTATTTGTAATGAGCGACTTAGGCCCAAGTGTTGCGTAATAAAGCTTTATGCTTGCTCTCAAAAAAAGGAAATTTTAGGACAAATTATGGAATGGAGTAAAAATGCATTGGGAAGATGCAAGCCACCATCTCTTTCCTCTTTAATTACCCAACCCCCAATGAGCTAAGTGCATGTAGAAATTAAGAAGACTATGTATAGAATGCTATTGGTCTTGATTACCGTGTGATGAAAAAAAATACTTTAAAATGCATTGAGAGGATAGAAGTACACTCTTTTGTGGACAAATTTTAAACCCAAACGTACACTCTTCACCGGACGGAGGGAGTAGGGTGGAACCGACAAGGAGAGATCCATATATCCATTGCACTTGGAAACTTAGGTGTGCAACCATGCATTGTGCGTGCACCTGAACATGCCGTGAGCGAGCCGAGTCCGACTTCTGCGGCGCCATGGCCTTGAGCAAGGGAAGGGACTCCACGCCTCGACGATTTGTGTGGATAGCCTAATACTACTCACATGGAGAAGGCGTAAGAGTTCCAGTCTAGATTACGTGCGTGTGTATGCTTGTTGTTGAGTCGAGATGGGGTTGAGCGGTCATGGCGAGGCGACTACGAACGATTAAGAAGTCGCTAGGATCAAGCGGTGCTACACACGGCCGTGTGGCGGCGGGGCAACTATGTCTACTGTACTATCTCCAATCTCATATATGAAACAATGCATGATCCAGGGTGTTAGGGCTGCTGTTGACCGGTGAAGGTTGGCTCAGTTTAGTCCCATATCACTTACGGAAGGAGGCCATGACCAGCTTATATGGGAGAGTATCCCTCCTCCTTTCAGTCAGGGCTTTTGGGATGAAGTGGAATCTCCGCTAAATACTGGTCCATGCGCACATAAACGTCCAGAACATGGGCGAATCTGGGGTAGACCAAGTTGGATGCTAATATCTGGTATCAGAGCCAGGCCCACATCGCTTACAGACTTTTGAGATTGAGTGGGGGGTTGAGTGGGTTCTCCACTGAATACTGGTCCATGTGCGCATAAACGTCCAGAACGTGGGTGAATCTGGGGTAGACCGAGTTGGACACATAAATGTCCAAAACGTGGGTGAATATGGGTTAGGCCGAGTTGGCCGCTAACATCTGGTATCAGAGTGGGCATCGCCATGCTTTCCTGAAGGGCTTCTCAGGGGGATGGGATGTTAGGGCTGCTGTTGACCAATGAAGGTTGGCTCGGTTTAGTCCCACATCGGTTTAGTCCCACATCGCTTACAGGAGAAGGCGATGACCAACTTATAAGGGAGAGTATCCGCTTTTGGAATGGAGTGGGCTTTCCGCTGAATACTGATCCATATACACATAAACGTCCACAACGTGGGCTAGACCGAGTGGACATTAACACAGGTCAACAATTACACGTGTCTAAACCCATTAGATGAAAGATTATATTGCTATTTTGCTGCACGTTGGCATCAATTTTTCTTCTTAATTTACTACTAACGCATGATATATGCAAATTATATATGATTCATTGCAAGCGTGAGATTGGTGACATTAGCAATTTAACATGTATACATGGACGTATTAAAAGGAGGAAATTCTGGCCACGGCGTAAGTCGTCCTCCCACTTCTCAGGAAGATGACCGTTTAAGCCACCGCCTTATGTCACAGTGCCTAGACTCAGCGACATCCATGGCCCAGGAGGGGGCTCGAAGTCCGGTGTTTGCTCTGTAATGAGAGCAACTCTAGTAGATCCCGCATCCGGCGCAAACCCGCATAATTCCAGCGATTATACGGACTCGGCCCATTTTTCTGGCTAGACCAGAGCTCGCATCGGTGTCCGGCCTGTAAATATTTTTGCCGCAGCCATAACGCAACCCCGGCCAAGATAAGCGTGGGTTTTGCGGGCGAATGCGGTCGAAACCCTATCCGCCCGTAGCCGCGTTCCCCTCCAATTCCCCACCGCGCTGCTAGATTTGTCGCCGCCGGCAATCCTTGGACCGCCATGGACAACTCGAGGGATGAGGCGGAGCGCCGCCGCCGCGCCAGATCGGCGGCAGCAGCATAGCGAAGCGCGTCGGTGGCTCAACCACGGTGCCCGGCCGCGGCATTCAACCGCCGCGAGCTCGAGGACTTCGATCTCGAGCTCACCCGTCGCCGCCACGCCTCCTCCGGCAACTGGTCCGCGGGGAGCTCATCCGGCCACGGTTCCGTGGGGTGCTCATCCGCGGGCGCATCGAGCTCGCGGCTCGTTCCGGTGAAGAGGGAGCCGGAGGAGGCCGTGCCCGATGTGCCGCCGCGCCGAGACGTCATTGGGCCCGAGGACTACCTCCCCTCGGGGCAGGAGGAGCTCCTCGAGCGCGTCGTCCTCGAGCGGTCGGCGAGGGAGCAGGAGGAGATGGAAGAGCGCATCCGCCGTGAGCTCAAGTACGAGCGGCTCTTCCTCAAGATGGGCGTCACGACATCGCAGGCGCACGCATCGAAGGAGGCTGACCTGCGTGTGATGAAGGCGGAGCAGACGAAGCTCTACATCGAGGTCGACTCCGACTCCGACTGATCGCCACCGGTGGGCAGCTACCGCAGGAGCTCCGGTGAGCTCAATTTTATTGCAGTGGTGCGGTAGCGTAGGCCCTGTCTAGCATCTCTGACCTTTAATATGTATGTATGTGGAGTGTACGAACTTATTATGCGAAGAAGAACCATCTATGCGAGCGAGCTCCGGCAAGCTGCTGCTTAAATTTCTCACACGAAACAATTTTTTTTTAAATTACGGGTTTGTTTACGGTTTCTATTCTGCCACCGCAAATTTCAGCCTGCATAAGTGCCCCCGTGCGACCTGCAAACACAGTTTACAGATCGACAAAATACGGGGTCTGCTAAAGTTGCTCTTAAGCATCAGGAGAGAATTCCTTATTTGGCCCTTTCTTAAAATTTGATTCCCTTTTTGGCCTAAAAAACTTCTTTTTTCCCTTTTTAACACTTAAACTTTATTTTGTTCCCTACGTAACACTTTCATCCAGTTTTCCATCCGATGGTGTTAACTATGATGTACAAAGACAATTTTGCCCCTGATGGTAATATATGTCACCAAGAAAAGGAAGAGAAGGAGCGTGAATATGAATGTATGAAAGTGTTGCGCGTTGAAGATTCCATGTTCAAATATTTATATGCACCAGCGCCCGACCAGTCACGTTGCACAGCTCGATCCGCGAGAGCGCGGCACTCAGTTGCTCACGCGCGAGTACGTAGAAAGCAACTCGGTGAGCAACTGCCCACGTGACTGCCCACGTCACTGCAACTCGGTGACAAGAACCATGCAAACTAGCAACTTGATTGATTTTGCCTCAATAGTGAACGCACGTCTAGCCGGCACCTCACATGCGTACGCGAACCAGTAAAAGCTACTCTCGTGAGGAGACATTTTTTTGGAACGATTCGATGGAGACATTTTACTTGATGGAGGCGTGAGCTTGTGCAGCAAATTGAGGCGCGGAGCCGCGGACACAGCTCAGGTATATCACCCGTCGATTAATCTACACAAATTTTATACACTACAGTCTACAGTAGAGGCTGAATGGGTAGTTATTATTCCACTCATCATATTATTATTAGTCCATGTTCAAAAAAATAGAAAAAATGTTCAAAAAAAAATATTATTATTAGTCCCCTGCAAAAATTTTTAATGATTAGTCATATAGTACTATTTTTTATTTATCCAACCACGACAAAATATATCACATTACCTCTTTGTTTGCATGTGAATAATCTGATCATATACTACACTAGGGGTAAAAATGTCTTTTCATATCAGACTTAACACCGTTACTAGTCAAATCTGACGGAGGATAGGGAACAAAATGAAATTTAAGTGTAAAAAAGGGAAGGAAAATGTTTTTTGGGCCAAAAAGGGAAGCAAATTTTAAGAAAGGGCCAAATAAGGAATTCTCTCAAGCATCAGTGACTAGACCATGGATACCCGGTTGCAACGTACATACTCTTTTGCTAGTAATAAGAAAGAAAGAGAAAACAAAAAGAAAGAAAACGTTTGCAGCTGAAGGCAACGCGCCTACAATTGGTCTACTCAGAAAACAACGCAAATTTCCGTAACAGATATCGGGAGAAATAGACAGCAGAGTTCAGCCGCAAGCTGGGAAAAGAAGTGGGCAGGTCAGGGTTTGTTCTACCAACAGAACTGAATTGTCAGGTTTGGTGAAAAAGATGCTGAACGCTAAATTTACTTAAGCATCCTGTCAAACATGGGTCGGAAGGGATTTCATGAACTAAAGTGGTTGCCTTTCCACCATCAAATTCTTCACAATGTTAATAACTGGCATATTTCATAGAAACATATCTGCCAAAATGGTGCTGTGTAATTGTATCAAAACGGAAACAAAGTAAGGCACATCTTTCACTCGCAAAAAGCTGAGAGGCATCTACAGTATCATGATATTTCTTCCTTTTTCCGACTCAAACATGCAAGCACCAATGTGAGCTACTATAATTGAGCATGTGGTGTCCAAACCAAAATGAGGGTCCTGTTGTGCTGAGGGACGATGCTTCGGTGCCTTAAGGCACCTACCTTTGTGTCTATGACATGTGGGCCCAACAGGTGGCTGGCCCACATGTCAGTGACCCAAAGGTAGGTGCCTTTAAGGCACTGAAGCTGTGTCCTGTGCTGAGATACCACACGCCTGCCAAACTGTCAAGTGAACAAAACCAACCGGCAAATCCCCTGATTCATATACGTACATGGCAACTACAAAAGCGCCTCAATGTCAATCTCAACGAAAGTGCAGGGGTCCGGAATGCCAAATTTTCTTAGCACCTGCATATAACAGGCTAGGTCAAATTAACTGTTCACAGATCATCATTCCATGGCATTTTTTTTTTTGCACATGACCAAAAATTATTACCTCAGCATGGACAATTCCTAAGTAGCCAACCTGCTTTCCATCACTCATAACAATTTTGCATTGTCTTTTAGTAAAGAACTCGGGTTCCTACAAGACAAGACATCAGTACAGATGTTCATAACAACCAAAGGAACGTTGGATGTACCCAAAAGTATCGAGAATTTCAAATGCTTACACTTGAAGGAACATAGTAAGTCTGGCCGAAATTTATGTGCGGAGCTCTCACGATTTTGACAATCCTATCCACCAAACCCATAATTTCCTGGGTAACTGATAACAATTAGCCAAGGCCAAGAACAAAGCACTTTAAATATTACTCCTGCACAAAAGTAATTGCTTATTTACCTCAAATCCAGAATTACTATTACAGTACAAAGCTGCAAGCCGGCGATTATTAGAGGCACCAACATCACGTGAAGTATCCAATGACACTACATCACCAACTTCAAAAATCTGCACACATAACAATGCTGAAAAAAATATACTATGGCCAATTGGTGAAAGATGAAAGCAACATAAGCAACTCTATGAAAGATGAAAGATGAAAGATGAAAGCCTTTCTTTTAGAAAATCATGATAACGTGTATTAAAAAACATAATTATTACAAACCAATATTATGTATCAGCCGATAAATAATAATAAAATGAACACCGGTAGGGGCTCGAAGGCCCCAGATGCATCATTAATATTTCAGCGGTGGTACAGAGCATCTAGCAGCAGGACCCAAAGAAAAATACAGATTACAACCAGATCCCTGACTTATGCAAGGAGGACCCCGGAAGACAAAAGTAAAATGCAATCGGGTCCTTAACAACCCCCGAGCAGAACAAAGATCGCCGGCGCCGGGGACGAGACCACTTGGTCCGACGACCCCTCTGTTAGAGTTATATATTGATGATGAGCTTTGGCCTTTTGTATTCTAGCCTTTTGGCATCCTCTCGTACATGTATATATGTTGGCTTTGGCCTCCTACTAATATCAAGTTAATTATCATCAACATGGTATTAGAGCTATAGGTTGTACGCCATGGAATCTGCACTGAAGTTGTAGTGCCTCCCTTGTGGCAACTTAGCCGGGAGGATTGAAAAGGGCCGCCCTTCGGCCATAGGATGCACCGGATTGCTGGCAGGACCGGCTGGCTACCGTAGGCGCCGTAGCCTCTCCAAGACCACCGTTGGTGACGAGCGTCATCCCCATCTGCATCAACTCCGCTGCTTCTCATCTGCTGAAGGAACATGCAAAGAAAGGACAAGCCGGAGAACCTCCTCGAGAGCAGGGACGGACTCCATCCTCGCAAGAGATATAGATCCGACGAGGAGAGGCACTGTTGGAGCTGAACTTGCTGCGATTCTCCACCATACCCGGCCGCCACATGACGGCAGAGAGGGAAGGGCAGGAGCACCACAGCGGCGTCTCCAAGTGCCACCGCGAGCTTATTGAGAGGGGATTCGCCAGATCCGCCGCCATCCCTTGGACTCCATCATGAAGGCGCTGCGGAGGACGACGAGAACGGCCACCGGATTCTGCTCACAAGATCCAAAGGCAGACTCCCCAACGGCATGAAGCCAGACCACAGCACAAGGCCGAACAACATAAATCTAAGCCTACTATCTACAGAAGAAGCCCCGCATCCAATCCCATCCTTGCTCCAACCGGCACCGCCGGCGGAGAAGAAAAGGGAAGGAGCCAGGGAGCAGAAGACGACTCTCAACGAGCTAGGGAAAGAGAGAACCCGGTTGGGTTGGAGACTTGGAGTGTGCTTGTCAGCCAATAATTAGAATGTTATTATTATATAAAAAAGGGAGTATATGCACATTAGCCACATGAAGGGTACCTCAGTAACACTGCTAACACTAAGCTGATGAATACGATTGTTTTCCTAAAGTACCTTTATGGGTCTTGGATGGTCTATATTATGCTTCAGCGTTTTCAACAAACATGACATCAGACTACTTCTTACAACCTGCAAGATCACAAGCAAAACAAAACATACATTGCGTACTGGAATAAGCACATGTGAATTGTATAATTATATTTCAAGATCTTACATTAGAAACAAAATGTATTGATTTATTTTGCAGTAGGTAAGTGAAGACAGCTAAATATGAATGACCACATATACCAGGAGTATGATGACAATATGTATAACTATAAGAGCATCCAAAAGGTATTAATCAGAAAGACAGAACCATAACATTTCATCAACTTCAATCAGTAAATAATGCGGCACTAGAGAGTAGTTGTCCATGCATTCATGATTATAGTAATTAATCAAAAAGACAGAACCATAGCATTTCATCAACTTTAATCAGTAGATAATGCAGCACCTGGTGGTAGTTGACTAGTTGTGCATGCATTATTGATTTTACTTGTATGCATATGTAATTATCTACAACTATTCTCAAAAACGAAGCTAATAAAGATACCAAGCATAGAAGGCCAGGCCTCAATGAACGAACGCTTACACTGCTCGCTGATTAACATGCAATTAGCAAAAGAATGACATACATTTTTCTACTGCAACCAGCTGTAACAAATAAATGAAAGATCCAATCATAAAGACACCCTTTAGTACTTGAGCAATTCACCTCAAATTCAGAAGTACGGGGGTTTGCAATAATGACTGCTTTATTTCCACCGTCTGTCCTGTTTAGCATGTCAAAGTTCTCTTCATGTGAAGTCAAAACAAATGTGAGCACCTCCATATAACCAGCTCTTGCAACCTGCCCCACAAACATTTTTCTCCCAGTAAAATATCGATGAGTGAACATATGCATATGAATATGGAACACAACTGAAGGATCGCTACAAGGTACTGAATATTTTAAGCACATACCTCAGCACGAATCTTATCAGAGAAACGGTTTAGTGGTTGCCTTCCACCAATTGTCATAGACTTTGGTTTTGATTTTGGCACATTGTTGTACCCATAAGCTATAGCAACATCCTGTATGGAATGAAAATGAAAATCAAACAAGAAACTATCAACCAATTCTAGATAATAACTACAAAAAAAGAACCTTCGATAGGTAGGGAATTGGATATGTTACCTCTGCTAGATCACGAGCATGCAGAACATCACTTCTTGTAGGAGGGACAGACACTGAAATACAAGGTTCCCCATTTGATGAACAAAGTTCCGCTTGCAATTGCATTTTGTTCAGAAGGGAGATAACCTGAACTTTCAAATACTCAGTCGTATCATCACACTTGCTCAAAGCTGCGAACTTAAATTCAAAGAACTCAAGCAGAAAACATTGACTTGATTATAAAAATATTTGTTTAATTTAATTTTGCATACAGGTAGAACATTGCAATTTGCATCAGAAAAACCAGCTGTTCTACAGTAAAGATCAAAATATATCACTTATTTGAACTATTTATCCAGATATGAGGTCCATGGTTTCCGGCGAAATGATATGCTGTACTCGATGATTTTTCAGGCTTCAATAAAATATACCTGCATCTCATCTAGGGAGATTCCAATGGGTCCAACAATATCAGAGAGCGAAACTTCCATTTTATAACATGAAAGATCAGGATAAATGGCTGTGCTTCCATCATGAGATACCACTTCAACTGGTTCCACTTCAAACTTATTTTCACAGTACTCCGAAAACATTGCGACCTAGACACATAGGTAGCAGGTGGATCAACAAAATAAATCTAATCTTCATCCAAAAGGACAGCACATTTCCAATCTAAAAGATAGCAAGCATTACATCACACCTACCATTGTATTCAGAACAATATTTGCTTTTGTAAGGTCTGTAGCAGTGCATTCGATAAACACATTCCTTGTCTTCAGGGTGATAGCAGAATGTGCACCATTGATGATAGGAGGTAACGATAATACAGTTCTGCAAGTACTTAGAGTGTCAGCTTGTTGTATGGGCAGTACAAACCAAGGACCCAGAATAAGTACCAGAACAGTCCTGGTACAAACAACTTAAGCTAAGTATTGAACTGGCAACCAAACACGTGTCTTGCCTTTTATAACCAGACAATACGCCTTGTAACAAAAATAAGTTGAGAAATGTAACCACAATACCATGAAATTGGTTTACCTGTTGCTATCATATATAACTGGGTAAACTGGAGAATTCTCGATAATATGCAAAAACTTCTTCAACTTCATGTCAGACTGCCAAAAGAAAGCGTAAGCTATCGGTGACCAATATGTACAGTGAGCGTATTTAAGGAAAATCAGAACTAAGCATCAAGGGTATAGAACTGCAGAACTTCAGAAAATCCTGGTTCCCATGGTCATAAGTAGCAATATTAAGTGTAGCAAGGCACTATAACCTGTGGCATAGCTACTTACTCTGTAGAAATCCATCAATGCATCCGCTCTGAACGTTTGCTCCTGAACCAATATAACAAAGCAAAGCGAAAAGAAGAAATGCAAGTCAAAACTTCTGTTTTCCCAGAAACCTGCACAAAAGACTGCAGAAATGCTCTAACAGTAACGTGTAAAGTGGGGATAATGTATCACCTGGTTGAAAGTGGTGAGTTATTTACCTGTTTTAATGGGATAAAATTGATTTCCTGTGGTGGTAGAGCCTGAAAAGATTAATTAATATGTCAAATAAAGGATGATAGGAATCAACAGGGGCATTTGCATTGTCGCATCATCATCAGCTATAAAGGAAAAACAATATTTTTGATTTTTGATTAAAATGAAAAAAGCTTATCTGCAAGAGGCACATAAGAAGATATATACTATAGTCAAGAATTGCTTGCAAGGTGGAAATTTCCATAAAAATCTCGAAACATAAAGAAAAATAATATCAAGTTATGGTACACTTGAAAAGCTCAGCACCTATGGTGTTTCTTTGTATTTACTTCAAATAGCCAAGCTATCAAAGAATATGGACAGCATAAATAGTGCACTGTAATTGGGGACGTCACATCCAAACACCACTATTCAACATGTACGTCAACAACAACTATGAACACGAAACCATGCCTAGGATGCACAATGGTTCCAAGGTTCATGCACCAGTTACACCAAAATTAACACCGATTCTTCGAATTTCCATCTGAAGTTAATAGCATCAGGAGATTGCACAGGTCAGGGAGAGCTACTCTTCAAATTTTACTAACTAGACCCGAATCCCCACCTTTCAACTATCAGTTAACCTCCTCGGAATCAACAGCAATCCGCAAAAATGGAACCGATTGAACTCATAGGCTGGAATAACACCAAACAGTGGGGAGCACCTTGGGCTCGTGTTACAAAGCTTCAGACCATAATGCAATAGGTTCAAATAACAGGGGCACCTTGGGCCCACGTTTCCCCCAAACTATGGCTTCTCTAAAATGCTGGTGAAAAGGAGCTCCAGTTTATCAATAGAAGCTGAGAGTAAGCTCCAACTTGAAGACAGCCTGTTTAGAAGTATACTTTGCTTCTGGTGATCTCAAGACAAACCTGAATCTCCCCCAAACAGGGCCTGAGGCAGCCAAAGGGAGGTTTTGGGGCCAATAAGCTATAGCCTTGACATGCGCAGCTTCATGATGCGTGCAAAATCAATTAAATGGACCACAACATGTCCTGCGTTTCTCTATCCCTAAAAAACTCAACTAACCTTGAAAAAAAAAAAGCTTTAGCAATGATCCTCAAACAGAAATATGGGCCCCCACCAACCAACCACAGAGAAGAACAGAAAAATGTAGAACACACACAGAATGAAGTAGCAAGGATGTGCCTGACGGAAATACAAAGCTCTCTGGGATGTTTGATGGAATTAATAAGGAATATCAACAAACTGTAGCTAATTGCAGCAAGGTCAAAAATCTACCTCGTATGAGAAGGGTCCTTGCAGAGTGTCCAAATCATGGGTACCAATAGCAACAAGAGTTCTCTTCCTGTCCTCCAGCACAGTACAGTGAGTTAACTAAGGGTGATGATCTTCAACTCACATAAAACAAACTAACACGCCACCGCTAGCCAGACAAGTTATACCGGCAAATATTTTGATGGAGTTTGTCTTGAAGATCAATGAAGCTGTTGTATCTGACTTCATCAAAAGTTACTCCTCTTAGGACAACACAAACTACATATGGTCTAATTTGTGACGTCTGCAAAAGAAATAAATATCAGCTGGTCAAGGCTTTGACTTTCCTTTAATAGATAGATGTGTGCATACATAATCCATTACCTTCTAGAGAAACAGGGACAACATTTTAAAAATGACGTAATCCATTACTTGGCATGTCATCTGCTGCTAGCGTCTAGAATCTCAAAAGCATGGGCAAGTTAACATCTAAGAATTGCATTTCTTCTTTCTGCTATATTAATAGTCAGGACTACAACGGAACATTTATGACACACATGGATTAAGCATGACAAACATATGTATAGAAAATTAAACTAGTGCGTTAAGTCCGCCTTTATTTTCTTTTTCCAAATCCCTTTTTTGTCATTCATTTAACTCACAGAGTCATTTCTCCTTTTTTGAAATGTTTTTTTATCCAGAATATGCATTAACAATGAAGTTGTTCAAGAGAGTTCCCAATTGAGACGAACACCAAACCCTTAGACTCTGTCTATTGATTTTATCCACAGCTAATACAGAACCGTTACCCAGAAGTTAGCAAAACACTGAAGATACTCAGCCTTACTGTTTTTTCTCATATTTTTTCAAGTATATTAATTGAAAATTTGGCATATGCCGTAATATGGCCATAAGAAATTATAAGGGTAAAATGCATTAACCTTATGTATAATAAAGAGCTAGATGAGGGTGAAAATGAACCTTCTTCAACTCATTACCTGTGGTCTAACATGCATCTGAAGCATTGAACCACGGGGGATTGAAGCAATTTTAAATATAGGGGTTGCTTCACTCCCAGTGAAAATGCGAAGAGATCTTGCTAATCCTTCAAGACATAACAAATCATATCTGCATGCATTGTAATGGAGATCACACTGCATAAGAAATCTTATGCTAATTCTTTGTAGTTTTTTTAACAACCAACAAGTCATCCAATTGAACTTAGTAAACTAAGAAAACATATCGCTAAAGCATAAGGCTAACCAAGACATTTCCAGTGCATACTTGATGCCAGCAATACTAATAAGGTGATACTCCCATCTATAAAACCAGTGTAGACTATTTGAAGGTTCAACAATTTGAAGTCTTATGTCACATCAGAAATATACGAGAAAGAAGTTCTTTCTCTTTTGCTGGAAAGAAAGCAAAAGTTCATGGTTGAACACAATGTGCTGTGTGGAAGTTCAACTATTTGAAGTATTATTATCTCACATCAAACATGTACAAGAAAGCAAGTTAATATGCTACAAGTGTCTCACAGCACCAAATAATTTCTTACTACACCCAAAATGAACAAGAGAATAGAATTAAATACAAAAGTAGCAAGACAAAATAAACTACTCATTAAAACCTTACCAGTAACAAGAATTACTATCATATATAGGGATGGTGCAGCCAAAGTTTATGTCAAATTAAATAAAAATCAGAGTGAACAAAACCTACAGATGTTGGTTCCAAATTTGATGCCAAAACCAAAAGAATCACCATAAATGCAGGTTAGACTTGAGCTGACATTAGTACGGATAACAAGGTCAATCTCCGCAAAGTCCAATAATTAAGTGACACATGCCATGCACGATACAGATAAACACCAAAAACTTTGAACTGAATAGCAGAACAAAATTTGCTCGCGCAAATAAAAGAAAGCAAACGGGTTACATGACTACAGCTACGGTGACACCAATGCATACACACATATTTGATTTGACAATTAGCAGCTCAATGCAGACTAATTGAACTAGTGATACCCGAAGACGGACAGATATCTCACACCATAGCAACTCAAGTCAGAGCAGTTTAGCCACTTGTACAGACAGTTCAGCTGGCAAAACCAAAATGCGCTTACCTATTGGCAGCAACCTCAATCTTGTAGATGACCTCGTCATCACCGTCCGCTTCGACATCTTCCTCCAGGTGCTTCTCCTTCCGGATGATGGCCTTCTCTGTGGTCTACACAAACCCAATGAAGCAAATCACATCAAACAAAATTAACACCCAAATACCAAAGCATGCGAGTAGGAGAGAAAAATGGCACAGATCTGAGCGGCTCACCACGTCGTCGAGTTCGATGCCGAAATCGAAGCAGAGTGCCTCAAATTCGTCTTGCGCTGGAGCATCCACAACAAAGAAACAATATTAGTTACGTGTTCTCGCGGCGGGTTAAGGGAAGGAGTATGCGGCGGGGTTGAGAGAGGGGGAGGGGGGAGGCGCTTACTGTAGACCCTGCCGAGTGCGGCGAAGAGGCGGTCGCGGCCGACGCTGACTGTCGGCATCGCGAGCGGCGGCTGCGGCGCTGTGTTGTTTGCTGGCGGCGGGACACGCGAGCCTGGTAACCTAGCAAGAACGGCGGGGGAGCCCGATGAGGTGAAAGCACTGAGAGGGGGTTTGGAGCAATGCTACACCTACGCAGGGCAGGGAGATTTACGTATCTCTACTTCTAATGGGACGAGTTGGTTGAATAGTCCCTCACTTCCGTCTCGGTTTTTTTTTTACTTGTTTTTTTCGTCCGTTTTTTTCATCAAATTACCCTCACCCCCACGCCCACCCACCAAACCCCACCCACGCACGTAGCAAAGAAACAGCGCCTTGCCGCCCATCAGGGTCGCCCTGACGCCGATCTCCATACCCCATACCCCGCTGCTGCCGATCAGATCACGCAGCCGTCGTGCGATCTGCGCACTCCACAGTGTCGCCGCCGCGGAACGACTCGACAGGGCCGCCGCCACGTATGCAGATTCTTTGGCAGGTGGATCGCTACCGCCATTAACGCGGCGATCGGCGACGCTGTACGGTTTCAACCCCAGGTATGAACATACAGGTTTTCTTGTTTGTTATGTTTACGTGTACAGATCAGGGCGATCCTGATGGACTCGTGTTCAAACTAAATCAAACCATGCCAGACTTCATTTTCCACCTCCGCCGCCGGCCGCTGCCCGCGTTCAAACCCCTCTGTAACTAATACAAGACCTTTTAGATCAATACTTCCGTGACCTAAAATGCCTTATATTAGTGTACAAAAGATGTACCTCAATTTAGATAACATGAAGAATACTTTTATTACTGAAAATGTTGAATTGCACGACGTAGAAATAAAAAATCTCCCATCCAGAACTCCTTGTGTATCATCTGAATTGGTTATCCTTCCTAAAGAAAATATTGACAGTCAATGAAACAGTACAACATAGTTGCATCAATCAACACCTTGCTGCCTGGATCACTTGTTTCTGTAAAAATTACACCACAACTTCATGTGCCCACGATATTTGAGGTTCAGAGCAGTCCTTGAGAGTAGTTTGCGAATCAATTACGGAGAAGGATTCCAGAGTGATTTTCACTGGATTTTGACTGGATTCCAGAGTGTTTTGGAATTTGGGATTAATACATGCCCGCGACAGCGCATTAGTAATGAAACAATTATCTGAAAGAATCAGCAAAGTAGAACTTGTGAGGTTTTATTGTGTCCCTCCAAATAACCTTGATGGACATCCTTGTCAGAACAGCACAACCCCATATGACTCAATTAACACAACAATGGGAAGATAAAGAATTATTCTGAATAGCAAAAAATAGGTAAGTTCACATGAAAATAGGTCATCTTTCTAAATTCTAAACCTGTACAATAGCAAGCTGCGCTTGTGATCTTCGACGGCCTCAGATGAACAGGACATCTTAGCATCTTGAATTCTTAACATGTATCCAGCAGAGTCAGTTCACAAAAAAAATGCAAAGTAGCAAATTCTGTTCGACATGTCTTTCTATTTTCATATATATATATATAGCAATACTTATAAATCTGTAACAACCTGCCCTTATGGACTGAATTTATGTACAATGGGAACGGGCCTTTAGTACTGTTGGTATTTCACGTGATATGCTTGCATATGTTGCACGGTCAATGAGTCTGTTGGACATGTCTTTTTTTAGTAGTTATATATGGGGACTCCACACAGCAAGCCAGCGGAACAAACGACTTCATCACATGTACCTCCAGGTATATGTTCACCTATAAATTGTGCTACACAAGTCAAACATATATATGTTCAACTATATATGTGTTGCAGGCCCGATGGAGGGGACAAGTGTTGACGACTCTAACGAAGGGATTATACCCGTAGCCGATCATGTTGACAAAATTTACCCACGTAGTCCAGGTATAAGGTTTATTTTTATCCTTTTTAGTTGAAATATCATACCTAACAGACTTGGGCACAACCGATTCTAATGTATCAACATCTTTACTTCTAGGAGTCCATATTACTCCCTCCGAACGGATGATACTTGAGTCTACTATCGGTGGTGGACGTGACAGATCCTTTTTTACTGGACCATGAAGTTTTCATGGGTGGAGGCTTCTATTTATTTCCACTATCAATGTACGTGACAGATTCTTTTCTACTGGACCATCTTTGTTACGTAGCTTTCCTTTTATCCTGGCCGTAAATTCTCTAATCCAACGCTAGAGTTAATATTGATGATGTGGGTTAATTAAACAACTTGAAAGGTGCCTCCAATTAATGTGTGTCTATATATATATATATATATATATATATATATATATATATATATATATATATATATATGGTGATAGCACATATGATACTCCAGGTATATATCTACCTCCATGTATATGTTCAGCTACATATTTTGTTATACATGTCAAACACCATCACAGGATATGTTGCAGGCCCGATGGAGGGGCCAAATGGTGACGACTCTAACGAAGGGGTTATACCTGGAGCCGACGATGTTCACAAGAATTACACAAGTAGTCCAGGTATTAAGGCTGTGCATATATACTGAGATTGCTTTTATGCTTTTTATGTGATAAATCATACCTAACAGACTTGGGCAGAACCAATTCTAAAGGATCAAGCGTGTAACTTGTAGGAGTCCATATTACTCACTCAGACTGGATGATACTTGAACAGGCCGATTGTGAAATGACATATGTTCATCAACCTTCCCATCTAACTTCGGGTAAGTATTATGTTCCCGAAAGGTTAAGACCATGTGCCTACAACTTTGCCTCGTTTCGGTCCAATATATTGTTATGTTAACATGATGCAGACAACACTCCAATCTCATTCCTATATAATGTAGATTCGTTGCCAGCTCTCAGTTATCTGAAAAAATAACTAGCTAGCATGCAACGTGACAGTTGGCAAGGCCGCATAATGTTCCACGCCATCCTCACAGTGATATCACTAATGCAGATCAACCATCCTCTGTGGACCTTGATGAAAAAAGAGAGTTGATAAAAGCTCGGAGGCGAGCTGCTTATAAAAAGAAAAAAGAGGAGGCTACCGTCAAGCAACAAGATGAAAATATACGCCCTTACGATATCGGTAAGAATGCTTTATGGGAAGACACTGCGATGATATTATATATACTCCCTCCATTCCACAATATAATGTTAATATCATTTCACATGCGGATATGCTGAATGTGGGTGGGTTACCTCTCGGTGATATCACTAATGTGTGTCAACCAACCACGGTGGACCTTGACGATAAAAAAGAGCAACTAAAGGCTCGGAGGAGAGCTGCTTATCGAAAGAAAAAAGAGGAGGCAGCCAGCAAGCAAAAAGATGAAAATCAATCGCCCTTACGATATCGTGCAAGGATGTTTATGTTTGACAATATGATTACCGTATGTATACTTTCTTAGTGAATAATGTAGGCGACATATGTTTCCTCACCCCAACCCCACGAATAATTGACCAAGAATAGAGAATAAAAATAATTGACCAATAGTTGACCACTGTGTTAACATAAAATTCCTGATCATTTAGGTTCAATTCGATATATGGCAGACATACGACTTTTGAGTACATACAAACTTTATGTATGGACACGGAGGGATTCTATAAAAAATAAACCCTATATAAAGAAGTAGCTTCAACCAGCCCTGTTACCTCTCGGTGAACAATGAAGACCCTAAACCCTCCGGGCAGATATGCAAAATGTTCCTCTGTTACCTCTCGATGATACCAACCCAACTACATCCAGCTATACATCATTGTTTAACCTGACCGTGCACATATATAAAGTAAGCGTTTGTGTAGTACATGAAATCTTCTTGAACAATGAAGACCCTAAACCCTCCGTGCAGATATGCAAAATGTTCCCATGCTACCTCGGTGATATCACTAATGGGTGTCAACCATTCTCGGTGGACCTTGACGAGAAAAAAGAGCAAATAAAGGCTCGGAGGAGAGCTGCTTATCGAAAGAAAAAAGAGGAGGCAGCCAGCAAGCAACTAGATGAAAAACAGCCTGATAAAGAACACAAGGGTGACTTAACAGACGAGCAAATTGAGCAAAGAAATGCGCGGAGGCGAGCAAGTTATCGGAAAAAAAGTGGGTGACGGAACGATCGATCTTCAAGAAAAAAAATCAGAAGTTGCAAGAATGGCGCGTGCAACACCCTAAAACCATGACTGAGGATGAAAGGGGGGAGTCAAGTGCAAAGAGAAAGGCAAAGTATGCTGCAAAGAAAAACACGATGTGTGCTGAATCGATCACAATGCCACGTCCAGATCTAACTAGCACATTGTCCAACCCTCACACACATTGTCCGACTCTCGCACTTTCAGCCCTCACGCAACAATTCGACAATGAACAAATAGATCATGCTCCTACGGTCAATGCGCCCCCCACATACATTCACAACACCGAAACCGATGGTACATATCCTATCAACCATCATCTTTCATCATGTAATCATTCATGAGATATAAATAATGATGTATAGTGTTGTAGGTGCATACCTAAGCAGAACCTTCGGTGATGGTGCTGCAGATGGCGACCTCATCGAAATCAATGTGCACCTACAAAATTCCGACCAGCAAACCAGTGATCCGGTAACAATAGCGGATAATGGAGTGGACGAGCAGAGTCATGAGTCCAGAGCAGCGCCTGGGAGGAGAGAGCGAGCTTGCAATGGTGGTATGGCGGCAAAGAAGCGTTAGCAGAAAATTGGCAAGCAAAAAAATGTACGCAGGTACCGCATGATGAGAGGAATGCTCTACGCGATCGGCGTAATGAAAGGTTTGCAGGTAGGGTGATGACCCCAACCGTCAGGTCCATCTCCATACCGGAAATGAGCTCAACTGGACAACCTACCATAGTGGAAGCTCACGGTGCCTCGACCTCATCTAGCACGCCGGAGTACACGATCAGAAGTGAAGGTAACACTCCCATCCTTACTCTCCTTGCGTCCCTTGAGACTGAACCCTCATTTATTGGTTTCGCACCCGAGCAGACGACATGGACGCTTACCTTAGTCGTCTCATGAATGATAATGTCAACCCTGATAGCCTCTTCCTTCTTTTAATAATCAAGCAATGATTTCTGAAGAGCCGTTGGGGACACATCGTTTTATCCTCATCTCGCCAGTCTTCACCACATGGAAGATCGGCAGTCTGCCCTGCTCAGCCCCAGTGCCCTCGCCCTATGGATTCACCGGCAGCCCGACTTTTCGGTGCAGAAGCGAGACTACGAACAGCCGGGCGGCCAGGCTGTCGTGCAGCAAATTTGATAATTTTGACCTCGGGACGAAATCAAATCACAGAATAAACTGCCCACAAAACTATTTCACGCTGCTGACCTTTTTGTGTGGTGCCCGACACGCAGGCGCCACACCCTACGGTGTAGCGCCTAGCTCTGAGGCGTTGCATCTCTGTCCATCATGGCAACCCCTAGGCCCACACCCAGCAGTGCAGCGCCTCCGAGCTAGGCGCTACACATTTAATGTGCAGCGCCTAGCGCTCGGGCGCTGACTTATCCAGAGAGCAACAAAACGTTGCCTCCAGTTTGGGGCCAAAAATTCACTAAGTGTTGGTGTGGCGCCTAGCAGGGAGGCGCCGCACTGTATAGTGCAACGCGTGTGTCAAGGCCAAGATCAGCGTATAGTGTGGCACCTCCTGCTAGGCGCCACACCAACACTTAGTGTTTTTTGTCCCTCAAAGCTGAGTCATTTTCGATCCTGAGATAGTTGCATCACAGAATAAACAATAATTTCAACATTAATAAGAGCTAAGACATACAATCACTCCAAGTTCAACATTTCCTAGAGTGACCATCACAACAAGTTCAACATTTCCTAGAGTGACCATCACAACAAGTTCAACATTACTAAGACATACAATCACTTCAAGTTCAACATAGAGCTACCACCACTTCAAGTTTCAACGACATAACAAGTTCAACATTACTAAGAGCTACCAACACTCCAAGTTCAACATTACAAATAGAGGGCGACGACTAGATCCTTGAGCACTTTTTGGCTCCTCCCCCCTCTTGCTGGCTATCTTCTTCGCCTTCCTAGGAAGAGCAACCCGCTCCGGCTCCGGCTCCGTTTCCTCCACGTCATCCACATCGTCATCCACATAGTCATCCAAAGCCGCCATCCGCGAGGTGCCGACCGTCCTTTTGCCTCTTTGGGTGAAGTCTTCAGGTGTGTATTTATTGATTCCCTTCCTAGGCTTTAACTCGTATGCAGACCGAACTTGGTACATCCCCAAGGTCATATCATCAGCAACCTATTAAAAAAACAAAAGATATGGAAAGACCCTATGTGAGGATATAGTTAGCAATGCATCAACAATTGAATATATGCTCATGCCATACCTCTTGGGTGACCACACCCACATCCTCATCCTCCAAAGGATCACCATGGCCCTGGCCCGAAGTGGGATCTGATGGTGTCTGTCGGGGGTTGGGTGCGACATATGCCAAAGGATGGCTTATCATGGTCGGAGCAAGTAGAACGTCGTCGGTGCCCGAAAGCGGGATGAGGCGTAGACACGAACGCCGGGCGATTACCCTGTGTTCGGGCTCTCCTAGGAGATAACACCCCTAGTCCTACTCTGCGGGGTCTCCACATGATCACTAAGGCACAAGTGGATACACAGGTGCTCCTTGAGTTGTATGCTAGAGGTAGGAGAAGGCAAGGCTAGCTCTCTCCTTCTTCTATGATCTGGTCTAGTCTAACAGGTTCGGAACCCTTTGCATGGGTGCCCTGGGGGGTTTATAAAGACATACCCCCCCAGGGGTACAATGGTAATCCGGCCGGGCATAGGGCCGATCGTAAATGATCTCTTCAGCGGCTTCTCCGGCTAGAGGCCCGCCACCGGTGGGTCCGGCCGACTGGTTAGTCTGGCCGACAGCAGGCCGTGCCGTCGCTCCGGGTCTTGTCGGCGGTGATCCTTTGTTGCCGTGTCTCACGATGGCCTTGGGCTTGGTCAGGTCATGGCTACAGCTCGCCGCTTGGCGGGCGATTCTGTAGCCACTCCTGTCTCGTCGATTAATAGCACGTGGGGCCCGAGGAAGGCAGGCCGACTCTAGGGGTCGACCTCCCTGGTCCGACCGTAGGGCTCTCGCCGTCTTCTAGACTCTCGCCGACCGGTGGGGCCCATCGCCCTTGGGCCGTCTGACAGCCGTCGTGGGAGCAGGACTCACGCTCGTGATGATGTCGAGGATGGCATGGCAATGCTGCCACGGGCGGAGATCTCCGTCGGTAGTGCGCTTGTGGCCACGCCACCCAGAAAAAGGGAGGGATGGGCTACACCGTAGCCATTCCCCGTCCCGTCCCCACCAATGACGGCATGGGCTTTGTTGTTGTCGCGGGCCGACTCCTCGGGGCGGCTTCCTAGAAGCCGCCATGTAGGAGTCGGCTTGTCTGTTCTTGCCTCTAGGACTCGGCCTTTTATGGGCAGCGGTTGTTCCTCCGGTAGGCTTCGGAAGACGGCCCTTCATCTTGGCGTCTTGAGGGGCGCAATCAGCCCCGATGTCTTGAAAGGATCTGGGCTTCGGGTTAGCCTACCCGTGGCCCATTACTCCGACAGTGTCGCCGACCTAGACCGTTCTGGTGATACATACTCGGGGTCACGACAACCGAAAAGGTTTGATAGCCGCCTTAACCTTTGGCCCTGGCGCGGCAACATATACAGAGTGAATGAGACATCGAATGTAGCAACACATGTTAAGTGCTAGTTTGGAGGAGATGTGAACCTTAATGAATGCTCGAAGTGCACCATCCCCATCGCTTTTGCCAACCGTGGTTGTTTCCAGAATAGTCTCGGTCTCATCAGCTGCTTTCTTGATCTGGGCACGCTATGAACAGAAACGGTATTAACGTGTTAGGCAAACGAAGATGTGAATAGTGCGAATGGAAAAGCAAAAAGGGCAAATACCACAAAGTTCATCATTGGAGCTGAAGGGACTGAGTTGCCTTTCCTGACTAATGCGTTGTACTCGTGCTGGGCTAGCTCATCAAAAACGTTGGGATCTTCCAAAATCTCCTCAGCATACGCCGGCTTGCATACCTCCACATGGGTACTTGCAAGAAACCATGTGATATAGTTGTTGAACGCGATCGGGCAGTGCTCACGAAGCTGGGCTCGTTTTCCAGCCCTAGCTTGCTCAACACTAAGCGCGAACTATACGACATACTTCATGTGATGCTTGGCCTAATCCTTGATCTTCCACTGCTTTTTCCTATCCAACCTGCAAGTTAGGAACAGAATATTAGCACCATCGAAACCATCGAGAAGTTGTTAAGTGCTCAAGGTTAATTATATCTTACGCGTGTAGCAACTTGTCTGTGTCCTCCCACTCCGGCGGGTGTGGCTGGAACAAACCAAACTGTCAGTACACCTGATGTGGCAGGTGAAGCTCAACCGCCCGATTGCATATCGATCAAGCACCGTGATATGCCAGAGATCCCTATCCCTAGTGCACATCGGATTCAGCATGAACTCTATAGGGTTACCAAAACTCTCCTCTCTTCCATACGGCTCCCATTCCACCTGCAAAATAGCATAGAATGCAAAATTGATTTCGAGTTACGATAGAAGCATGATAATCACTTATGCAATGTCGAGTCACGTGCTCAGTCGTGATCGTGTCCAGCTCGCTCTTGTACAACTTGTACATGACCGAGCGATCATCCTCGTCTCATTTAACACATCCCACTTGTAAGCCCAAGTGGGGAGCTGTAGTAGGTCGTCTTTGTCATCCCAATCCTCATACTTCACGATCTTCGGTTGTCCAACCGGCAAACGCTCCCAGCTCCATATGGAAAGCGCGAGCATATAACAGCCAATACCTCCAGATGGCCTACAACAGGCTTCGTCCAACTGCACATAAAAGAGAACATGGTTGAATTAACAGGAAGATCGCATTGATAATGTAGCAATGAAGTGAAAAAGAAACAACTTCATACCTGTTTATACAAGTAAGCCAGTGTCGCCGAACCCCAACTCCATTTGCTATCGAAGACAGTCAACACCTTCAGCCACATCCATGGAGCATTCTTGCATGTGCCATCAGCAAACATAGTCCTGGATATCACGTACCACATGTAGACACGAGCATATGTCTTGACCTCATCCTCATTATCTTCCTCGGGGCAAGTACCAAAGTGCCATGTAATCCACGTGAAAGGAGCACCGGCTGCGACTCTTTCCTTCTTCTTGTCTTCATACGGTTCCGAGGCTCCGGAGGAACCATACCGATAAGGGCATGCATCTGCGCGCGTCACCCATCAGAATCGGTGTTCATACATATAGGATTCCCCTCGATAGGAAGACCGGTGATCATAGCAATATCCTGGAGCATCACAATCATCTCCCCGGTCCGAAGATGGAAACTGTGTGTCTCCGGCCTCCAACGATCAATAAGTGCGGTGATTGCTGCAGTATTGTTGGGTGACGTCGACCGGCTGACCAACTGAATGAAAGGGAGAAGTCCTGTCTCCCTTACATACGGTGTGTATCGCTCATCATAGCACACCCCCCAAGGTTGACCCCGTGAGACCGAAGCTTCAGAGGTGCAAGCTCCTACAAACAAACAAATCATAAAATTACATATGGATCATTTGTGTTTGAAATAAACGCGAAATTCATAACACCGGCCACTTTCATTATTACCCGCTGCTCCACCGACATAGTTGAAAGGACATGCGGTGCCCCCATGTGTGGTTTTGGTAATTGATGACATTCTCTATGGACTAATGGTTGCATTGAGTTATATTTGAAGGATTTATCCATAGGCATTTCTTGAAGTCCATGTGTTGGTTTCAAGGAGTTTATGTGTTGACCAAGGTGCTATTAAGGAATTATCCAAAGATTGGTCATGTGAGTGTTGAGCTTATTGCAAGCATGTCTTGAAGAAGAAGATTGTGTGATCATTCATGTTTACCTTCAAGACATCATCCAAACGAAGAGAGTTGGAAAGATTCAAGGTTGATCAAGACTAAGTCAAGAGTGAATCAAGTTGATCAACTCACAAAGCGTAGAAGATGTACCGAGAGGGATCAAGTGATCCCATGGTACGGTAAGCATTATCCATTGTACTTTTTGTACTAACCCATGGTCTATGTGAGAGTCTATGTGGGGTTAGAGTGCGTGTCCATGGGCTTGCGTCAAGAGGAAGATATCATACAACCCATGGAAAGGATGACATCAAGTGGTGATCGTCATCAAGATTGCCGTGTGCAAGTTCAAGTGGAGCATCACGAAGAGATCAAGTGCTTGAAGCTTGCCATCCATTGTGGTGTCAATGGACTTGTGAAGATGTGTCAAGAGTGGCTCACCCATAGTGGAGTATGGGGAGCAATCATCTAGTCTCCATCGACCCAACGCAATCAAGAAAGGTGGTCCATCTTGAGGAGGACAAGATCGTCATCATCTAGCTCAAGTGGATCATGTGCAAGGCAAAGGTTTGCCCTTGATAGATTTTCTATTTTACCGGTCTCATGGTGGTAGTTGGGAGACCGGGTTATAGGATCGATAGCCGTACTATCAAGGGGGCTCTCAAGTGAGTAGCTTGATCGTATCGTTAAATCGAGAGCTCAAACCATTGCATCCTTGCATCATCTTTCTTGGTTCTTGTTTGGTTCTCTTTGTGAGTCTTAGATCTTATGGTCATCTTTATGACAAGCTTGAGTTCATCGAAACGGAGTTTGCATGCGTCTTCTATGATGTTTTCGGTGTTGGAGGTTTTACCATCTTTTCCGAGGAAGGGTTCTCACCATTTTCTTTTGGGCCTTTTCTCATTTGCTTATTATTGGTATTTCTCTCAAGATTGTGTTAGCCCTTGTCTCTAGCTTTCCAACAAACTTGGTTTCGTCGAATTCGAGTCTGAATGCGAAGTTATGGTAGTTTTGGTGTTACGAAATGGTCAGCGGCGGTACTACCGCGAATTGGAGCGGATGTAATTTTTTACTACCGCTCAGAGCGGTACTACTGGCTCCTACAGCGGTAGTACCGCTCCGGACCAAAAAACTCGTCCCAAGTCCCTGCGGAGGTAGGTACGAAGTATTTTTTATCTACATAGCAGTAGTACCGCGATCCCTAAGCGGTAGTACAAGTGAGAGGCAGCGGTAGTACCGCTCTGTGCAGGTTGTGAGCATAACGGTTGGGTTTTCCCCCACCTATAAAAGGGGGTCTTCTTCCCCATTGAACCTTATCTTTTGAGCTCGTGTTCTTCCCCCATTGTTGACCTTCTTCGAGCTTGCTAACTCTCAATCCCTCCATGGATTCTTGCTAGTTTTTGAGGGAAAAGAGAGAGGAGATCTAGATCCACATTTCCACCAATCACTTTCTCCTCTAAGTGAGGGGAACCCCTTGGATCTAGATCTTGGAGTTCTTTGTGTTCTTCTTTCGTTCTTCCTCTATTTTCCTCCCAAGCATTAGTTGCTTTGGTGGGATTTGGGAGAGAAGGACTTGGGCACTCCGTGTTCCCTTGCCATTGCATTTGGTGCATCGTTTTGAGTTCTCCACGGTGATACGTGGAAGTGAAGTTTGAGAAGCTTATTACTCTTGGGTGTCTGGGCACCCTAGAGCTTGTTCCTCTTGGGTGCCTTGGCGCCCTAGACGGTTGGTGGTGTTCGGAGCTCAATCATTGTGGTGTAAAGCTCCTGCAAGCGTCGGGGTCTCCAATTAGGTTGTGGAGATTGCCCGAGCAATTTGATCTGCACTGTGACCGCCCCAAGGGTTGCAAAAGTGTCTGGGTTCTGTGGACCGCCCCAAGGGTTGCCATTTGTACGGGTTCGGTGACCGCCCTCAAGGGTCCCTTAGTGGAATCACGGCATCTTGCATTGTGCGAGGCGTGAGGAGATTACGGTGGCCCTAGTGGCTTCTTGGGAGCATTGTGCCTTCACACCGCTCCAAACGGAGATTAGCATCCGCAAGGGTGTGAACTTCGGGATACATAAATCGTCTCCGCGTGCCTCGGTTATCTCTTACCCGAGCCCTTTACTTATGCACTTTACTTTGTGATAGCCATATTGTTCTTTGTCATATATCTTGCTATCACATAGTTGATTATCTTGCTTAGCATAAGTTGTTGGTGTGCATAGGTGAGCCTAGTTGTTTTAGGTTTTGTGCTTGACAAATTAACCGCTAGGTTTTTTCCGCATTGTTCAAGCCTAAACCGTAATTATTTTAAAGCACCTATTCACCCCCCTCTAGGCGACATCCACGATCTTTCAATTGGTATCAGAGCCTCGTCTCTCTTTGTTAGGCTTAACCGCCTAGAGAGTAAAGATGTCGACTAGGGGATTAGGATTCTCTGACACTCTTAGTTTCGATGGCACAAATTTTGATGTTTGGGTAATTGATGCTTAATCTCTTTAGGGTCATGGACCCAAATTTAGAGCGAATTATAGATATGGGTTTTCTCCTCCAAAGGATCCCCAAAGATTATCTTTAGAGGATGAGAAAAACTCTTATCTCAATGCTCAAGCTTCTAATGTGCTTTTCGATGTTTTGAGCAATGTAGTTATATTTCAACTCATGCCGCCGGGATGCTCATGAGTTGTGGACAAAGCTTCAAGATAAATATGGCGTGTCCAAGATTTGTAGGGATGATTGTTCTCCCTCCACCTCCGGCCGTATAGTCTTATCAACTTCTTCTACTTCACCTACATGTGGTTTGCCACAAGGTAATGATATGGTGAGTAGTGTCGGTCATTGCAATGATGATAGTGTGCTTTTTGTGGATGATTCTTCATCACTATATTATTGCAATGCTCTGCCTTTGGGACTTAGCACTTGAGCACTCCAAATGTTTCACTTGCTTGTGTTGATAGTCCTTGCATATCATGTAGAAATTGCTTGACTAAATCTCATGATGATATGCTTGCTATATCTTGTTGCCATGATAAAAATGCATGTATTTCCTCGAGTTGTTGTGCTAACAATGTAGATGAAACCCAACACTCCATGGAACAAGATGTGGTCTTGAATGGTGCTTCAAGGGATCCTATATCATCATCTACTGCATTTTGCCTTATGGCCAAGGCTTCAAAGGTATCTCCCACTTTGAATCCCAATATATCTTGTGATGATATTGATGATGGCAAGAGTGATGATGATGTTGATTATGATGAAGAGAGTGATGATGTTGCCTCCTTAAAAATTAAGGGGAAATGATTTTTAAAGCTCTTCTTAAGAATAAAATTGCTCGCTCCAACTTCATGGAAATCATGTCTATTGCTATTGAGGGCAAGAAATATATTAATGAGTTGGAATCTCGTCTTGAGGAGCATGAGGTCACCATTGGTCAAATGGAAGGTCATGGCGTGATTACGCTAATGAGATTATGGACCTCTCTCAAGCTCTTGAACTTGAACAAACCACCAAGGAATCTCTTGAGGAGACTTTTGCTCTAGAATTATCTAGAGTGAGGGAATCTCGTGATAGAGCTCTTGACGTGGCCAATGATTTTGAAACTAAAAATGAGGAGCTTGAAGTTGTGCATGCTAAACTCCTTGAGGACTTTGAGCACCTCGAAAATGGCTCAAGGGTCATTAAGAGTGAGCTCATCAAACTCACCGAGTCTCATGCTCAACTTAAAGCTTCATATTCAAAAGAGCTTGCCAAGTTGTCTTCTCCTCTTGTTGCTAATGATGATGCTTGTGCTACTAACTCTATCTCTTGTGAAGCATCCATATTGAAGGAGAATGTTGAGCTAAGGGCTCAACTTGAGTTGTTATCTAGCAATTATGGGATGTTGGAAGAAAATCATGTAAGTCTCACAAGCTCTCATGATGATCTTCTAGTATCCCATAATGTGCTAAAGATAGCTCATGAGGCCATGCTTGCTAAGGTAACATCTAGTGAGCCTCATGTGGATACTAGCACTACTTCTAGTCAAAATGCTATATTGATATGTGCTAGTCCTTGTAATTCATCTACTCACAATGTTGGTACATCTTGTGATGAATTGCTTTCCTTGCCTTGTTGCTCTAACAATGAAGCTTATACTTCCTCTAGTACTTGTATTGAGACTAACCATGTAGAGGAAATCAAAGAGCTCAAGGCCCAAGTCACTTCTTTGAAGAAAGACTTGGAAAAGAGTCATGAAGGTAAATCCACACTCAACAATATCTTGAGTGTGCAAAAATCCCCCAATGACAAAGGTGGACTTGGATTCAACTCCAATAAGAAGAAGAAGTCCAAGATGAACAAAAGAAGGGCCAAGAACAAGTCAAGAAATCGGCCAAGATTGTTTGCTTCAAGTGCAAAGTAGAAGGGCATCATGTTAGATCTTGCCCATTGAAGAAGAAGGCCATTGGTGTCAAGCAACAAGGGAAGAGGGCACAAGTTCAATCTCATGCTCAACCTCAAGTTGAAGAGAGGCCACTTCCCAAGAAGACTCAAGTTAATGCTTCTCTTGTTGAGAAATCAATTGAGAAGAAAGTGAAGAGTAGACGTTGCTACTTATGTCGTGGGAAAGGCCACGTCGCTTCTTCATGCACTAGTGGTAACTTATCCAACCCAATTATTATTGATGATGTCTATTCTCTTGGGAAGGATAAGGTTGGCAATGTGTTTGCCAAGTTTGTTGGTACTCAAAGTGGTGTCAAGAAAAGAACCATTTGGGTGGCCAAGCCTATTGTGACTAACCTCTTAGGACCCAACTTGGTTGGGGACCAACTAGCTCAAACTTGATCAATAGGTGTTGTTGGAGGTCATTGGAGACTTGGCTACATTATGAAGATTTAAGGGGTCCTCATCATTCATATTGTGTCAAGCCAAGTCATTCGGATTATCTTTCTATCATATATCCAATGTTCCTCCTTGCGGTAACTCGTGCTTAAATTGCTTACATTGAAAGTTACTTGTCCCTTAGCATGTTGTGGTTTTGTATCTTGCATGTGCTTGTATATGTTGTGCTTCAAAATTGCTTATCTTGAGAAATCAAGTATGTGCATGTTGGTTTGCACATCATGTACATGTGTGTTGTGTGTTGAGCCTTTTTGCATCTTGTTTATTTCTTAGTTGTCTCTTGTGAGAGATTAATGGAATATCCCATTATGGGGGAGTGATGTGCTTTGTGCACCTCACAATCCTATAAATGTGTGTACATGAGTAATACCATCTAGTATTGATACTTCAAGATTATCTAGTCTCTAGGTGGTATATCTCTCATGAGAAATTCAAATTCTAAATTTTCCATTAATTATCTCTTGTTGGATCCTTTTAATTGCCTCTTGTCTATCTTTATTTGGTATCACATTATGGGGAGTAATATGCTATGTGTGTATTACTAGCCTAGAAAATGTGTACATTTGAGATATTGTCACCTAGAATTGATATTGTAAATTATCTTGTTCCTAGGTGGCATGATAGCTCTACAAGTTTCAATTTTCTTGTGTTTGTTGTGAATATGATGTTGGATATCCTTGTTATCTACCACCGGGAATTATTTCCATATACTTTTTGTCTTTTGACAATTGGTAGTCACTTATGTGTGGTAGAATTTATTGATCATCTTTACATTGGCTTTTGTTTTTATTTGCCTTTCCTCTTGCCCAGTTTGTGTCAACTCCCTTTGTCTTACCTACCACTTGTGGATCTTGTTTATTTCTTGTTCTTGTCTAGTGTTTTCTAGATATAGTGAAAGTGGTGATCCGACCTTGTGCATTTTGTATTCAAATGCAAATCCTATGTAATGCACAACTCGTCGGGAGCTATCCTATTTTCTCTAAAACGCTCATCTTGTGATCCTTATCAAGTGTGTGTTTGTGGAAGGCAAGCCGTTTCTTTTGGTAATTTGTGCCATCATGAAACTTTGTAGAGGGCTTGGTTTGTTTGGAACCATTCTCTCTTTTGGGAGTTTGACATCCTTCATTTCGTGTGTATCAATGGATATCTCATTCCTTGATGTATCTTTAATGATATCTTCCAAGTGATAATTTATCTATTTGGTATCTTTTTTCTTTGCATTTCGTTTTCATTTGGTTTCGGTTCTTGAAAGTTTTGAGCATGCATGTTTACTTCATGTATTTTATTTGGCATGCTTTCTTTCTTTGACCCAATATATAGGGGAAACTCCACCAAGTCTCAAATTGGATGAGAGGTGCATGAAATTCATTTCATATCTATATGCACCTATTTATGTGGAGTTTGTCCTATGTATATTGGTGTTTCTAACTCTTGGTCCCAATGAGTTTGGGTACCGCTTAGTTTGTCTTGTTCTCCTAGGAACATTTGGAGGTGCATTGGATGCCGGACTCACTCACAAGGAAGGTGTTTCCACCATGTGCTTATTGGAGTCAAGCTAGGATCATCAATGAACCACCATCTACCTTCAATTGGTATCTACTAGATCCTTCCAATGGTATCTCGTAACAAGTATCATCATCTACTTCATGCACACATTTCTTGCATCAACCTTGTGTAGGTTGTATCATGGCATGTAATTCAGTCTTTCTTGTGATACTTGTTTCCTTCCTCAAAGCATCCCAACAATGATCTCATGTTGCTAGTTGTGATGCCTTTGATAGTTGTGTGGTAGGAGTTCATTTATATACAATAAGACCAAATCTAGCCATGTGCTATGCTTCCAAGCAAATATCTTATTGGTATATGTATGACTTCCTTTTGGATATCTTATTCCTTCATGTTGTAATGTCGGGTGTACATCCTTCTTTGTAGACATATATCATCATGATTTCGTCTACCTAGAACCTTATACATCTGAGAGAAATTACATCTCTAGATGATATCCTTTCTTTCACGTCCACCTTATCTTTCTTATGTTATTTCTTTGGTGGCTCGTGAAAGCTTTTGTCTTGAGTGCTTGGTCTTATCTCGTTGCATCTTGATGCACTCTTGTGTGGTGAAGATTATTTTCCTCTTGCTTATCTTTTACGAGGCTTGCCATCTTAATTGGTATCCCTCGTCTTGATGAGGCTTTCATCTTCTATCTTCACCACGGGTTGTCACAAGCATAGGCTCTTTATATGCTTATTAGTAAGCTTGTGAACCCATTTGCTAGTTGTGTGTGGGAATGATAGGCCTTGCACCGTCTTTCAAGACTTTATTGATGCTTTATGCTCATCCGTACATTAGTCTTCTCAAGTGCATTGCCTTGACTCACACCCATCTTTTTGATTGAGCCCATTCTCAAGTTGCCTCTTTTACTTGTTGCTCAACCATGTGCTTGTTGCAAGAGCTAGGCTTAGTTTCCTATATGCTCTCTTGCACTTGTTGTTAGTTTCATTGACTTTGGGGAGCTATGATCCTATTTTGTGCACTTTGTATCCAAATACAAAAATTCTTGATGTGCACAAATCATGGGGAGCTTCTCTAGTTTCTTTAGAACAATCCTCTGCTCATATCATAATATCTTTTTCATGTGGCTCGTAGGATCTTTGGTCTAGTTGGTTCAGTTGATATCTTTTGATAGCTTGCTTCAATTGGTATCTTTTGATTGCCTGATTGTTTGTTTCTCTATTTGTTATGCCTTTGTGGCATATCATTCTTTTGCAATCTTGGTGCCTCAATATAGTTGGTCTTCCTCCAAGTATTACCTTTGGATATGTGTATGGCATTCCACTCTCTTGTTGAGAAATACACAACTTTTGGAGGAACACCTTTTATATTGGTCTTCTTAGCTTTTCGCCCATTTTGGCAATCTATGCCAATGGGGAGAAGTTTCAGAGAGTTTTGTGGAGAAGTCTTGAGTTTTCTCCTTGCTTTGGTTTTGTTCCTAAGCATTTGCATCTCATACGCATGCATTATTGGTTGTTGCATTGCATGGTGATGCATAATTCCTTATATAAACTCTCTTGAATGATTGTCATCAATTACCAAAATGGGGAGATTGAAAGGACATGCGGTGCCCCATGTGTGGTTTTGGTAATTGATGACATTCTTTATGGACTAATGGTTGCATTGAGTTATATTTGAAGGATTTATCCATAGGCATTTCTTGAAGTCCATGTGTTGGTTTCAAGGAGTTTATGTGTTGACCAAGGTGCTATTAAGGAATTATCCAAAGATTGGTCATGTGAGTGTTGAGCTTATTGCAAGCATGTCTTGAAGAAGAAGATTGTGTGATCATTCATGTTTACCTTCAAGACATCATCCAAACGAAGAGAGTTGGAAAGATTCAAGGTTGATCAAGACTAAGTCAAGAGTGAATCAAGTTGATCAACTCACAAAGCGTAGAAGATGTACCGAGAGGGATCATGTGATCCCATGGTATGGTAAGCATTATCCATTGCACTTTGTGTACTAACCCATGGTCTATGTGATATTGTATGTGCGGTTAGGTACGTGTCCATGGGCTTGCGTCAAGAGGAAGATATCATACAACCCATGGAAAGGATGACATCAAGTGGTGATCGTCATCAAGATTGCCGTGTGCAAGTTCAAGTGGAGCATCACGAAGAGATCAAGTGCTTGAAGCTTGCCATCCATTGTGGTGTCAATGGACTTGTGAAGATGTGTCAAGAGTGGCTCACCCATAGTGGAGTATGGGGAGCAATCATCTAGTCTCCATCGACCCAACGCAATCAAGAAAGGTGGTCCATCTTGAGGAGGACAAGATCGTCATCATCTAGCTCAAGTGGATCATGTGCAAGGCAAAGGTTTGCCCTTGATAGATTTTCTATTTTACCGGTCTCATGGTGGTAGTTGGGAGACCGGGTTATAGGATCGATAGCCGCACTATCAAGGGGGGCTCTCAAGTGAGTAGCTTGATCGTATCGTTAAATCGAGAGCTCAAACCATTGCATTCTTGCATCATCTTTCTTGGTTCTTGTTTGGTTCTCTTTGTGAGTCTTAGAGCTTATGGTCATCTTTATGACAAGCTTGAGTTCATCGAAACGGAGTTTGCATGCGTCTTCTATGATGTTTTCGGTGTTGGAGGTTTTACCGGTCTTTTCCGAGGAAGGGTTCTCACCATTTTCTTTTGGGCCTTTTCTCATTTGCTTATTATTGGTATTTCTCTCAAGATTGTGTTAGCCCTTGTCTCTAGCTTTCCAACAAACTTGGTTTCGTCGAATTCGAGTCCTAATGCGTAAGTTATGGTAGTTTTGGTGTTCAAAAGGCTGCAGCGATACTACCGCGAATTGGAGCGGATGTAATTTTTACTATCGCTCGTAGCGGTACTATCACACTCCTACAGCGGTAGTACCGCTCGGACCAAAAAACTTCGTCCCAAGTCCTGCGGAGGTAGGTAATGAAGTATTTTTTTGTACCATAGCGGTAGTACCGCGATCCCTAAGCGGTAGTATTGTGAGGACGAGCGGTAGTACCGCTCTGTGCAGGTTGTGAGCATAACGGTTGGGTTTTCCCCACCTATAAAAGGGGTCTTCTTCCCCATTGAACCTTATCTTTTGAGCTCGTGTTCTTCCCCATTGTTGACCTTCTTCGAGCTTGCTAACTCTCAATCCCTCCATGGATTCTTGCTAGTTTTTGAGGAAAGAGAGAGGAGATCTAGATCCACATTTCCACCAATCACTTTCTCCTCTAAGTGAGGGGAACCCCTTGGATCTAGATCTTGGAGTTATTTGTGTTCTTCTTTCGTTCTTCCTCTCATTTTCCTCCCAAGCATTAGTTGCTTTGGTGGGATTTGGGAGAGAAGGACTTGGGCACTCCGTGTTCCCTTGCCATTGCATTTGGTGCATCGTTTTGAGTTCTCGACGGTGATACGTGGAAGTGAAGTTTGAGAAGCTTATTACTCTTGGGTGTCTGGGCACCCTAGAGCTTGTTCCTCTTGGGTGCCTTGGCGCCCTAGACGGTTGGTGGTGTTCGGAGCTCAATCATTGTGGTGTAAAGCTCCGGGCAAGCGTCGGGGTCTCCAATTAGGTTGTGGAGATCGCCCCGAGCAATTTGACGGGTACCGGTGACCGCCTCCAAGGGTTGCCAAAGTGTACGGGTTCGGTGACCGCCCCAAGGGTTGCCATTTGTATGCGGGTTCGGTGACCGCCCTCAAGGGTCCCTTAGTGGAATCACGGCATCTTGCATTGTGCTTGGCGTGAGGAGATTACGGTGGCCCTAGTGGCTTCTCGGGGAGCATTGTGCCTTCACACCGCCTCCAAGCGGAGATTAGCATCCGCAAGGGTGTGAACTTCGATACATCGTCGTCTCGCGTGCCTCGGTTATCTCTTACCCGAGCCCTTTACTTATGCACTTTACTTTGTGATAGCCATATTGTTCTTTGTCATATATCTTGCTATCACATAGTTGATTATCTTGCTTAGCATAAGTTGTTGGTGTGCATAGGTGAGCCTAGTTGTTTTAGGTTTTGTGCTTGACAAATTAACCGCTAGGTTTTTTCCGCATTTGTTCAAGCCTAAACCGTAATTATTTTAAAGCGCCTATTCACCCCCCTCTAGGCGACATCCACGATCTTTCAATTGGTATCGAGCCTCGTCTCTCTTTGTTAGGCTTAACCGCCTAGAGAGTAAAGATGTCGACTAGGGGATTAGGATTCTCGACACTCTTAGTTTCGATGGCACAAATTTTGATGTTTGGGTAATTCGCATGCTTAATCTCTTTAGGTCATGGACCCAAATTTAGAGCGAATTGTAGATATGGGTTTTCTCCTCCAAAGGATCCCCAAAGATTATCTTTAGAGGATGAGAAAACTCTTATCTCAATGCTCAAGCTTCTAATGTGCTTTTCGATGTTTTGAGCAATGTAGTTATATTTCAACTCATGCTGCCGTTCAGGATGCTCATGAGTTGTGGACAAAGCTTCAAGATAAATATGGCGTGTCCAAGATTTGTAGGGATGATTGTTCTCCCTCCACCTCCGGCCGTATAGTCTTATCAACTTCTTCTACTTCACCTACATGTGGTTTGCCACAAGGTAATGATATGGTGAGTAGTGTCGGTCATTGCAATGATGATAGTGTGCTTTTTGTGGATGATTCTTCATCACTATATTATTGCAATGCTCCGTCTTTGGGACTTAGCACTTCGAGCACTCCAAATGTTTCACTTGCTTGTGTTGATAGTGAAGGAAATATGCCCTAGAGGCAATAATAAAGTTATTATTTATTTCCTTATATCATGATAAATGTTTATTATTCATGCTAGAATTGTATTAACCGGAAACATAATACATGTGTGAATACATAGACAAACAGAGTGTCACTAGTATGCCTCTACTTTACTAGCTCGTTAAATCAAAGATGGTTATGTTTCCTAACCATAGACATGAGTTGTCATTTGATTAACGGGATCACATCATTAGGAGAATGATGTGATTGACTTGACCCATTCAGTTAGCTTAGCACTTGATCGTTTAGTATGTTGCTTATGCTTTCTTCATGACTTATACAAAGTTCCTGCAACTATGAGATTATGCAACTCCCGTTTACCGGAGGAACATTTTGTGTGCTACCAAACGTCACAATGTAACTGGGTGATTATAAAGGTACTCTACAGATGTCTCCAAAAGTATATGTTGAGTTGGCATGAATCGAGATTAGGTTTTGTCACTCCGATTGTCGGAGAGGTATCTCTAGGCCTTCTCGATTGACGGGTACCGGTGACCGCCCCCAAGGGTTGCAAAAGTGTACGGGTTCGGTGACCGCCCCCAAGGGTTGCCATTTGTACGGGTTCGGTGACCGCCCTCAAGGGTCCCTTAGTGGAATCACGGCATCTTGCATTATGCGTGGGCGTGAGGAGATTATGGTGGCCCTAGTGGCTTTTTGGGGAGCATTGTGCCTCCACACCGCTCCAAACGGAGATTAGCATCCGCAAGGGTGTGAACTTCGGGATACATCGTCGCCTCCGCGTGCCTCGGTTATCTCTTACCCGAGCCCTTTACTTATGCACTTTACTTTGTGATAGCCATATTGTTCTTTTCATATATCTTGCTATCACATAGTTGATTATCTTGCTTAGCATAAGTTGTTGGTGTGCATAGGTGAGTCTAGTTGTTTTAGGTTTTGTGCTTGACAAATTAACCGCTAGGTTTTTTCCGCATTTGTTCAAGCCTAAACCGTAATTATTTTAAAGCGCCTATTCACCCCCCTCTAGGCGACATCCACGATCTTTCAATAGTGTACGACCGGTGTTGATGGTCCGAGTGATCATCGAGAAGCCAAACCATCCTAAGAATTTCAAAGAAAGATTTCTTGTCAACAAGATTATCTTTTGAATACAAATAAACTAAAGTATGCCTACTATATGCAAAATTCAAAGCATATGTATCCAAAGCATTCTTGTCAATACAAATATAATTTCAACACAAATAAACTAAACTAGGCCTACTTCATGCAAGATTAAATACACATCTCTTTTCCATATAAAATAACATGTCAACCTATGTATCCAAACCATATCTTTTCAATAAAATCAACTAAACTAGGGTTGCAAAATTAGGTACATGCAAGATTCTAATACATGCAACATTCTAATCTAATCTAATCAAACAAGGGTTCCCTAAAATCTTCAAAATAGCATACATTATATGGATAAAAAGAAGGGGATCGAAGGAGGGTACCTTCTAGGATGGATTGGTGAAGGAATCCACGGACCAAATCGTCAGATCTGAAGGACTCGGGTGAGGGGATTGAGAGGGCGAGAGGAGAGGGCCGCCGCCGCCCTTTCTAATATGTTTCTGTAACTGCTGGTGGGTGGGGGAGGAGAGGTCCGCCGCGACTGGATAAGTCACAGTGCAGCGCCTCAGAGCTAGGCGCCACACATGTAACATGCTACTGGTTCCAGGCTTCCAGCCAGGTGGTTTGTGTTGTCTACCGACCAAGACATCACTGGAATCTCCAAGGCAGTGGTATGTGTTCTCCTACGCAGCTCGTCTCCCTCTTCACCTTCTCTAATCTCCAACAAATCCCATTACGTGCTTCCAATAAAAACAGATGGATTTATGCCAAAAAGAAGAAACAGATGGATCTACTCCTCCCTGCTCATGTATGGGTAACCGACAAAATTAATCCCCATCGCCTGCAAGTGACATGCGTGTTGGCAGGGATAGATCTACAACCCTAGACAATGTATTTGTAGCCTGTTCGTCGTGGAGTCTGTTTGATTCTGCCCCCGCCATCCAGTTTTTGTAGGCTTGGTTTTTAAATCCATAGACTTAAAAATTGGTATGCATGGAACTGCATCAACTATTTCCCTCGGAACATTCATGTATTGGCCGCATAAATTACCGGTATTTCGTTAGAGACAATAAAGCATGATACGATCTGGCTGTTGTACTGACATTTTGCTCTTAAATTGTAGGTTATTTCAGAGAAAGGATGGATGGTCGTATATCCACCCAGCTGGATGGATGGTAGGTTACTAGGTTGCATATTTAACAATAGTTTTGTGGTCACAATTACTTTTATTTGGTATGTTTCTTATGCGAGAAGTGAACTCGCAAGTAGTTTTATTGGCTGTGCTTCTTATATGTAAAATCACAATTTAAGTGAGGCCGAAACTCAAATTCAGTGAGCATGCACAATATATTCAAGTGGAGAAAAAGGTTTCTCCTCTGCTATTTTCTTGGATGATTTGTTAATCGAGATGCCCCTGATTGCTTCAATCCATTATGTCTTTGAGATAACAAACTGGTTTGGCATGGTTGTCCTTACTAGGGTAATTACTTTGGATGTTTCGGGCCTTTATTTTTCTCTGAAATTTAACTTCATTTAACACTCAAACATGGCTCTGCTGCTGAACTGAACTTCATATGACACTTTTATCCAAAGTGCATCCTCTTCTTTTTTCAGTGCATGAAGCAATGTGGAGAAGCTAAATGCATATGTGTATGATGGTAACTATGTCTCTTAATGTACGAGAAAGCTCTATGATATAAAAAATCTACATGCATGCATATGTCGATCCAATTGCATGTTCAGGGTACTGTTCTTATCTGTCGTGGTTCGATGGGAAAATAAACAGTAGTGCTAGGGGCTGCTTATATCCTCGCTGACCAAAGACATGAGCCATTATACACACTCATGACACGCAGTTGGACAACCACGCACACACTAGGTAGGTGAGGCCTATTCATGGCACACAGGCTCAATTCCAATATCGACCAAAGACTGAGCTCTGCATCAGGTGCCCTGACATGCATGGGTGACAGATATATCAAGAGATAACTCTCCTAGCCAGTCAGTACAGTAAGAAATACACTCGCTTTCATGAATCATGACTAACCTTGCTCAATTAACTGTAGAAAAATGTTGTATCTTGCAACTATTTTCATTTGCGTAGGCATCTGTTTCACATAGTTTAACACTAACTTTGATCTTTGATGCTTGCACCATGTGCGAAATTCTTGAGCACATCTCCAGATGTCACCTGGCCCTTTGAAGGAAATATGCCCTAGAGGCAACAATAAAGTTATTATTTATTTCCTTATCATGATAAATGTTTATTATTCATGCTAGAGTTGTATTAACCGGAAACATGATACATGTGTGAATACATAGACAAACAGAGTGTCACTAGTATGCCTCTACTTGACTAGCTCGTTAATCGAAGATGGTTATGTTTCCTAACCGTAGACATGAGTTGTCATTTGATTAACGGGATCACATCATTAGGAGAATGATGTGATTGACTTGACCCATTTTGTTAGCTTAGCACATGATCATTTAGTATGTTGCTATTGCTCTCTTCATGACTTATACATGTTCTATGACTATGAGATTATGCAACTCCCGTTTATCGGAGGAACACTTTGTGTGCTACCAAACGTCACAACGTAATCGGGTGATTATAAAGGAGCTCTCTGGTGTCTCCGAAGGTACTTGTTGGGTTGGCGTATTTCGAGATTAGGATTTGTCACTCCGATTGTCGAAGAGGTATCTCTGGGCCCTCTCGGTAATGCACATCACTTAAGCCTTGCAAGCATTGCAACTAATGAGTTAGTTGCGGGATGATGTATTACAGTACGAGTAAAGAGACTTGCTGGTAATCAGATTGAACTAGGTATTGAGATACCGACGATCGAATCTCGGGCAAGTAACATACCGATGACAAAGGGAACAACATATGTTGTTGTGCGGTCTGACCGATAAAGATCTTCGTAGAATATGTGGGAGCCAATATGAGCATCCAGGTTCCGCTATTGGTTATTGACCGGAGACGTGTCTCACTCATGTCTACATAGTCTTGAACCCGTAGGGTCCGCACGCTTAACGTTACGATGATGCTTATATTATGAGTTTATATGTTTTGATGTACGAAGGTTGTCCTGAGTCCCGGATGTGATCCACAGACATGACGAGGAGTCTCGAAATGGTCGAGACATGAAGATTGATATATTGGAAGCCTATGTTTGGATATCGGAAGTGTTCCGGTGAAATCGGGATTTTACCGAGTACTGGAGGTTACCTGGAACCCCGGAACTTAATGGGCCTTAGTGGGCCTAGGTGGAAGAGAGGAGAGGCGGCTAGGGCTGGGCCGCGCCTCCCCCCGATCCGAGTAGGACAAGGAGAGAGGCGGCGCCTTCCTTCTTCTCCTCCACTCCTTCCCCCTCTCAAGTCCTAATCCAACTAGGAAAAGGGGGGGGGGAGTCCTACTCCCGGTGGGAGTAGGACTCCTCCCGGCGTGCCCTCTCCCTTGGCCGGCCGCACCCCCCCTTGCTCCTTTATATACGGGGCAAGGGGGCACCCCATAGACACACCATTGATCAGTTGATCTCCCAAGCGTGTGCGGTGCCCCCTCCACCATAGTCCACCTCGATAATACTGTAGCGGTGCTTAGGCGAAGCCCTGCGTTAGTAGAACATCAACATCGTCACCACACCGTTGTGCTGACGAAACTCTCCCTCAACACTCGGCTAGATCGGAATTCGAGGGACGTCATCGGGTTGAACGTGTGCTAAACTCGGAGGTGCCGTGCGTTCGGTACTTGATCGGTCGGATCGTCAAGACATACGACTACATCAACCGCGTTGTGATAAACGCTTCCGCTTTTGGTCTATGAGGGTACGTAGACAACACTCTCCCCTCTCGTTGCTATGCATCACCATGATCTTGCGTGTGCGTAGGAAAATTTTGAAATTACTACGTTCCCCAACAGTGGCATCCGAGCCAGGTTTTATGCGTAGATGTCATATGCACGAGTAGAACACAAGTGAGTTGTGGGCGATATAAGTCATACTGCTTACCAGCATGTCATACTTTGGTTCGGCGGTATTGTTGGATGAAGCGGCCCGGACCGACATTACGTATGCTTCGAGACTGGTTTTACCGCCGTGCTATGCACACAGGTGACTAGCGGGTGTCAGTTTCTCCAACTTTAATTGAACCGAGTGTGGCTACGGCCGGTCCTTGCGAAGGTTAAAACAGCACCAACTTGACAAACTATTATTGTGGTTTTTGATGCGTAGGTAAGAACGGTTCTTGCTAAGCCCGTAGCAGCCACGTAAAACTTGCAACAACAAAGTAGAGGACGTCTAACTTGTTTTTGCATGGCATGTTGTGATGTGATATGGTCAAGACATGATGCTAAATTTTATTGTATGAGATGATCATGTTTTGTAACTGAGTTATCGACAATGGCGAGGAGCCATATGGTTGTCGCTTTATTGTATGCAATGCAATGCTACTGTAATGCTTTACTTTATCACTAAGCGGTAGCGATATTCGTAGAAGCATAAGATTGGCGAGACGACAACGATGCTACAATGGAGATCAAGGTGTCGCGCCGGTGATGATGGTGATCATGACGGTGCTTCGAAGATGGAGATCACAAGCACAAGATGATGATGGCCATATCATATCACTTATATTGATTGCATGTGATGTTTATCTTTTATGCGTCTTATCTTGCTTTGATTGACGGTAGCATTATAAGATGATCCCTCACTAAATTATCAAAGTATAGGTGTTCTCCCTGAGTATGCACCATTGCGGAAGTTCTTCGTGCTGAGACACCACGTGATGATCGGGTGTGATAGGCTCTATGTTCAAATACAACGGGTGCAAAACAGTTGCACACGCGGAATACTCAGGTTAAACTTGATGAGCCTAGCATATAACAGATATGGCCACGGAACAGGGAGACCGAAAGGTCGAGCGTGAATCATATAGTAGATGTGATCAACATAGTGATGTTCACCATTGAAACTACTCCATCTCACGTGATGATCGGACATGGTTTAGTTGATTTGGATCACGTGATCACTTAGAGGATTAGAGGGATATCTATCTAAGCGGGAGCTCTTAAGTAATATGATTAAATTGAACTTAAATTTATCATGAACATAGTCCTGATAGTATTTTGCAAATTATGTTGTAGATCAATAGCTCGCATTGTTGCTTCCCTATGTTTATTTTGATATGTTCCTAGAGAAAAACTATGTTGAAAGATGTTAGTAGCAATGATGCGGATTGGATCCGTGATCGAGGATTTTCCTCATTCTTTGCCACGTAAGAATTATATCCTTGATGCACCGCTAGGTGATGTATTTATTAGAGGAAGCGGTCTGGGCGTTATGAACATTTGGCTAGCTCAATATGATGACTACTTGATAGTTTAGTGCACCATGCTTAACGGCTTAGAATCGGGACTTCAAAAACATTTTGAACGCCATGGAGCATATGAGATGTTCCAAGAGTTGAAATTGGTATTTCATACTCATGCCCGTGTCGAGAGGTATGAAACCTCTGACAGTACTTTGCCTACAAGATGGAGGAGAATAGCTCAACCAGTGAGCATGTGCTCGAGATTATTTGGGTACTACAATTGCTTGAATCAAGTGGGAGTTAATCTTCCAGATAAGATAGCGATTGACAGAATTCTCTAGTCACCACCACCAAGTTAGTAGAACTTCGTGATGAACTATAATATGCAAAGGATGATGAAAACAATTCCCAAGATCATCGCGATGCAAAAATCGGCGAAGGTAGAAATCAAAGAAAAACATCAAAGTGTTGATGGTGGACAAGATCACTAGTTTCAAGAAAAAGGGCAAAGGGAAGAAGGGGAACTTCAAGAAGAACAGCAAGCAAGTTCTTTGCTCAAGTGAAGAAGTCCAAGTCTGGACCTAAGCCTAAGACTAAGTGATTCTACTACAAAGGGATTGGTCACTGGAAGCGGAACTACCCCAAGTAGTGGGCGGATAAGAAGGATGGCAAAGTGAACATAGGTATATTTGATATACATGTTATTGATGTGTACTTTACTAGTGTTTATAGCAACCCCTTGGTATTTGATACTGGTTCAGTTGCTAAGAGTAGTAACTCGAAATGGGAGTTGCAGAATAAACAAAAACTAGTTGAGGGTGAGGTGACGATGTGTGTTGAAAGTAGTTCCAAGATTGATATTATCATCATCGCACACTTCCTATACTTTCGGGATTAGTGTTGAACCTAAATAAGTGTTATTTGGTGTTTGCGTTGAGCATGAATATGATTTGATCATGTTTATTGCAATACGGTTATTCATTTAAGTTAGAGAATAATTGTTGTTCTGTTTACATGAATAAAACCTTCTATGGTCATACACACCAACGAATATGGTTTGTTTGATCTCGATTGTAGTGATACACATATTCATAATATTGAAGCCAAAAGATGCAAAGTTAATGATGATAGTGCAACTTATTTGTGGCACTGCCATTTAGGTCATATTGGTGTAAATCGCATGAAGAAACTCCATGCTGATGGACTTTTGGAATCACTTGATTATGAATCACTTGATGCTTGCGAACCATGCCTCATGGGCAAGATGACTAAGACTCCGTTCTTCGGAACAATGGAGCAAGCAACTGACTTATTGGAAATAATACATACTGATGTATGCGATCCGATGAGTGTTGAGGCTCGCGGCGGGTATCGTTATTTTTTGACCTTCACAAATGATTTGAGCAGTTATGGGTATATCTACTTGATGAAACACAAGTCTGAAACATTTGAAAAGTTCAAAGAATTTCATAGTGAAGTGGAGAATCATCGTAACAAGAAAAGTTTCTACGATATGATCGCAGAAATAAAATATTTGAGTTAACGAGTTTGGCCTTCAGTTAAAACAGTGTGAAATAGTTTCACTACTCATGCCACCTGGAACACCACAGTGTAATGGTGTGTCCAAATGTCATAACCGTACTTTATTAGATATAGTGCGACCTATGATGTCTCTTACCGATCTACCACTATCGTTTTGGGGTTATGCACTAGAGACAACTACATTCATGTTAAATAGGGCACCATCTAAATCTGTGGAGAGGACACCGTATGAACTGTGGTTTGGCAATAAACCTAAGTTGTCATTTCTTAAAGTTTGGGACTGCGATGCTTATGTGAAAAAGTTTCAACATGATAAGCTCGAACCCAAATCGGAGAAGTAAATCTTCATAGGATACCCAAAAGAAATCTGTTGGGTACACCTTCTATCACAGATCCGAAGGCAAGATATTCGTTGCTAAGAATGGATCCTTTCTAGAGAAGGAGTTTCTCTCGAAAGAAGTGAGTGGGAGGAAAGTAGAACTTGATAAGGTAATTGTACCTTCTCATGAATTGGAAAGTAGTTCATCACAGAAATCAGTTCCAGTGATTCCTACACCAATTAGTGAGGAAGTTAATGATGATGATCATGAAACTTCAGATTAAGTTACTACAGAACCTCATAGGCCTTCCAGAGTAAGATCTGCACCAGAGTAGTACGGTAATCCTATTCTGGAGGTCATGTTACTTGACCGTGGCGAACCTACGAACTATGAGGAAGCGATGATGAGCCCAGATTCCGCAAAATGGTTTAAGGCCATGAAATCTGAGATGGGATCCATGTATAAGAACAAAGTATGGACTTTGATTGACTTGCTCGATGATTGGTGAGCAATTGAGATTAAATGGATCTTCAAGAGGAAGATGGACGCTCATAGTAGTGTTACTATCTACAAAGCTAGAATTGTCGCAAAAGGTTTTCGACAAGTTCAAGGTGTTGACTACGATGAGAGTTTCTCACTCGTATCTATGCTTAAGTCTATCCGAATCATGTTAGCAATTGCCGCATTTTATGAAATCGGCAAATGGATAAACAAAACTGCATTCCTTAATGGATTTATTAAAGAAGAGTTGTATATGATGCAACCAGTAAGGTTTTGTCAATCCTAAAGGTGCTAACAAAATATGCAAGCTCAATGATCCATCTATGGACTGGTGCAAGCATCTCGGAGTTGGAATATACGCTTTGATAAGTTGATCAAAGGATATAGTATTATACAGACTTGCGGTGAAGCCTGTATTTACAAGAAAGTGAGTGGGAGCACTACAATATTTCTGATAAGTATATGTGAATGACATATTGTTGATCATAAATAATGTAGAATTATTCCGCAAAGCATAAAGGAGTGTTTGAAAGGAGTTTTTCAAAGAAAGACCTCGGTGAAGCTACTTACATATTGAGCATCAAGATCTATAGAGATAGATCAAGACGCTTGATAAGTTTTTTTCAATGAGTACATACCTTGACAAAATTTTGAAATAGTTCAAAATGGAACAGTCAGAGAAAGATTTCTTGCCTGTGTTACAAGGTGTAAGATTGAGTAAGACTCAAAACCCGACCACGGCAGAAGATAGAAAGAGAATGAAAGTCATTCCCTATGCCTCAGCCATAGGTTCTATAAAGTATGCCATGCTGTGTGCCAGATCTATTGTATGCCCTACACTGTGTTTAGCAAGGAAGTACAACAGTGATCTAGGAGTAGATCACTGGACAGTGGTCAAAATTATCCTTAGTGGATTAAGGATATGTTTCTCGGTTATGGAGGTGACAAAAGGTTCATCGTAAAGGGTTACGTCGATGCAAATTTTGACACTGATCCAGATGACTCTAAGTCTAGATCTGGATACATATTGAAAGTGGGAGCAATTAGCTAGAGTAGCTCCGTGCAGAGCATTGTAGACATAGAAATTTGCAAAATACTTACGGATCTGAATGTGATGTACCCGTTGACTAAAATTATCTCACAAGCAAAACATGATCACACCTTCAGCTCTTTGGGTGTTAATCACATAGCGATGTGAACTAGATTATCGACTCTAGTAAACCCTTTGGGTGTTGGTCACATGTCGATGTGAACTATGGGTGTTAACCACATAAAGATGTGAACTATTGATGTTAAATCACATGGCGATGTGAACTAGATTATTAACTCTAGTGCAAGTGGGAGACTGAAGGAAATATGCCCTAGAGGAAATAATAAAGTTATTATTTATTTCCTTATATCATGATAAATGTTTATTATTCATGCTAGAATTGTATTAACCTGAAACATAATACATGTGTGAATACATAGACAAACAGAGTGTCACTAGTATGCCTCTACTTGACTAGCTTGTTAATCGAAGATGGTTATGTTTCCTAACCATAGACATGAGTTGTCATTTGATTAACGGGATCACATCATTAGGAGAATGATGTGATTGACTTGACCCATTTCGTTAGCTTAGCACACGACCGTTTAGTATGTTGCTATTGCTCTCTTCATGACTTATACCTATGACTATGAGATTATGCAACACCCGTTTACCGGAGGAACACTTTGTGTGCTACCAAACGTCACAACGTAACTGGGTGATTATAAAGGAGCTCTACAGGTGTCTCCGAAGGTACTTGTTGGGTTGGCGTATTTGAGATTAGGATTTGTCACTCCGATTGTCGGAGAGGTATCTCTGGGCCCTCTCGGTAATGCACATCACTTAAGCCTTGCAAGCATTGCAACTAATGAGTTAGTTGCGGTATGATGTATTACAGTACGAGTAAAGAGACTTGCCGGTAACGAGATTGAACTAGGTATTGAGACACCCACGATCGAATCTCGGGCAAGTAACATACCGATGACAAAGGGAACAACGTATGTTGTTGTGCGGTCTGACCGAAAAAGATCTTCGTAGAATATGTGGGAGCCAATATGAGCATCCAGGTTCCTATATTGGTTATTGACCGGAGACGTGTCTCGGTCATGTCTACATAGTTCTCGAACCCGTAGGGTCCGCACGCTTAACGTTACGATGACGGATATATTATGAGTTTAATTGTTTTGATGTACCAAGGTTGTTCGTAGTCTCGGATGTGATCACGGACATGACGAGGAGTCTCGAAATGGCCGAGACATGAAGATTGATATATTGGAAGCCTATGTTTGGATATCGGAAGTGTTAGGGTGAAATCAGGATTTTACCGAGTACAGAGGTTACCGGAACCCCCCGGGGACTTAATGGGCCTTAGTGGGCCTAGGTGGAAGAGAGGAAAGGCGACTAGGGCTAGGCCGCGTGCCCCTCCCCCCCAGTCCAAATAGGACAAGGAGAGGGGGGCGGCGCCCCCCCTTCCTTCTTCTCCTCCACTCCTTCCCCCTCCCAAGTCCTAATCCAACTAGGAAAAGGGGGGAGTCCTACTCCCGCCCTCTCCCTTGGCCGGCCGCACCCCCCCTTGCTCCTTTATATACGGGGGCAAGGGGGCACCCCATAGACACAACATTGACCAGTTGATCTCCCAAGCGTGTGTGGTGCCCCCCTCCACCATAGTCCACCTCGATAATACTGTAGTGGTGATTAGGCAAAGCCCTGCGTCAGTAGAACATCAACATCGTCACCACGCTGTCGTGCTGACGAAACTCTCCCTCAACACTCGGCTAGATCGGAGTTCGAGGGACATCATCGGGCTGAACGTGTGCTGAACTCGGAGGTGCCGTGCGTTCGGTACTTGATCGGTCGGATCGTCAAGACGTACGACTACATCAACCGTGTTGTGCTAAACGCTCCCGCTTTCGGTCTACGAGGGTACGTAGACAACACTCTCCCCTCTCGTTGCTATGCATCACCATGATCTTGCGTGTGCGTAGGAAAATTTTGAAATTACTACGTTCCCCAACACCCTTCACATGCCTAAGTGTAAAGCCGGCACTCTGCTCTCCAGAACAAACACAGGTACGCCACATCTTCAGCATTAGCAATCTCTCCGACAATTTCTTCCTATTTTTTGTATGCAAAGAGGGGGAGGAGACATTCTCTATGTAACAGGATAGCAGTCCGGCACCCACTGACAATATTCGCTATGACGCCTCAGGAGACTGGCAACGTCCATGTCACCTACTTCCCGTCGTGATGGGCATGTCCAGCAGGCAGGACAAGGCGCAAAGCGAGTTGCGAGAGGGAGATGGTGCCAGCCCGGACGGCTACTAGGTTGGCGTGGTGAGTGCCTTGATCGATTCAGATACAACCAGATAACCACTGGGCAGTTTGGTCCTTTCATGAGCCTATAAATTTGAAAAGAAAAGAAATAAACAAAATGAGGCGCTAATGGCATGGTAATCAAGATATCAACGAGCTATGTGGAGGTTTTACGAAGGAAATCTGTAATGTCACCATTCTGCAGAGCCACACACAGGAAGTTGCAAAAATATAAATACTAAAACTTAACATAGTGTAGGCCCCAGCACTTCCCAATTATTAGTTGAAGATCAGTTTGCATAATAGCAATGTGTTATTTTCTCATTGATGGTTACTAAAACCGAAAGTATGTTAAAAGGAATATCATCTATGACTATTAATTTGTGGCTTGCATCTGACTATCGCTTTTAACTATGTGCATAATTTGGATCTCGGTGCTTATCCATGTGTAAGTTCTCATGCTATTTATAGCCCAGTGCTTTGAGTGAAAAGGAATTGGTACTCTCTTCGGCAAAAAAGGAAGTGATAATCCTCATATTGGAGCTCCATTACTCACTGTCAAGTAAAACAAGCTATTACAGTGGTCATTTGTATTTTGTTTTCATTATTTGTTCAAATATCTTCACACTATAGGTATGACAATTGATTTACAACAAGAGTTGCAAATAATACACAGTAAATATCTCAAAATGGCAATTGGTACATAAACTTTCATAGTGTTCCCATTTCAGAATCTCAGATCGCATAATTCACATTTTGTTATCTTTCTAATTGTACTTTCAAGTACGGTGTCCATTGTAAAAAAATATCTTAAGATCATATATCTACTCCGCAAACAATGTTATTTGATTTATGTAATATCATGTGCATAGGACTAAGAGTTCCCGCAGCAGTGCGCGGGGAATCATCTAGTTAACTTAACAAGCAGGTTATAGTAGCAACTAGTACATGCATATAGCAGAGAAACAGAGCTCTCAAGTGGAGATGATCACCGGCGATATATAGATTGGTCGTCTCTGGCAAAGAGTATGTGTGGGGGGTCGAGATCATTACTAACACTAGTAAAATATAAAAAGGAAAATGATTGAAAAGAAGTAGCATTGTTGGTAGTAAATGAGAAAAACTTACAACATCAAAGTCCTTCATGATTTTCCCATCCCATAAGTCCATGTAAATGAATCCATACGGAGCAGAGTTGTGGCTGTACATGTCAACTTAAAAGGTTAGATGAATTACTTGAAAATGCCACTTAAAGATATTAGAAAAGAATAGTACAAGAAGAATATACACGATTAGTTAACTTGGGTGTTTTCCTGCAATGGACAGTTCTCAGGGGAAGTACAAACATAATCTTCAACATTTTTGAAATTCGATTCAGAAAGACTTGAAAAGTGTAGCGACCAGACCTCAAACAGTCTGATCTCTGTGCATAAGTGTCATCCCTGGATTAGTAATCTTTGACACGCATACGATTGCCAGCAGATTTATAACAGAGTAGCAATCACACACTTATTACATCGAGTGTCTCCAAAGGAGAACTTATTACAATAAATATGTCTTAAGACCATCTAATAACGATAACAACGGAAGGCTTGGAAGATAAGCGAGTCCATCAACTCCAACGGCATCACTGAGTATAAAACCACGACCTAAGGCACCTTACTCGTTGTCTGAAAAGTCTGCAACATGAACGTTGCAGCCCGAAAATGGGTCAGCACATGGAATATGCTGGCAAAGTAACATATAGAGTGCAATATGAAAGAGTAATACTATACTACATGCATATATAGCTGGTGGAAAGCTCTATGGTTATAGTTTTGCGTAAAGCCAATTTTTCCCTACTGCAAAGGAATAAATTTTGTTTAACTATCATGGTGGTTGTTAAACATTGAGAATGGTTGACAGCATTCTCAATCCCAATTAAGTATCATCATTAAAACCCAACAATATTAATTAAAGTAACATGATGAGGTTCACATGATAATCCAAGTACTAGAAACTCAAGATGTCCATAACCGGGGACACGGCTAACCATGATTAGTTTGTTACACTCTGCAGAGGTTGTGCACTTTTCCCCACAAGACTCGATCTCCTCCGTTGGGATTCTCGCACTACATGGTGTTTGAGAAACGGATGACCGAGACATAGTCTTCGTAAGCGCTAGCACCTTACTTAACGGGTAGACAGCTACACCTACATCCCTCTACATCTCGCTAGTCTACCACCTGTAAGAGTTCGCACGACTTAGTCAACCATGCTAGAGCCCATAATAGCTTGTGGCTGCACACGGAAGTTTCTAGCATGAATAATCTCATGATCCCTTTGAGCCCAGGTGGCGGTCCAAAAGAAACAGGCAATCTGGAATACCCAGTACCTCAATCCACCCAGGATGTGTGTTTAAGTTGCCACCTTAAGTAAACCATTAAATAACAATCTCACATCTGTCATGGATACACTCACCCAATCCACGTCTACTAGCATAACATGGCATAATGAGCAAATGTAGAAGTAACTCCCAAGGGTTTGATAATAAAACAGGTAATAGGTACTACCTCATATACTTCCCAAAACCCACAATTTAATTAGATCCTAATCATGCAATGTTTGAGGATTGATCTAATGCATAAAAACTAGGTATGAAAAGGGATATGATCAAAGTGTTACTTACCTTGCTGATGATCTACGAAACCTAGGGACTCGAAGTAACAGGCAGCGCACTCCGGGTACTCTATCACAAACAAACAAACACACAATAAGTACTCAACTAATGCACAGGTAAAACTCAAATAAAAGATCTAACCAGAAAGTTCAACTTAAGAACTCCGGTTTGCAAAAAGAAACATATCGAACGAAGCAACGAAAGTCAAACGGCGAAAGAAATAGGCTTCATTTTACTAATCTAGACCTAAATCAAATTTTACAGAGGCAAAAACATGTTTGAGTTGATTATTCGGAAAGAGAGTTTTGAGACGAAACTCTAGGCGCTTGAATCTCTTGATTCTGATAAACGAGCAAAAAGTTATACTAGATAGAAAATCGGATCAGAAATCGCGATCAGAAAAAATAGCGGAATAAATCCGAGAAAAAGAAAACGATGAACAGATTAACAAACGAACGTTCGTTATCTGTTACTAAACGGTGAACGCGTTCGTTAAAACGAACGAATGAGCGAACGCTCGCTAAAAAAGTAAATCGGAGAAAAACCGATCTATTTAAAAAAACGAAAAGTAGGGTTTTTCTAAAAAAACCGAAACGGTTTTTCTCAACAAAAAAACCGGCGGCGGCGGCTACCTCGGCTCGGGCTTCGGCGAACTCCGGCGGGGCTCCGGGCGGCGGCTCCAAGCGGCGGTGGTGTCTTGAGGCTCGAGGGCTCGAGGCGTGTAATAAAGGAGGGTGGCGCGACTTGGGAAGGCGCCGGTCGTGGTCGGCCTCGGGAGGCGTGCCTCAGACGGACTCGTTAAGCGGGCGGCGGTTCTCCGCTGGGAGGCGGCGGTTGTCGGCGTTCTGAGGAACGCAGGTCCCCAGACTTGCTCGCTGCGGCTGCGCGTAGCTCAAAGGAGGCCCAGACGACCCATCTTCATCAACACAAGCTCAAGACCCTCGTGAGGGGCCAAGCCTCATGAGGCGGACGACCAAGAGCTTCCTCAGCGGCCTCGTCAGTTGGCTCATGAGGAGGCGGAGAACTCAAGGCGGGTACCTCGCGAGGTGCCCGTGACGCAAGCCATGACGACCGAGGGCGCTGGGCCGGGCGCCACCCAGCCGTCCTCCTTTCCTGTTTGGTGCAAAGGGGGCAAGCGCAGGCAAGAGCATCAAGCACAGGCATCCGGTTCGGTGCACCAAGACCAAGATCAGCCCCAACGGCTGGAATGCAGTCGTCGTGGAGCCCAAGCAAAGCGTCATCACGAGCCTTTGGCGGCGAGGACCAACTTTAGTCAGGATAAGTGTACCCGTTGTTCCCCTTCAAAATGGCCAATTGTTGGCGCCCTTCCCGCTCTATATTTGGGAAGAGGCCCAGGGCCTTCGCCTATAAATAGGGGTAGCCACACTCAAGGACGGGGGACGATCAGATCGAGCATTCGAAATCCAGAGAGAGAGAGAAACCCGTTCCTCAAGCTAGAGCGACGGGGCACCACTTAGCAGTTCATCACACCCGCCAAGAATGACCCTCGTGAGGTCTGTTCTTCCCTCTATCGTTTCTTCGTCACCCCTGCAGGCAATCCACACACCACAAACTAGAGTAGGGTATTACACCACAACGGTGTCCCGAACTAGTATAAATCTTGCGTCTCTTGTGTTGTTCTTGTTAGTAGTTTAGGTCCACGTGATTCACGAGGTGCGAGGCGATGGAGGGTTGGATCTCCGTGCGCCGCTTCTGTGAGTTCGAACCTTAAGGGTCTGCCAGAACCCGTGATCCGACATTTGGCGCGCCAGGTAGGGGTGCGCCTGAATCTGCCTTTCGTCGCCTTGTTCTCCCCCGACCACCGCCACCATGTCTGACGCTCGTCGGGCTCGCGACGAGCGCCGAGCCGCCCTCGCTTCCCACGTCGCCCAGACGGCTCCGCCGGGCGGACGTCCTCGTCGTTCCGTCACCGCTGTCAACGCCGCCATCGCCCGGCGGGAACGGGCAACAAGCGTCGTCCCAAAGACTCGTCCATGAGGCGGGACGGCCGCACCGCCACGCCGCTCACCCCCGCTGGTTTCGCCACGCGCGCTTCAAGGCAGCCATGGAGGCCCGAAGCTGCACTCATCGCGCTAACAAACTCCCCGCTACCGCTTCTGCCGACGACGTCTCACGAAGAATGGCTCGACCGCGTCGCCGAAGCTCGTCTGCTGCTTACGGAGGCGACCCAGCGCCGTCTGCTTTGGCCAAGATCGCACCCGCTTCGCTGGCGATGAAGCTCCGGGCGCCACCGCCTCCTCAAGACGGCGCCTTCGCCCCAAGGCACGCGGCCCTGGCGGAACCCGCTCCGCCAGCGCCGCGCTGCAAGAGCAGAAGCTGCCAAGAAGTTCCTCGCCCACAAGAAGCCGCCCGAGCGCCCCCGCCTAGCACGCTGGCAAGACCCTATGCTGCTTCTACCAAGGGCGCAGAGAGGCTTTGCAAGACCAAGCTCTCTGCCGCCGAGGCTCCCTCCGCAGCCTGGCTGGCTGCCGCGCTTTCACCATCGAAGCGCCGCGTCAAGCGTGGCCCGCCAAGTTCAAGCAGACCTGCCCCCATGCTACGACGGCACGGCAGACCCTACGGAGTTCCTCCGACTCTGAGCTGGGCATAGAGGTCGCCAACGGAGATGAAAAGGCCATGGCAAACTGGTTTCCCATATGGCGCTCAGGACGGAGCCCTTTTGGCTCTGAATCGGCCCCGTGCACGATCTCTTCTGGGCGAGATGCGCACCCGCTTCATCGCCAACTTCCGGTACTCACGATCGGCCACCACCGCCGTGAGCGACATGCGCAGAATCAAGCAGCAGCCGTGGGAAACCACGCAAAAGTATATCCAGCGCTTCAACAACGCGCGCCTCAAGATCCCTGTGGTGACGGAGGAGGCCATCATCTCTGCCTTCTCCGACGGGCGTCGCGACGTCAAGATGAAGGAGGAGGTGGCGATGCATGAAGATCATGCACCTCCTCGAGCTGTTCAACTTGGCGACCAAGTGCGCCAGGTGAGGAAGGGCGCCTCTCCTCCTCGAGCTGCCCGCCGCAGATCCGAAGAGAAGAAGTCCAAGGCCAAGGACGTAAGCGCCAAGGGGCTGCCGTACTCATGGCGAACCAGACACCAAGCCGGGCGAAATCAGCCCGAGTCTTCCAAGGGCAGCCGGTACTTCGTGGTACCACGACCTCCACACCCACAACACCAATGAATGTCAAGAGCTCCGGCCGTCGCGAAGGAAGGGTCGGCAGACACCTGAGCGCAGCAATGACCGGCCTACGGCCGAGGAGGAGGAAGAAATGCAGACGCCTGGAAGACCGCGGCCCGCGCCAAGGGTGGCGCCGACCAACCTCGCGAGGACCATTGGCAAGACCCACCTCGCGAGGGGGGCTGGAGGGATCAGCCTCGTGAGGATCGTCCGCAAGGGAACGCAGGCCTCCCTCCACTGCCACCGCCACCAAGGAGAATCGAAGACCGTCATCGGGACGAGGGGGCTGGGGGCTTCCAGGAAGCGCGCGCGATCGCCTGCATCCTGGGCGGAGCCCAAGCCCCAGCCTCCCACCGCATCTTCAAGCGATTCGCCGTGAAGTGAATGCAGCCCTCCCAAGCTCGAGTCCACGCGCCCTCTCGGGTGGTCGGCGTGCGCCATCATGTTCAAATTTCGGCCGGATCAGCTCAAGTGCGCAGCCACAGTACCGGAGTTCTCCCAATGCTTTGCTCCCCAATCATCAAGAACGTCTTTGGTCACCAAGACCCTCATCGGCGGGCGGGGCTCAACGTCCGTCTGCGGAGACCTTCAACAATCTTCAAGTGCCCTCTGACCCGGCTTCAGCCAACCAAGCCCTTCTCCGGAGTCACCGACGGCTCCACAGTCCCGATCGGGCAGGTCCGCCTTCCTGTCACCTTCGGGGCCCGCGATAACTACCACACCGAGCTCATCGACTTCGACGTCGCCCACATTCTCCTGCCGTACAACGCCATCCTCGGGTACCCAAATTGGCCAAGTTCATGGCCGTGACCCACCATGGCTACAACATCCTCAAGATGCCAGAAGCGGTGGGGTCATCACGGTGCCACGTGAAGAGAGAGATGCAGTGTGCTCCTTGGAGCGAAGCTTTTCAGCCGCATCATTTGGAAGACCTGCATCACAAGCGTGGACGCCTCCCGAGGCGGCACCCAAGAAGAAGAAGACATCGACCGACCCGACTCATCAAGAGACAGGCCCCTCAGGGCCCGCGCCGGGCCAGGGGGAGCCTCCCTCCATCGCATAGGAAAGCGCGCCCGGCGCCCTCCTCAGGCAGGGCTCGGGGGCTCTCCCCTGGAGGGCCACCGACCTCGCCAAGGTCTCGAGGGAGGCGCTTGGGCACCACGTGGAGGCGTGTTTCGAAGCACGTTTCCCGCAAGCAGGAGCAAGACCAGGAGGATAGAACCCCCGAGAGTTCATCAGCAAGGCCATTCAGAGTTACAGGAGTCAAGGGTCATGAGGGCAGCCACCGCCTACCACTGTGGCCCCCCATCCAGCGAGGATGGTGGGCTGCGCGTCTGCATCGACGCATTAGGGCTCAACCGAGCCGCATCTCAAGAGCGCCTGCCCTCGCGAGTGGGACGCCATGCAGGGCCCACCCCACAGCCCACGTGACGCATGCCTTATGGCTCGCCAAACGCGGGGCCGTGACACCAAATAGCTGCCTCATGAGGACCATCTTGGAGGCTCAAGAGGTCGCACGCCAGAGCCCTGGCGGGATGGAGATGGCTCAGTGAGGGGCCGCCAGCCTCCGGAGCCTCCCGAGGCCCTCGAGCACAGGGGCTCGTGAGGATCGGCTCCGCAGCCCACCGAGTCTGCTACATCAACGGCCCTTCATCCCCAACATCACCAGTGACATCTTTAAGTTTTATTTCCGGGGAGCGCCTTGAGCCGCATTATTCCCGGTCAGCGTGGGTCCATCCTGCGGCATGTATCCCTTTATTTCATGTCCTTAGCTTACCTGTTGGGGCGCCTGGCTGCATCATCCCCAAGCCGCTCGGGCCAATCCCAGTGACATGTATCTTTCATGCGTTTCCCTTAGGATTATGCTCCACCATGCTTGTTATTTGGTGCCTTCTCCTGGGTGGCGAAATCTTGCACGTTAAAGGGGGGGTGCCTGAGCATCACGACTCAGGGCTCCTACCGGCTCTCCGGCCCTCACCCTCTGGTCTTGTCCATGGCATCGCGACACAGCTTGCCGGCGACGGTAGAGACCAGCCCGAGAGCCGGGACCGAGGACGAGAGTTCCGTCATCCAATCCGACTTCTTGCGTTAAAGGGGGTGCCCTAGCATCGCGACTCAGGGCTCCTACCGGCTCTCTGGCCCTCACCCTCTGGTCTTGTCCATGGCATCGCGACCTGGCTTGCCAGCAACGGTAGAGACCAGCCCGAGAGCCGGGACCCGAGGACGTAGAGTTGTTGCCTCCGACCCAGCTTGCACGTTAAAAGGGGGGTGCCTGAGCATCGCGACTCAGGGCTCCTACCGGCTCTCCGGCCCTCACCCTCTGGTCTTATCCATGGCATCGCGACCTGGCTTGCCAGCGACGGTAGAGACCAGCCCGAGAGCCGGGACCCGAAGACGTAGAGTTGTGTCATCTAATCCAGCTTATGCGTTAAAGGGGGTGCCCGAGCATCGCGACTCGTGGCTCCTACCAGCTCTCCGGCCCTCACCCTCTGGTCTTGTCCATGGCATCGCGACACTGGCTTGCCGACGGTAGAGACCAGCCCGAGAGCCGGACCCAAGACGAGAGCACCGGCATCTAGCCATTTTTGTAGGAACACACTCGAAGATAAGGCCCGAGCCAGCGCAACCCGCCTTGAGGTAGGGCCTCGTGAGTCCCGCTACTGGCTCACGGGTGCCCAGATACACCTCGTCTAGCCCTACCGTGCAGCCCACGTGTCGTGGTGGGGCTGACACGCCTCGGGGCTCCTCCCCGAGGGGAGCCCCTCCCACGCTCCAGTGGAAGCACCATGTCTGCTACCGGGTCGATTTACACCGCCGAGGAGCGGCTATGCCCAGACGCATGCGGAAGCGCTTATGCTCTGCCGGTGATAAACAACTGAGGGTGGCCTCCGAGTCGCGTCAACCTCAGGGAGCCCAGAGCTCAGTGTCTGGCCTCGTCGCAACGCCTCCTCTCGGGAGCGCCGCGTGAGGGGGCTGGGCATGGGGGCTCCGCCTGGGTCACGCCCAGATGCACGCCACCCAGCCAGGCCCCTCGGGCCTGGTTCGTCGCACGCCACTCCCCGAGCGGAGCCAAGGTACGCATGCCATTTGAGCGTCAAGGGGGACTCCTGAGCATCGCGAGTCAGGAGCCTAACTGGTCAAGTAGCACCTCACCCCTTAGGTCCGAAAGGCTAACGGGCGGTTGGGGTATCTGTGGGGCGGGCTCTGCAGATGTAGAACGGTGGATCTGCCACGCCTCACCTCCCTACTTGCTGTTAAAGGCGCTAAGGGGACTCCTGAGCATCGCGACTCAGAGCCTAACTTGTCACGTAGCCCCTCACCCCTTGGTCCCGCCCTGGTTTCCTTCGGGGCTAACGCGGCCGAGGTATGCTGGGCCTGCTCACGACGTAGAACATAAGCAAGTAGGAAGCACAAATTTCAAGGAATTCAAAAGCAAATATTATAGTCCACACTGTTATCGCAGTGCCAAACGCAAGTTTAAACGCCTCCCCGAGGCATGATACATGTGCAGGAGTTACAAGCAAGGCAGGAGCCGCAGCATGAGTCACTTGTCGGCGGTGGAGCAGATGGAGTGGCGCGCCTCGTGAAGCAGCCCAGGGCAGCGCCTCACTTGGCTTGTGTCAAGGCACAGAACTTCCCAACAGAGCCTCCACACACCCTTCACAGCCTCGGCGTGGCAGCTACGTGCTCGCCGCTCACCGGCTCCAAAGAGGCTGTCCATGTCGACACCGGGTCATAAGATAGATGTGGGTGAGGATCCGCGTCGGTGCCGCAGAAGACAAGACCGCGCCTCGGCCTCGGCCGTGGGGCCAAGACCAAGGGAGACATCTTCAAGAGCGCCGGATCATGAAGGGAAGCAGCTTGGCGGGGCCGTCCTCCGCGCTGGCGCTGGGCTCTCCAGCCGCCGCCATAAAGCTCCCTCAGCAGGACGCGAGCCTTCACCTCCATATCCATGAAGGCCACGCGGTCCTCAGCCAGAACCCGCGCCTTGGCGTCCAGCTCGACCTTCCTCGCCTCCAGTTCCTGCCCCAACGCATCAAGATGGTCGCGGCGCTTCTTCAGCTTGGCCTCCCGGGCCTTGATGGCCGCCTAGCGAGCCTTCATGCCTTCCTCCTGCTCCTGGCGGAGGCGAGCCTCCTCGGCGAGCTGGTTCTGCAGGCCCTTCAGCTCACCCTCCAGCGTCTCGCAGCGACCTCGGATGTCGGCTGCCTCCCCGAGGCAGCATCGCGGGCTACCTTCGCCTCGCGAACAGCATGCTTCTCCTCGTCACAGGCCGTCGAAGCCTGGACCAGCGTCGCCCGAATCAAAGCATCGGCACGAATCCAGCCAGAGGCCAGCTCCAGGCGCCCGGCCACCAAGCGAGGGTCGGCGCCCAGATCTGCCGCAGCCGGTCCAGTTCAGCAGGCAGTCTAGGACCGTGGAGGAGCTCGGAGAGACAGCAGATGGCGGAGTAGGAGGAGTTGGCGGCGGCAGAACCCACTGCGCCGAGGCGGAACCAACACGCCACGACGATGGTGGGGCTGCGCCCAGAAGGCCGCCTCGGGAGTCGCTTGGGACAAGAAATTTGAGCTTCGCCCAGGCTCAGCCAGCCTCGCGAGGACGCCCGGGCAGAGAGGCCCGGGCGTCGGGTCGTCTCCCTTTTGGGCAAAGGCACCACCACGGATGGGGCCTCAGAGCCCCTTCAGCTTCTTCGCCGCAGCGCCACCGCCAAGAGCATGGACATCAGATCTCGTCAACAAAGCAATAATCAAGACAGAGGCGGGCACTTACAGTGTCGCCTCTGGTGGACTCGAGCAGCCTCCGGCCATACTTGAAGCCCGAGAGCCGACTGCAGGATCGGCTTCAAGGGGACCAGAGCGAGCACGTCATGGATCGCCCGGGCCGGGTCGGACCCATGGGGACCAGCCAGTCAGTCCTTCTTCGATCGGGGCAGGCTTTGCCTCCCGCCATCCTCATCTTCGCTGCCGTCACTTTCGGGAGGCGGAGAACGCTGGGCTCAAGGCCGCAGGAGGGAGCCCTTGACTCCACCCCAAATCAACCCCCTCTCCTGGCTCCCTCTCCTCCACCTCTTCGCTGGAGTCGGAAGAGGGCACGTCCACCAAGTCCTCCGGAGCCTCTGCGGGCACGAGCCCATCCCCATTGAAGGCGGGCATGGACCCCACAACCTGCTCCCAATCCTCGCGAAGAAACAGGAGCGCAGGGGCGCCCTCCGGTCTCGCCACATCGCCCCCTACCAAGGACTGGAGGACCATCACCAGATCCTCGCTGGCTGTACACGGGCTCAAGTTAGGCCTCCACATCTAAGCGAGCATCATGGGCGGAGCGGAGCCAGTCGGTGCTCCAGAACTCCTCAAGAACGATGCACCGTCAGCCTCGGCCACGCCAGATCGTCCGGCTTCAGATCTGCGCCCATCCTCTCCAAAGACTAGCCACATGAGGATCCCAAGCTTCGCCCGGGACCAGTCGTCGGAGCTCTCAGTGGCTCCGTGGGCGGGATCGGTCGAGGGTGGATCCGCCCGCATCCACCAAGACCCACTTGCTCTGAAGCCCTCAATCCACTTCCCAAAGGTTTGAAATGGCAATAGCTCCGCCACACGCAATGAAGCTCACGACGCGAGACGGGACCACGGGAGAATCGGAGGAAGAAGTAGTGGCGCAGCAAGGCCACCGAGGGCTTCACCCCAACGTGGGCCTCACAATAGTACGCGAAGATTGCCAGGAGAAGGACAGAGTTGGGATGGAGGTGCAGAGCATGAATGTTGTAATGGCGAAGGACGGAGAAGAAGAACTCAGAGAAGGGAGGCGACAGACCAGCAATAATGGCGCCCGCGAAGAACGGGTAGAAGGTACTCCCCCGACCCTCAGGGGCGGAGGAGCCGGCCTTGAACACCGCCGTTCCGCTGACGCCCTGCGCCTCCGCCAGCCGGTGCATCAGGGCAAGGCTCGCTGCTGAAACATTCGGCGGGTCCAAGGCAGGAGAGTAACAGGCTCCGGCCGGGGTTTGACGAGGAGCCATGACTGGCTAGGGCACGAAGAGTGGATCTGAACATCTTGGAAGTAGGAAGGAGAGGCGCAAGAAAGGGGATCTGAGCAAAGAATCGGAGAAAGTAAAGGAGGCAAGCAAGATGCCGCTTATTATCAACCCGCTGCTGCGTGTTAGCGCCCACGCCCAATCAACCGCCACACGACGCCTAAGGCCACAGTCGTTAGGGGCCCACGACGCTTCAGACCGCCCTTCCGCCTCATCAGACGGCCAAGTCCGGGCGCTGCTGTGGCCCCTGGCTACTGTCGGGCGTTCGGGAACGGGGTCCCCAGACTTGCTCGCCTGCGGCTCATGCGGCGTGGCTCAAAGGAGGCCCAGACGGCCCATCTTCATCAACACAAGCTCAAGACCTCGCGAGGGGCCAAGCCTTATGGGCGGACGACCAAGAGCTTCTCAGCGCGCCTCGTCAGTCTGGCTCATGAGGAGGCGGAGAATCAAGGCGGGTACCTCGCGAGGTGCCCGTGACGCAAGCCATGACGCACCGAGGGCGCCAAGCCGCGCCAGCTAGCCGTCCTCCTTTCCTCTTTGGTGCAAAGGGGGCAAGCGCAGTAAGAGCATCAAGCAAAGGCATCCGCTTTGGTGCAACAAGACCAAGACCAGCCCCAACGGCCGGAATGCGCCGTCGTGGAGCCCAAGCAGACGCTATCACCAGAGCCTTTGGCAAAGAGGACCAACTTTAGTCAGATAAGTGTACCTGTTGTTCCCCTTCAAATGGCTAATTGTTGGCGCCTTCCCGCCAATATTTGGGAAGAGGCCCAGGCCTTCGCCTATAAATAGGGGTAGCTACACCCAAGGACGGGAACGATCGATCGAGTATTCGAATCCAGAGAGAGAGAGAGAAACCTGCTCAAGCTAGAGCGACGGGCACCACTTAGCAGTTCATCACACCCCGCCAAGAAATGCACTCATGAGGTCGTTCTTCCCTGTCAGATCGTTTCTTCGTCAAACCCAGAGGCAATCCACACACCACAAACTAGAGTAGGGTATTACACCACAACGGTGGTCCGAACTAGTATAAATCTTATGCCTCTTGTGTTGTTCTTATTAGTAGTTTAGGTCCCTCGCGATTCGGGCGAGGTTCGAGACGATGGAGGGTTGGATCTCCGTGGCGCGCCTGCAGTTCGAACCTTAAGGGTCCGCCGAACCCGTGATCCGACGGTGGTTGGGTTGCTTGGTGGGCCTTCGCCCACTCGGGTGCTGCTGCTTTTTTAAATAATTCCGCCGAGACTTAGAAAAATTCTAGAAAAATAAATAAAAATCTAAAACTGCCAAAACAAATTTTCACCGCCTAAATGAAATATTTAGAACGAGGTGAACATTTTCTTGGCCCTAAAATGCAATTTTTGAAAACGTGCAATTTTTCCTAAATTCAAATAAAAAGCGAAAAACTCCAAATAAAATCTTATTTGATTTTTAATAAATTTTCATTATTCCTTTATTTTGGGAAAGTCATTTTATTCCCTCTCTCATATTTTGACAATAGAAATAATTGAAGATAAATAAAATAAAATCAAATGATCCTATTTTCAAAATTTGAGAAAACTCAAATATGAAAATAACGAAATCTCCAACTGTCTCCGTGGGTCCTTGAGTTGCGTGAAATTTCTAGGATCGAGCCAAAATGCAATGAAAATATGATATGCAAGTGATGATCTACGTATAACATTCTAAATTGAAAATTTGGGATGTTACAAACCTACCCCCCTTAAGATGAAACTCGCCCTCGAGATTCGGGTTGGCTAAAAAATAGGTGAGGGTGGTCCTTAAGCGCATCTTCCTCTCGCCTCCCGTGTGGCTTCATCCTCGGTGTGGTGGCTCCAATCGAACTTTGCAAAACTTAATAACCTTCTTGTCACAAGGGTGACTTCGTGGCATACTCGAGAATTTTGACTGGTTTCTCCTCATAAGTCAAATCATTTCCCAACTGAATAGCTTCCAGCGGCACAGTATCTCTCAGTGGTATATCAGCCATCTCTGCGTGGCACTTCTTCAACTGAGAAATGTGAAACACGTCGTGAACTTCTGGCAATCCCTCGGGCAATTCCAACCTGTAAGCAACTTCTCCCATGCACTCCAAAACTTTATATGGCCCCACAAAACGTGGCGCTAACTTTCCTTTAACTCCAAAGCGCTTAACTCCTCGAAGCGGGGATACACGAAGTGTAACGCCCTCGATGCGGCTATATCTCCCACGTGTCGAAGCACGACTTAGAGGCATAACCGCATTGAAAGCAATGTCGCAAGTGAGGTAATCTTCACACAACCCATGTAATACATAAGGGAAAGAGATACATAGTTGGCTTACAATCGCCACTTCACGCAATACATGAGTAAAGCATTACATCATACGAGATACAATCAAGGTCCGACTATGGAACCAAAATAAAAGAAGACTACCCCAAATGCTACACGGATCCCCGATCATCCCAACTAGGCTCCACTCATCGATCAACTCAAACGAAACAACACAATGAACAAGATCTTCATCGAGCTCCTCCTTGAGCTCGGATGCGCCACCTACACGGTTTCATCGGCACCGCAAACTGGTTTTGAAGTATCTGTGAGTCACGGGACTCGAGAATCTCACACCCGCGAGATCAAGACTATTTAAGCTTATGGGTAGGAGAAGGTAGTGAGGTGGAGCCACAGCGACTCAGCATATCCGGTGGCTACATTCGCAAAAGAGAGCGAGAAGAGAAGCAAGGCACGGTCGTGAAGCTAGTAGCGATCAAGAAGTGATCCTCAAACTACTTACGCCAAACATAACTCCAACATCAGTGTTCACTTCCCGGACTCACCGAGAAGAGACCATCACTACACACGCGGTTGGTGTATTTTAATTAAGGTCAACTTCGGGTTTTCTACAACCGGACATTAACAAATTCCCATCCGCCTCATAACCGCTGCACGACTTTCGAAGATAATACCTCGCAGGGGTGTCCTAACTTAGCCCATTATAAGCTCTCACGGTCAACGAAGGATATTCCTTCTACCCGAAGACCCGATCAGTCTCGAATCCTTGACTACAAGACATCTCGACAATGGTAAAACAAGACCAAAGAAAGCCGCCTCAATGTGCCGACAAATCCCGATAGGAGCTGCACATATCTCGCTCTCGTGGCACACCGGATTAGCAAATCCGCATAACTAAAACCGCACTCAAGTTTCCTTGAGGGGCGCCGCAAAGCGCTTAGTTTGGGCCAACACTCAGAGGAGCATTGGCCCGGGGTTAAATAAAGATGACCCTTGAGTCTGCAGTAACCCAAGGGAAAAAGGCTTAGGTGGCAAATGTTAAAACCAATGTTGGGCCTTTGGAGGAGTTTTATTCAAAGCGAATCGTCAAGGGGGTCCCATAAATCACCCAACCGTAAGGAACGCAAAATCAAGGAACATAACACCGGTATGACGGAAACTAGGGCGGCAAGAGTGGAACAAAACACCAGGCATAAGGCCGGGTCTTCCACCCTTTACCAAGTATATAGATGCATTAATTAAATAAGAGATATATTTTGATATCCCAACAAGTAAACATGTTCCAACAAGGAACAACATCTCCATGTTCCAACAAGGAACAAACTTCATCTTCACCTGCAACTAACAACGCTATAAGAGGGGCTGAGCAAAGCGGTAACATAGCCAAACAACGGTTTGCTAGGAAAGGATGGTTAGGGGCTTGACATGGCAATATGGGAGGCATGAAAGCAAGTGATAGGCATCGTAGCATAGGCATAGCAAAAGAGCGAGCATCTAGCAAGCAAAGATAGAAGTGATTTCAAGGGTATGGTCATCTTGCCTGAAATCCCGCAAGGAAGAAGAACGAGTCCATGAAGAAGACAAACGGACGTAGTCGAACGAATCCTCACAACTCCGAAAGGAAACCAAAGCTAACGAGAGAAGCAACCCGGAAAGAAGCAAACAATATGGTAAACACACAAGCATAAACATGGCATGATGCACAATCAAGTATGATGCATGTCCGGTTTAAATAGCATGGCATGACAATATGCACAAACAAAACTACAAGTTAATGGAGCTCAATATGCAACGAAGTTGCATATTGACGAAACACCACATCAATTATTTATTTCTCTCTCGCTTAGGAACACAACAATATTACATGTTGTTATAAACATGGCAAGAGGTGAGACATAAGTAAACTAACTAGTTAGGCAAGTTTAAATGAGGCCGAAAGCAACAAAAGACAATTCCGGAAAATCCCCATGTGCATTTAGCAATTTAATGCAACAACAATTTTAAACATTTAAATGTTGTTATCATGATGCGGATGACATATACAAGTTTTATGCAATTTTATGAAAATGTTGACATGAGCATGTTATGAAGCATTTTTCACCGTGGCGGAACGAAAGGGGTGCCACGGCAACGAATTCAAAAATGATGCCACGGCAACATATCGATCTCGATAACTTGATTGAGATACCGATGCAAACGAGAAGTGTGCGGATGTGCAAAACACGCAAGAGATGGTGGGGTGCTCCCGACTACCGGGTTCCCACGGGCCGACGGCATGGCAAACGAGGAACGTGCAAAGACCTCTCTCGGACACGGTGCAAACACGAGCATCTCATACAACACATGCATTCGTTCACGGGCGGTCGTCTCGGTTATACCTTCAAAGCGCAGCATTTCGGAGTGGTTCGAACTCGTCGAGGGAAGTAGTGGTACTCGCGGGTCGTAGTGGAAGTAGTTGTTCATGATCCGTAGATGTTCGGGGTCACCACAAGGAACTTGTCGAAACCAGGGTCTCGGTCGTCGGTATAGGTACACACGCCTTCGTGGAAGTAGTGGTTCACGTTTTGAAGAGGAACTTGATTTAATCCGGCGTCTCCGAGGGCGACGGTAGTGGAACTTGGTGCTTGCGCTGCATGGGTCCTCGGCGACGGTAGTGGTACACGATGTAGACGAACTTGACGAGTCATCGCTATCCCGGTACTGGCGAATCCCACAAATGCGGTAGAGGTACACTTGACGGTCTTGGGTCTACATGATTTGATTTGGATGCATTCGGGACGCCTCACCGTTCAACGTAGAGGCCGGGTTATGGGCGTTGGAGGCGGGCCACGAGGATGCCGTCCTTGATGGATCTCAAGGCGGAGCCAAAGACGCGAGGAGGAGGTCGGGATGGGTCGCCGAGGCTGGAACCAGGTGGAGGCGCACAGAGGAGGCTCGAGGCGCTGGAGGTGGTGGTGGTGCTCGCGTGCAAGGCGGCGTGCCGGGCTCCGCGAACTCGACCAAAACGGAGGGGACGAAGGGGCGGGCTCTGCTGGCGCGGAGGACGACGGATGCGGGCGCAGTGCTCGAGGAGCTCCTCTCCTCGAAGCGCCGGGCGACGGGGACTTGGCGAGGAGGAGGCGCGAACACCGGTTCCATCCGGGAACGAGGCGGGCGAGCTGGGCGGCTCTGGACTCGGCCGGCGAAGGGGCGACATGGCATGGTTTCGGGCGCCATGGGAGGCAAGGCGTGGGGCGTGGGGCGTGTGGAGGCGCTGGAGGAATCGAGAGGGAGAGGGATCGAGACGAGGGTGCGGGCGCCGCTTCCTCTCAAGACGGGCGATCAAGGGAGGAGGGATCGAGCAGGCTCTCCTCATGATGTGTGTGTGTGAGTGGCGGCGGAGGGGGAACGAGGGAGCGAGTGAGAGGAGGGGATCGGTCTCCTGGCGGCTAGGGTTAGAGGGGTCGGCTGGGCCTTGGGCCGCAGCTACAGGAGACCCAAATGGTCGGCTGGGCTGGGCTGGAATCTCTCTCTCTCCCTCACACACATGATGTAAGAGAGAAAAAAATAAAGAAAGAAAAGGAAAAAAGAAAAGGTTAGAGAAGGGACCTGGGCATGGGGATTATTTTCCTGCACTCATAAAAATGAGCTTGATCCAAGAAAATAGAAGTCAGCGTGTGTGTGAAGACTGGATTCGAACTCGTTTAAATTAAATTCAAATGAGTTTGAATAAGAAGTGGGCATTTGAAAGGTCCACAAATGTTGAGATTTTTGGTGGAGCTCCGGAAAATGATGAAAGAATAAATGGCAAATTTGGAGATCAAGAATTAAGACAACAAAGGCATTAGGATATTTTGTAAGTGTGTTTATGTAAATCCAAATTAATGAAATATTTTATAATAGCTCCATAAATATTAGGAGGATATGTTATAAAGAGAAAACACCATGTGAATTCCCTCGATTTAAATAGATCAAAAGATCTATGCAGTTTATTTAGTTGAGGTTTTAAAAATTAAAAGACATGCTGGCATGATGACATGATGCAATGCAAAAGTAAATAGAGCAAGCACAAATAAAAACACACGGAGGTCACAAAAATATGGAAGTCTTCTGGATCGTCGGTCTTGGGGCGTTACACGAAGATAGACTCTATCTCCGACTTTGTATACTGTCTCCTTGCGTTTTGAATCCGCATAGCTCTTCTGCCTAGACTGGGCTACCTTGAGCCTATCGCGAATCAACTTCACCTTCCGTTCAGACTCCTTAATCAAATCTGGTCCAAACAACTGGCGGTCTCCAACTTCATCCCATAACAACGGGGTTCTGCACCTCCTTCCATACAAGGCTTCGAAAGGGGCCATTTTCAAACTAGATTGATAGCTGTTGTTATAAGAAAACTCCGCATACGGCAAGTTGTCATCCCAACTTGATCGGTAATCCAATGCACATGCTCTCAGCATATCCTCCAAAATCTGATCGACTCTCTCGGCATCCGTCCATCTGTCTCGTGGATGAAAAGCTGTACTAAACTCTAGTCTGGTTCCCAAAGTTTCGTGCAACCGATTCCAAAACTTTGAGGTGAATTGGGTTCCTCTATATGATACGATACTCCTCGAACTCCATGCGCATATACGATCCTGGTCATGTATATCTTAGCCAACCTAGCACCGTCAGAGGTAGTCTTCATCGGGATGAAATGAGCTACCTTCACTAAACGATCGACTACAACCCAAATCGAGTCATAGCCCGAACGAGTCCTGGGTAATCCCGTGATAAAATCCATGCCTAACTTTTCCCACTTCCATTCGGGTATCGAACGGCCGTAGTAAACCCGCCGGGCTTTTGATGTTCTGCCTTCACACTCTGACATACATCACAAACGGCTACATACTCCGCAATATCCTTCTTCATTCCGGTCCACCAGAAAGTATCCTTTAAATCCAAATACATCTTGGTATTTCCTGGGTGAATCGAATACGGCGAATCACGGGCCTCTTGCAGAATCAACTTCCTGATCTCCGGATCACTAGGCACATAAACGCGGTCCTCAAACCATAGGGTATCGTGCTCATCCTCACGAAATCCCTTTAGCTTTTCCCTTGCTCATTTTCTCCTTGATAGACGATTCTCCTTATCCGCCTTCCGAGCTTTTCTCGATCTTATCCATCAAGGTAGATCAGATCTCCAATGTCGCTACATAGCCTCTCGACTATCTCCAAACATAGCTCTCAAGTTCCTCGGTTAACTCCTTTGGTAACCCTCCGGTCATTAGTGTGTTGACATGGCTCTTGCGACTAACGCATCTCGCTACTACGTTAGCCTTTCCGGTGATAATGCAATCTCATATCATAATCCTTGATGAGCTCCAACCATCTCCTTTGCTCGAGATTTAACTCCTTCGCTCAAGATGTACTTCAAACTCTTGTGATCCGTGTACACCTCGTAATGGTTTCCAATGAGAAAATGTCTCCAAGTCTTCGGTCGTGCACTACGGCTGCTAACTCCAAATCATGAGTAGCATAATTCAACTCATGAGGCTTAAGCTGTCGTGAAGCATACGAAACAACTCTTCCCTCCTGCATAAGCACTGCTCCAAGTCCTCGACGTGAAGCGTCATAATACACCTCGTAATCCTTGCTTTGATCTGGCAGAATCAACACTGGTGAGGTAACCAAACGTTTCTTAAACTCTTGGAAACTAGCCTCACAGTCTTTAGACCAATTAAACTTGGTATCCTTCTTTAATAGCTCCGTCATAGGCTTCGCAATCTTCGAGAAATTCTCAATGAATCTCCGGTAGTATCCTCGCCAAATTCAAGAAAACTCCGGATCTCTCCAACTGTCGTTGGTGCTTCCCGCTTGTCACAAAGGGCAACTTTGGTGGGATCCACTGCTATACCTTCTCTGGATATAACGTGTCCGAGAAATCTAACTTCCTTCAACCAAAACTCACATTTGCTGAACTTGGCATATAACTGATGTTCTCTGAGCTTCTCAAGTACCAAACGCAAATGCTCCTTATGCTCTTCTTCATTCTTCGAATAAACCAAAATATCATCAATGAACACTACGACGAACTTATCCAAAAACTCCATAAACACCTTGTTCATCATGTTCATGAAATAGGCAGGTGCGTTAGTCAGACCAAAGGATAACGGTATACTCATACAACCCGTACCTGGTGGTAAAAGCCGTCTTAGGTATATCCTGCTCTCGAATCTTCAACTGATGGTATCCTGATCGCAAATCGATCTTGGAAAATACCTTATCTCCTTGCAATTGGTCAAACAAATCGTTGATCATCGGCAATGGGTACTTATTCTTAATTGTCACTTCATTCAATCCACAATAATCAACAACCATTCTCAATGATCCATCCTTCTTCTCCACTAGAAGTACTGGCGATCCCCAAGGCGAAGAACTTGGGCGAATGAAACCTTTATCCAGTAATTCCTTAATCTGCTTCTTAATTTCTTCCAGATCTTGTGCGGTATCCCAGACGGTCTCTTGGATATTGGCCTGTGCTCGCAAAAGCTCAATCAAAACTCAATGTCTCTATCCGTGGCATGCCCGCAACTCTTCCGGAAACACGCCTGGGTAATCCTTCACCACTGGTACTTCCTCCTGCACAACTCCTGATAAGGAGTTTACTTGTGTCCTCCTCGGCTCATGCCGTGATACATACTTGATCCTTCTTCCTTCTGGTGTTGTAAGCAAATTCGACTTACTAGCGCAATCAATGTTCCCTCCATACATCGATTGCCAATTCATACCTAGAATCACGTCCAAACCTTGCGATTCCAGAATGATTAAATCCGTGGGGAAAACATGCCTACCTATGCTCAAAGGTACTTGAAAACATCCACGACTGGCCATATACTCCGCTCCTGGTGAGCTTACTAACATGGTTGTTCTAAGAACCTTGGTGGGCAGTTTGTACTTATCCACAAATCCCCGTGATATGTATGAATGCGATGCACTAGTATAAAAAAGAACGATTGCAGTAAATGTCTTAACCAAAAACTTACCTATTATCGCATCCGGCTGAAGCTTCAACCTCCTCCACGTTAACGTGGTTCACCCGCCCCCTGTTGAAAGGGTTCGCTTCTTCCCCGAGCTTCCATTGCCATTTCCATTTTGGGCTTGGGACATTCATTGGCATAATGTCCAGCTTTTCGACACTTAAAGCAAGTGACTTGGCTCAGTCTCTCTTGGCTGGGGTTGACGGGTTGGTGCGGTTTTGTCCATTGCTTCCTCCATTCCCTGCTTTCCATTCTTGGAACCATTATGATTGTGCGAGCTACCTCCTCCATGGGTATGCTGAAATTGCCCTCCCGGTTTTGGGTAAAGCGTAACCTTCACCGAGCTCGTAATTGTACTTCCCCTGTCCATACTTCCTCTTGCGCTTGTCAATCTGTTGTTGCTTCCCTTCAATCATAAGAGCACGATCTACCAACTCCTCGGTAGTTATTGAAAGTGGCTACCATCAATCGCATGCTCAAATTTCATCATTCAGTCCTTCCGAAACTTCTCCCGCTTAGTTGCATCTCGTAGTAACGCTATCCGGGGCATAACGTGCTAACTTACTAAAGTCCTCCACATACCGCTTACAGACGTCCTCCTTGGCGTAAGTTGCAAAACTCACGCTTCTTCATGGCCATAGCTCCCGGCCAAACGTGGGCGACAGAAAGCTTGCTGAAATTGATCCCACGGATCGCGGTCAATAGGGTGTGTGGTCGTGTAATTCTCCCACCATGATGCTGCAGTCCATCAAGCTGATGTGCGGAAAAACACACTCTTTTCGTGATCGGTGCATCCTCAAGTGGTCAGCCCCTTCCAACCTTTGCGGAGCCAATCATCCGCAACAATCGGCTCGGTGCTTATCGGAAAACACCGCGGATTTAGCCTCAAGAAACGAGTCAAATGGTCAACCGGTGGTGGTGGTGGGTTGTTGTTGTTGTTGTTGTTGTTGTTGTTGTTGTTGTTGTTGTTGTTGTTGTTGTTGTTGTTGTTGCCTTGGTTTTGTACCAGTGTTTGAATCAACTGAGTGATCTCCGGTGGGAAAACAAATCCGGTGTCGCGTCTGAGGCATCGAGGGTTTAGAGAAGGTGAGAAAATAGAATAGAATGAGGTCTAGTGAGAAAACACTACCCATATGCACATGAGACAAAAGCAAACAACATCACGCCAATCAATTCAAACAAAGGCATACAACGGTCTAACTATCGTTACAAAAGTGCTTGGACTAAACTAATTACAATGGGGGAATTTCTACTACTGTTATGGTGGTCAACTAGAAAAACTGCTCCGATGAAGACTCCATGATATCTGCTCCAGCTTCATCAACATAGTCATCATTGCCGCTGCCGGGTCCGAGTCGGTGTCGCCAATGATGATATAGTTATTCGGCAAGTGGAATCATCGTCATTTCCTCCCCGGCGCTGGGTCTCCCATGAAAACTCCGAAGCTTCCCGGTTAAGTGGTCATTCTTCTCCACTAGCACTTCAATTTCTTCCATGTAATCTTCACGTGTAGCCTTGAGTACTTCCTCTAGCTCCTTGATCTTGGTCATAGCCTTCTGCAGATCCTCCATGCTACGCACATCTGGTTCTCCTGACGTTGGATGTGCTGGTTTAACTCCTGGATATATGCTGCGATCGATCTATCCCTCCTGGTGCTGATCATCTCCCATTGCTCATCTCGGCGCCCACAAATTTGGTAGATAGTATTCTTGAGATCATTGCGGTAAACTTCTCTGATACGTCCCATGGCGATGTGGGCTGCCATGCTCTTTCCTAGACTCCAGGTTGGTCCATCAAAGGAAAACTCTATGGGCTCCGTGACCGGTGCGAATGTCCTTCCTGGAACTTGAACTTGAATCATCCAGCGCTCCTCTTCGGGTAAAGTGGCGTTGTAGGTCCCGGTGAAGCTTGGTACTCCGATGTTCAGGTATCTAGTGACTTCCTTCAAGTGACATCCAAAGGGTGTATCTTCATCCGGTTGTGTGAACTTGTAGCGATCTAGGGTTTTAGCTTAGTGGTCGTGTCCTACAGTCAGCTGTGCTCTGATACCATCTTGTAGCGACCGGACCTCAAACAGTCTGATCTCTGTGCATCAGTGTCATCCCTGGATCAGTAATGCTGACACGCACAATACTTGACGGATTTATAACAGAGTAGCAATCACACACTTATTACATCGAGTGTCTCCAAAGGAGAACTTATTACAATAAATATGGCTTAAGGCCATCTAATAACGATAACTGCGGAAGGCTTGGAAGATAAGCGAGTCCATCAACTCCAACGGCATCATCGAAAGTATAGAACCACGACCTAAGGCACCTTACTGTCGTTCGAAAAGTCTGCAACATGAACGCTGCAGCCGAAAACGGGTCAAGACATGGAATATCTTGGCAAAGTAACACATAGAGTGCAATATGAAAGAGTAATACTATACTACATGCATATATGGCTAGTGGAAAGCTCTATGGTTACAGCTTATGTAAAGCCAATTTTTTCCCTCATCGCAAAGGAATAAATTTTGTTTAACTATCATGGTGGTTGTTAAACATTGAGAATGGTTGACAGCATTCTCAATCCCAATTAAGTATCATCATTAAAACCCAAAAATATTAATTAAAGTAACATGATGAGATTCACATGATAATCCAAGTACTAGATACTCAAGATGTCCATAACCGGGGACACGGCTAACCATGATTAGTTTGTTACACTCTGCAGAGGTTGTGCACTTTTCCCCACAAGACTCGATCTCCTCCGCTGGGATTCTCGCACTACATGGTGTTTGAGAAACGGATGACCGAGACATAGTCTTTCAGAAGCGCTAGCACCTTACGAACGGGTAGACAGTTACACCTACATCCCTCTACATCTGCTAGTCTACCACTGTAAGAGTTCGCACGACTTAGTCAACCATGCTAGAGCCCATAATATCTTGTGGCTGCACAAGAAAGTTTCTAGCATGAATAATCTCATGATCCCTTTGAGCCTGGGTGGTGGTCCAAAAAGAAACAGGCAATCCTGGAATACCCAGGTACCTCAATCCACCCAGATGTGTGTTTAAGTTGCCACCTTAAGTAAACCATTAAATAACAATCTCACATCTGTCATGGATACACTCACCCAATCCACGTCTACTTGCATAGCATGGCATAATGAGCAAACGTAGAAGTAACTCCCAAGGGTTTGATAATAAAACATGTAATAGGTACTACCTCATCTACTTCCCAAAACCCACAATTTAATTAGATCCTAATCATGCAATGTTTGAGGATTGATCTAATGCATAAAAACTGGGTATGAAAAGGGATATGATCAAAGTGTTACTTGCCTTGCTGATGATCTACGAAACCTAGGGATTCGAAGTAACAGGCGGCGCACTCCGGGTACTCTATCGCAAACAAACAAACACACAATAAGTACTCAACTAATGCACAGGTAAAACTCAAATAAAAGATCTAACCAGAAAGTTCAACTTAAGAACTCCGGTTTGCAAAAAGAAGCAAATCGAACGAAGCAACGAAAGTCAAACGGCGAAAGAAACAGTCTTTGTTTTACTAATCTAGACCTAAATCAAATTTTACAGAGGCAAAAACATGTTTGAGTTGATTATTCGGAAAGAGATTTTCGAGACGAAACTCTAGGCGCTTGAATCGCCTGATTCCGATAAACGAGCGAAAAGTTATACTAGATAGAAAATCGGATCAGAAATCGCGATCAGAAAAAATCGTGGAATAAATCCGAGAAAAAGAAAACGACGAACAGATTAACAAACGAACGTTCGTTATCTGTTACTAAACGGTGAACGCGTTTGTTAAAACGAACGAACGAGCGAACGCTCGCTAAAAAAATAAACCAGAGAAAAACCGATCTATTTAAAAAAAACAAAAACTAGGGTTTTTTCTAAAAAAACGAAACGTTTTTTCTCAAAAAAAACGGCGGAGGCGGCTACCTTGGCTCGTGCTCCGGCGAACTCCGACGGGGCTCCGGGCGGCGGCGGGTGGTGCGGGGCGGCGGCTCCAAGCAGCGGCGGCGGCGCGGCGACTTCTTGGCGGCGCGGGCGGCGGGGGCTCCATGGGGGCTCCGGCGGTAATAAAGTGGGCGCGACTTGGGAAGGGGCGTCGGGTCGGCCTCGGGAGGCGTGCTCGACCGGATTCGGTGGCGTGGTGCGGTCTCCCATGGGAGGCGGCGCGGCGGTTGTCGGCTGGTGGGCCTTCGCCCGATCAAAAGTGCTTTTTAAATAATTCCACGAGACTTAGAAAAATTCTAGAAAATAAATAAAAATCTAAAAGTGCCAAAACAAATTTTCATCGCCTAAATGAAATATTTAGAACGAGGTGAACATTTTCTTGGCCCTAAAATGCAGTTTTTGAAAACGTGCAATTTTCCTAAATTTAAATAAAAAAGCGAAAAACTCCAAATAAAATCTTATTTGATATTTTATTAAATCTTCATTATTTCTTTATTTTGGGAAAGTCATTTTATTCCCTCTCTCATATTTTGACAATAGAAATAATTGAAGATAAAATAAATAAAATCAAATGATCCTATTTCCAAAATTTGAGAAAACTCAAATATGAAAATAACGAAATCTCCAACTCTCTCCGTGGGTCCTTGAGTTGCGTGAAATTTCTAGGATTGAGCCAAAATGCAATGAAAATATGATATGCAAGTGATGATCTATGTATAACATTCCAAATTGAAAATTTGGGATGTTACAAAAAGAGTGTTGGTGTCAGTAATATAAATAAAAAGATAAATTTGAGCTTGTGTAACCACACTACCATCTTGATATCAACTAGACAGTACATTATCTGGACACTTTATTTAATAGGTGACAGCCACCTACCACAAAAATCTACAGAAGAAAAACATAGTCAATTGAAAATAGGAAAAAGAAAACGAATCAGTTTTGATGTTATCTTATTGATTTTTCGTCGGGAGATAAAATTTGATGAACCTAAGAAATTGATTGTTTTAGACAGATTGTTCACACAAAAGGTCCAATGGAATGCCATAACTCTATGGAAATAATTTTCTTTAAGAAAGAATGAAAATCGATACCACTATGTACAAGTACCATATGTACAAAAACAAGCACTATATGCTTGGCACCACAATTCCAATGTACAAGCACCAAACCGAAACTAAAAATCCACCCATAGCTTATGACCAAATGTGCAAGCACCAGAACTACGATAGTTCATCTACTACTTGATGAAACAATTTACCTTGGCCCTATAGAACAACGACGATCTACTGGATTTGAGCTGAATCTGCCAACAAAAAATGAAACACATGGCAAATACAGTTAGGGAACTTAAAAAAAGGAAACCCACAAAGTTGATGATACCTATCCAACGTATCTATAATTTATGAAGTATTCATGCCATGTTTACAACAGATTTTTATGGTTTTGGTATGATGTGCATGGAACTAACCCGGACTGACGCTGTTTTTCAGCAGAACTGTGGTGTTGTTTTTTGTGCAGAAATGAAAGTTCTCCAAATGAGCTGAAACTTTTTGCCGATTTTTTAGGAACAAAAGAGACTCCCGAAGCTTCATGGGAGGGCCAGAAGAGCCACTGGGAGGGCACAACCCACCAGGGCATGCCTGGAGCCCAACCCGTGGCGTGGTGAGTTGTGCTCACCTCGCGGCCCATCTTCGCGTGAAACCGACGCAAAAAATCCTATAAATAGAGAAACCATCAGAAATAACACTAGATCAAAAGTTCCGCCACCGCAAGCCTCTGTAGCCATGAAAAACCAATCTAGACCCTGTTCCGGCATCCTGCCGATGAGGGAAATCATCATCGGTGGCCATCTTCATCATCCCGGCGGCCATCATGATGAGGAGGGAGTAGTCCACCCTCGAGGCTGAGGGTTTGTACCAGTAGCTATGTGTTTATTCTCTCTCTCTCATGTTCTTGAGATGTCACGACCTTGATGTATCGCGGGCTTTGTTAATATAGTCGGATCATATGGTGTTTTCCTCTCTCTATCTTGTTGTGATGAATTGAGTTTTCCCTTTTAGATTTTGTTTTAGCGGATTGAACACTTTTATGGATTTGAGAGCACTTGATGTATGTCTTGCCATGAATACCCGTGGTGACAATGGGGTATCATATTGATTCACATGATATGCGTTTTGGTACTCAACTCACGGATTCCCGAGGTTACATTGGGGTAATCTATGCATAGGGGTTGATGCACGTTCTCGTCTTTGTTACTCCGATAGAAATCTTGGGGCACTCTTTGAGGTTCTTTATGTTAGATTGAGTACTATGAATCTGAAATTGTTTGATGCACATCGCATAATCAACTCACGGATACTCGCGGTGACATTGGAGTATCTAGGTGAATTAGAGTTGGTTGATGTGTATCATATGGTGTTATTTTAGTACAAAGTCTTGGTTAGATCGATAAGAAAGAGTAGCTTGGTGTTATTTTAGTATGAACTCTAGGATAGATTGATCGGAAAGAATAGCTTTGAGGTGGTTTCGTACCCTACAAATAATTTCTTCTTATGTTCTCCGCTAGATAGGAACTTTGGAGTGATTCTTCATCGCATGTCGAGAGAAGGTTATATGATCCAACTAGATTAGCATTGTTGAGAGATTGCACTAGCAAAAGTACGGACCCTAGGCCTCATTTTCAAGCATTGCAATATTGTTTGTGCTCCATTTTATTAATTCCTACCTTACTGTTTTTTATTGTTTCTATTACAAAAATCAATATCTACTATCATTACTACACTTGTATCACCATCTCTTCGCCGAACTAGTGCACCTATACAAATTACCATTGTATTTGGTATGTTGGGGACACAAGAGACTCTTTGTTATTTGGTTGCAGGGTTGTTTGAGAGAGACTATCTTCACCCTACACCTCCCACGGATTGATAAACCTTAGGTCATCCACTTGAGGGAAATTTGCTATTGTCCGACAAAACTCTGCGCTTGGAGGCCTAACACGAGTCTACAAGAACAAGTTGTGTAGTAGATGCTACCTCTTGAGCACTGCGTTGGATTTCCCCGAAGAGGAGAGGATGATGCAGTAAAGTAGCGTAAGTATTTCCCTCAGTTTTCGAGAACCAAGGTATCAATCCAGTAGGAGGCCACGCACAAGTCCCTCGTACCTTCACAAAACAATAGCTACTCGCAACCAACGTGATTAGGGGTTGTCAATCCCTTCATGGTCACTTACGAGAGTGAGATCTGATAGAGATGATAGATAATATTTTTGGTATTTTTGGTATAGATATGCAAAGTGAAAAGTAAAAAGGCAAAGTAAAAAAAAAGCAAGTATTAAAGTGATGGAGATTGATATGATGAGAATAGACCCGGGTGCCATAGATTTCACTAGTGGCTTCTCTCAAGAGCATAGATATTCTACGGTGGGTGAACAAATTACTGTTGAGCAATTGACAAAATTGAGCATAGTTATGAGTATATTTAGGTATGATCATGTATATAGGCATCACGTCCAAAACAAGTAGACCGAAACGATTCTGCATCTACTACTATTACTCCACTCATCGACCGCTATCCAGCATGCATCTAGAGTATTAAGTTAAAACAGAGTAACGCTTTAAGCAAGATGACATGATGTAGAGGAATAAATTCATGCAATATGATAAATACCCCATCTTGTTATCCTTGATGGCAACAATACAACACGTGCCTCGCAACCCTTTCTCACATCCTTTGGGTAAGGACACCGCAAGATTGAACCCAAAGCTATGCACTTCTCCCATTGCAAGAACTACCAATCTAGTTGGCCAAACCAAACGGATAATTCGAAGAGACTTGCAAAGATAACCAATCATACATAAAAGAATTCAGAGTAGATTCAAATATTATTCATAGATAAGCTGGATCTTAAACCCACAATTCATCGGTCTCAACAAACACACTGGAAAAAGAAGATTACATCGAATAGATCTCCACGAGAGAGGGGGAGATCATTGTATTGAGATCCAAAAAGAGAGAAGAAGCCATCTAGCTACTAGCTATGGACCCAAGGTCCTAAGTAAACTACTCACACTTCATCGGAGGGGCTATGGTGATGATGTAGAAGCCCTCCGTGGTGGATGCCCCTCCGGTGAGCTCCTAATGTGCCCCAAGATGGGATCTCGTGGATACATGAAGTTGCGGCGGTGGAATTAGGTTTTGGCCCTGCTCGATCGTTTGGGGGCAATGAGGTATATATAGGAGGAAGGAGTACGTCGGTGGAGCGACAGGGCCCACGAGGTGGGGGGCGCGCCTAGGGGGCGCCCCACCCTCGTGACCGCCTCTTCGTTCCTTGGAGTAGGGTCCAAGTCCCTAGATCACATTCGTGAGAAAATCACGTTTCCGAAGGTTTCATTCCGTTTGGACTCTATTTGATATTCTGTTTCTTCGAAACACTGAAATAGGCAAAAAACAACAATTCTGGGCTGGGCCTCCGGTTAATAGGTTAGTCCCAAAAATAATATAAAAGTGGAAAATAAAGCCCAATATAGTCCAAAACAGTAGATAAAGTAGCATGTAGCAATCAAAAATTATAGATACGTTGGAGACGTATCAGGCACCCCCAAGCTTAATTCCTGCTCGTCCTCGAGTAGGTAAATGATAAAAAGAGAATTGTTGATGCGGAGTGATACTTTGGCATAATTTCAATGTAAATCTTCTTAATTGTGGTATGAATATTCAGATCCGAAAGATTCAAGACAAAAGTTCATATTGACATAAAAATAATAATACTTCAAGCATACTAATCAAAGTAATCATGTCTTCTCAAAATAGCATGGCAAAAGAAAGTTCATCCCTACGAAATCATATAGTTAGGTTATGCTTCATTTTCGTCACACAAAGATGTTCCCAACATCTATACCCCTGATGACAAGCCAAGCAATTGTTTCATAATTAAATAATCTCAAACTTTTTCAACCTTCACGCAATACATGAGCATGAGCCATGGATATAGCACTATGGGTGGAATAGAATATGATAATGGGGATTGTGTGGAGAAGACAAAAAAGGAGAAAGTCTCACATTGACGAGGATAATCAACGGGCTATGGAGATGCCCATCAATTGATGTCAACATGAGGAGTAGGGATTTCCATGCAACGGATGCACTAGAGCTATGAATGCTCAACAAGAGAAAACTAGTGGGTGTGCATCCAACTTGCTTGCTCATGAAGACCTAGGGCATTTGAGGAAGCCCATCGTAGGAATATACAAGCCAAGTTCTATAATGAAAAAAAATCCCACTAGTATGAAAGACAACTTATGAGACTCACTATATGAAAAACATGGTGCTACTTTGAAGCACAATATATGATACTCACTACATGAAGAACAAGGTGCTACTTTGAAGCACAAGTGTGGGAGAAGAGATAGTAACATTGCCCTTTTTTTGGGGGCCTTTCTTTTTTTTGGCCTTTCTCTTTTTTTGGGCAATGCTCTAATAATGATGATCATCACACTTCTATTGATTACAACATAAGGATTACAACTCGAAACTTAGAACAAGATATGACTCTATATGAATGCCTCCCATGTATCGGGATGGTGCAATGAATCAAGAGTGACATGTATGAAAAATAATGCATGGTGGCTTTGCCACAAATACGATGTCAACTACATGATCATGCAATAGCAATATGACAAAAGTAAAGTATGTCATGATGATGATGAATGGAACGGTGGAAAGTTGCATGGCAATATATCTCGGAATGGCTATGGAAATGCCATAATAGGTAGGTATGGTGGCTGTTTTGAGGAAGATATAAGGAGGTTTATGTGTGATAGAGTGTATCATATCACGGGTTTGGATGCACCGCTAAATTTGCACAAACTCTCAAGGTGAGAAAGGGCAATGCACGGCAATCAAGAGGCTAGCAAAGGCGGAAAGGTAAAAGTGCTTATAATCCATGGACTCAACATTAGTCAAAAGAACTCATATACTTATTGCAAAAATTTAGAAGTCATCAAAAATCAAGTACTACGCGCATGCTCCTAGGGGGATAGATTTGTAGGAAAAGACCATCGCTCGTCCCCGACCGCCACTCATAAGGATGCACAAGCCAGGTACACTTCATGTTTCAAATTTGTTACACAACTTTAACCACACGTGCATGCTACGGGATTTGCTAACTTCAACACAAGCATTCTTTAAATTCATAATCACGCAACTAGCATGACTTTGATATTATCACCTCCATATCTCAAAACAATTATCAAGCATCAAACTTTTCTTAGTATTCAACGCACTCAAAAGAAAGTTTCACATATCTTGAATACCAAGTATATTAACATTAAGCAAATTACCATGCTATTAACGACTCTCAAAATAATCTAAGTGAAGCATGAGAGATCAATAGTTTCTTTAAAACAAATCCACCACCGTGCTCTAAAAGATCTAAGTGAAGCACTAGAGCAAAAATTATCACGCTCAAAAGATATAAGTGAAGCACTATGAGCAAAACTATCAAGCTCAAAAGATATAAGTGAAGCACATAGAGTATTCTATCAAATTCCAATTCATGTATGGCTCTCTTAAAAGGTGTGTACAGCAAGGATGATTGTGGTAGACTTAACAATCAAAGACACAAATGATACAAGACGCCCCAAGCAAAACACTTATCATGTGGTGAATAAAAATATAGCCCCAAGTAAATTACCGATGGAAGTAGACGAAAGAGGGGATACCTTCCGGGGCATCCCCAAGCTTTGACTTTTTGGTGTCCTTGGATTATCTTGGGGGTGCCATGGGCATCCCCAAGCTTAGGCTCTTAGGCTCCTTGTTCCATAATCCATCAAAAGAATTCACCCAAAACTTGGAAACTTCACAACACAAAACTCAATAGAAATCTCGTGAGCTCCGTTAGAGAAAGAAAACAAAAGACTACTTTAAAGTACTGTAATGAACTCATTATTTATTTAAATTGGTGTTAAACCTACTGTATTCCAACTTCTCTATGGATTATAAACTATTTTACTAGCCATAGATTCATCAAAATAAGCAAACAACACACGCAGAACAGAATCTGTCAAAAACAGAACAGTCTGTAGTAATCTGTAACTAACGCAAACTTATGGAACTCCAAAAAATCTACGAAATTATACGACCTATAAAATTTGTTTATTGATCAGCAGCAATTGGAATCCGTATTTTATGACGTCCTGGTGATTTTTAATAATTCGGGCACTGAGCGCAAAGTTTCTGGAAATTACAGCAAGATCAAATAACTATAATCCAAGAAGATCCAATAGGTCTAGCTTGGCACAAACACTAATTAAAACATAAAACCACATCTAAACAGAAGCTAGATGGATTATTTATTCCTAAACAGAAGCAAAAACAAAAAAACTAAAAATAAAATTGGGTTGCCTCCCAACAAGCGCTATCGTTTAACGCCCCTAGCTAGGCATAAAAGCAAGGATAGATCTAGGTATTGCCATCTTTGGTAGGCAATCCATAACTGGCTCTCATAATAGATTCATATGGTAATTTTATTTTCTTTCTAGGAAAGTGTTCCATGCCTTTATTTAATGGAAATTGGAATCTAGTATTCCCTTCCTTCATATCAATAATTGCACCAATCGTTCTAAGGAAAGGTCTACCAAGAATAATAGGACATGAAGGATTGCAACCTATATCAAGAACGATAAAATCTACGGGCACATAATTCCTATTTGCAACAATAAGAACATCATTAATTCTTCCCATAGGCTTTTTAATAGTGGAATCCGCAAGATGCAAGTTTAGAGAGCAATCATCAAAGTCACGGAAATCTAGCAAATCACACAAAGTTTTGGGAATAGTGGAGACACTAGCACCCAAATCACACAAAGCATAAAACTCATAATCTTTAATTTTAATTTTAATAGTAGTTTCCCACTCATCATAGAGCTTCCTAGGGATAGAAACTTTCAACTCAAGTTTTTCTTCATAAGATTGCATCAAAGCATCAACAATGTGTTCGGTAAAGGCCTTATTTTGACTATAAGCATGAGGAGAATTTAGCACGGATTGCAACAAGGAAATACAATCAATTAAAGAGCAATTTTCATAATCAAATTCCTTGAGATCCAAAATAGTGGGTTTAGCAACATCTAGGTTTTTATTTCTTTCAATCCCACTTTTATCAATTTCATCATTAAAATCTAAAAACTCTGAATTCTTAGAACGCCTTCTAGGTAAAGGAAGATCATATTCAGTTTCATCAAGATTCATATTGCAAAACAAATATTTAATGGGGGACACATCAATAACTTTTAGATCTTCATCTTGATTTTCATAGGAATTGGAAGAACACGCTTTAATAGAGGCATCTTTGGAAGCACGCATCCTAGCGGTTCTTTCTTTGCACTCATCAATGGAAATTCTCATAGCTTTGAGAGACTCATTGACATTATGTTTAGGAGGAATAGATCTGAGCTTTAAAGAATCAATTTCAAGAGAAATTCTATCAACGTTCCTAGCCAAATCATCAACTTTAAGCAATTTCTCTTCAAGCAATGCATTAAAATTCTTTTGTGAATTAATAAACTCTTTAACACTACTCTCAAATTCAGAGGACATCTTATTAAAATTTCCATAAGAGTTGTTGTAGGAATTTCCATTATTATTAGAAGGATTACTAGGATAAGGCCTAGGATTAAAATTCCCTCTATACACATTGTTACCAAAATTATTCTTACCAACAAATTTCACATCCATAGATTCATTATTATTCTCAATTAAAGTAGATAAAGGCATATCATTAGGAAGGGTGAAGTCAATCCCTGAAGCCGATGTTTCAGATGCAGCAATGAAGCTCACGCACCCCGAACATTGGGTGGGGTCAACAAGGCGCAGAGAGAAGAAGTGGCGCAGCAAGGCAACCGAGGGAAGGATGCCCATCATCGCCTCGCAAACAAAGGCGAAGACCGCAAGAAGAGTGATGGATTCCAGACCCAAGTGCATCATATGGATCTGATAGTGGGAGAGTACAACATTGAAGAAATCAGAGAAGGGGGGGGGAGGAAGGTTCGAGATTGGATTGGGAGCAGAAGCTGGAGTTCGAGAGGAGGAAGAGTGGGGGACGGTCGAGAAGCGAAAAGGGGAGCGGCTGTGTGCGGCTGCGAGTCCGCCTAGCACGACACGAAATAAGGAGGCGTGGTGGAGCAGTGCCGCCCAAGTCCAATCAACCGCCACGCGGCGCCCAAGGCCGCAGGCTGTTAGGGCCCATGGCGCAGACTTGCCCTTCGCCTCTCCGCTGCCAAGTCCGGGTGCACCTTGGGCCCGGGGCTGATCGGCGTTCTGGGAACGGGGTCCCAGACTTGCACACTGCGGCTGCTCGCATGGCTCAAAGGGGGGCCTATCGCAACCCATCTTCATCAACACGAGCTCAAGACCCTCGTGAGGGGCCAAGCCTTGGGGGGCGGACGACAGGGAGCTTTCTCAGGCGCGACCTCATCAGGCTGGCTCCCGAGGTGGCGGAGAGATCAAGGCGGGGTACCTCACGAGGTGCCCATGACGCAAGCCATGACGACCAAGAGCGCCAGGCGGGCGCCAGCCCATGCAGTGTCCTCCTTTCCTCTTTGGTGCAAAGGGAGCAAGCGCAGGCGAGGGCATCAAGCAAAGGCATCCATTTCGGTGCAACAAGAACAAGACCAGTCCAACGACAGGAAGGAAGTCATTGTGGAGCCCAAGCCGGCGTCACCACCAGAGCCTTTGGCGGCGAGGACCAACTTTAGTCGAGGATAAGTGTACCATATGTTCCCCTTCAAAATGGCCAATTGTTGGCGCCCTTCCCGCTCAATATTTGGGAAGAGGCCCAGGGCCTCTGCTTATAAATAGGACTAGCCACCCGCAGGGTAGAAGGAGGTGGAACCTAGGGAGATCTGGAATCGGCAGAGAGATAGAGAGAAGCGACTGAACTCCCCCCTAGCAGTTCATCGCACCAGCCAAGAACAGACCCTCGCGAGGCTGTTATTCTTTGTATTGTTCATCACCATCAGCCCAAGAGGCAATCCACCACACCACAAACTAGAGTAGGGTATTACACCACAATGGTGGTCCGAACTAGTATAAACCCTGTGTCTCTTGTGCTGTTCCTTTCGTAGTTTAGATCCTAGCGAGGCGGCGGGGTGCAGGTAGGTGGAGGGCGAGATTCCGCGCGCACCCCAGTGTTTGAACCTCAAGGGTCTGCCGGAACACGAAATCCGACAGCTACCACGCGCTACTTGGAGCTATTCCAAATAACTGCTCTACTATACGAATCCGGTTTACTACTCAGAGTCATCCGGATTAGTGTCAAAGTTTGCATCGACGTAACACTTTACGACAAACTCTTTTACCACCTCCATAATTGAGAAAATTCCTTAGTTGTCGGATTTCGGGTTCCGGCAGACCCTTAAGGTTCGAACTCTGGGGTGCACGCGGAGATCCAACCCTCCACCGTCTCGTACCTCGTCGAATCGCAAGGACCTAAACTACTAAGAAGAACAACACAAGAGACACGAGATTTATACTAGTTCGGGCCACCGTTGTGGTGTAATACCCTACTCTAGTTTGTGGTGTGGTGGATCACCTCTTGGGATGATGAAGAACAGTACAGGGAAGAACAGCCTCGCGAGGGTCTGTTCTTGGTGGGTTTGATGAACTGCTCGATGGTGTCCCGTCGCTCTAGCTTGAGGATCGGGTCTCTATCTCCCTCTGATCTTGATGCGGATCGTCCTTATCCTTGCGGTCCCTCGATCCGATCGTCCTTCGATCGATCCCCTACTCTAAGTGTGGCTACTCCTATTTATAGGTGAAGGCCCTGGGCCTCTTCCCAAATATTGAGCGGGAAGGGCGCCAACAATTGGCCATTTTGAAGGGGAACATCGGGTACACTTATCCTCGACTAAAGTTGGTCCTCGCCGCCAAAGGCTCCGTGATGATGCCCGCTTGGGCTCCACGATGACTCCCTTCTAGCCGTTGGGGCTGGTCTTGGTCTTGTTGCACCGAAACGGATGCCTTTGCTTGATGCTCTCGCTGCGCTTGCTCCCTTTACACCAAAGAGGAAAGGAGGAGGCCTGTGGCTGGTGCCCGACCGGGCGCCCTTGGTCGTCATGGCTTGCGTCATGGGCGCCTCGCGAGGTACCTGCCTTGAACTCTCCGCCTCCTCATGAGCCAGCCTGACGAGGCCGTGCACGAGGAAGCTCCTTGTCGCCCCGCCTCATGAGGCTTGGCCTCGCAAGGGTCTTGAGCTTGTGTTGATGAAGGTGGGCCGTCCTGGCCTCCTTTGAGCCACGCCAGCCGCAGGCAGTGCAAGTCTGGGACCCCGTTCCTGCAACGCCGACAAGAGCCCCCTGGCCCACGGGCGCGCCTCAACTTGACCGGGCAGAGAGGCAAAGGGCAGGCGAGCGTCATGGCCCTAACAGCCTGTGACCTTGGGCGACGCGTGGCGGTTGATTGGACGTGGGCGCACTGCTCCCCATGCCTCCTTATTTCGTGCCTTGCTAGGCGGACACGCCGCACACACATCCGCTCCTCGCCACGCTTGCCAGCGCTCCAGTCCTTCCCTCTCTCGAACTCCAGCTTCCATTTCCAATCCAATCTCGAATCTCCACCTCCCCCTTTCAATCGCCATGGCTCCAACGAAGAAGGGGAAAGGGAAGAAACATGTGGCTCCGCCTCGCTTGCCGCCGCCGGCGGCCTCCGCTGTCGACCCGTCGATCATACTCAATCTAGAGCGCTTGGGCAAGGTTAGCTCGGCTCTGGCTACCTCCTTCAACGAATGCGGGAGGACGACGGCTTGGCCCGCGTCCCACTTCTCCATCGACAGGATAGTCACCGAGGTCCGGTATTTCACCGACGCCTGTGGGCGGGCTGGTTCCCCTTCTCCGATTTCTTCAATGCCGTGCTTTCCCACTATCGAGATCCACATGATGCATCACGGGTCCCGAGTCCATTACTCTCCTCTCGGTCTCCGCCGCTTGTGAGGCAATGATGGGCATCCTTCCCTCGGTTGCCTTGTCAGCGCCCACTTCTTCTCTCTCGCCTTGTCGATCCCACTCAATGCTCGGCGTGCGTGAGCTTCGCCGCCGCTACCGAGACAAATGACCTCGAGGATTGACTTCAGCTTGCCTCCGCCAAGGGCCGAGTTCCACGAGAGGTGGTCAGACGCGTGGATGTGGGGTGCCCAGCCCCTGCTATCGAGCCAACTTCGCCGCTGTCCGCATTCAGCCGGGCCGAGACGCTTTCAAGCCCTCGGCTCATCTTTGTCTGGCGCCGCTTCGCGTTCCTGAGGTCGCTTGCTGTAACAGCGCCCAAGGTGGTGAAGGAGTTCCTGATGCGCCGCATTGCTCCTCTCCAACGCCATTCCCACCGGATGTGGGCCTTCAGCGGGCCTGGTGACCGTATGAGGCTCCAGGAAGAAGACCTGACGCCTGAAGCGCTAAGGAAAGTGCTCCTGGTCCTGACTGGCGACCCTAACCCCGGTGGCATCCGGCATGAAGGGGCTTTGCTGTACCTCTGCCGGAACAGGGGCGATTTGGTGAACCAGATGCCTATCTTCGATGAATGGGGGCTGCGCCCTGCTGGTCTCCAGGGGCCTCGCGAGAATCCGGTGGTGGTGATAGCCCTTCCAGTCAGCCAAGGCGGCTCCTCCTCAAGTGGCGGAGCAGGGAGGCACGAGCCGCCAGAGGCCGAAGGGACCCCCGCCGGGGTGACAGCACCGGGCGATGCTCACGAGGGGCAGCTCTCGAGGCTCATGCCGCCATGGCCGAGGGCGGCAGGCAGCCGCCTGGCGCTGCGGATGGAGCCCCCGAGGCCCCTGCTGCTTCTCTTGGTGAGGCGATCAGCAGCGCGCGTCAGGCGGACGCCCCTGACGCGGGTCGCCTTGATGCTCCTCCCTCGCCGCAGGCTGACCCCTGCGCTCAAATCTTCGGTCGCTTCTGCATGAACTTTGAGGCCCTCTAGAAGAGAAGGGAGGCCCTGGGCGATGATTACCCTTGTCGCCTGCTGAAGCGCAGGAAGTACTTCGCCACTGATGAGTAAGCCTTTCCTTTCTCCAGCTCCTGATTCTTCTGCTGCTTGTACTGATCCCTGCCCTGCAGGCCTCTTCCTGCCGAACTCACGGAGACGGGTGAGGAGCCGTCCCCCTCGGCTTCGCCCCCTCCCCGGTCCTTGAGTGCTCCAAGCAGTGGAGCCCTTGTGGTGAGGGCGACCAGGGAGGTGAACCGTCTTGAGGCGCGTCGTGGCCCTGCGCGCCTCGCGATCCTTCCTCGCGAGCCTTCTCGAGGCATAGCTAGCCTGCCGTGGGCCTCTTGCCTGGTCGTGGACGGCGATTGGCTGAGGCACTTCCTGCGCCCCTCGTCCGGGGATGGGCTGGCTCCAGGTCGGGCTTCTGGCGCGGCGCGCCCGGCCGTCGCGAGGGTGCCAACCCCCAGGCCCCTGTCGGGAGGGGGAGTGTTGATTCGCGGCTTCCGGCACCCGTCTGGGGCGGTTGATGGTGTGGAGGACGGCGTCGCGAAGGCCAGCCTGGAGCGCCGCGCTTCGCCAAGGATTCCTTCAAGGGCGGCCGACGCGTGAGCCTGCTTGGCGAAGAGCTAGCTGATGAAGACGCGCCTTGAGGCCGAGGCCCGCGCCGGCCGCAGAGAGGAGTGAGCTAGAGGGCGCTGCCGCCTTGCGCGCCACCGGTAGCGATCTCGTTGATGAAGAGGCCAAGGCTTCGCTAGCAGCCTCTCGGGAGGCCTGTTCTCGGGCCGCCGAGGAGGCCCGGGCAGCTAACAGGTGGCGAGAGGCGGCGGAGGAGCGGGCACGAGAACTCCTGGCCCGGTGCCACTCACTGGAGGAGCAGGTGGAGCTGCACGAGGCAGCCCTTGCGTCGATGAAGGTGGCCTCCGGTGACCCGGCGGAGCTCCAGAAGCGTTAGGAGGCGCTGACGCTTGAAGCCGCCGAACGCGCGCACGAGTACGAGCACCTGGAGACGAGGGAGCGCTTGGCGACGCGGGCAGAGGATGAGGTCGCGGTTCGGGAAGCCCGCGTCCTGGAGGAGGTCGGACGCCGAGTGAGGCGGCGCGCCGAGCCTCGAGCGCGAGTTTGAGGAGCGGCTGGGGTTGATCAAGGCCGAGGCTGAGGGCAGGACTGCTGCCTTGAGGGCCAAGCTGGAGGAGGCGACGCGGTGGGCCGATGCTCTTCGGGCCGCCCTTGAGGTGGCGCAGAGGGAGTCCACCACCTCCCGTGCCGAGGCGCCTTCTTCGCCAATGGGTGGAGGAGGCCGAGGCCGTCGCGCCGCCGTATCGCGGACGAGATGCGCCGTGGCCGGAAGTCCTGGAGCATGAGCACGGTCCCATGCTCGCCACGCCCGGGAAAGAGCTAACGCAGCCTTGGATAATATCTGCGAAGCGGCAGAGGGCGCGCGCCGCACGCTGATTAACTATCTTTGGCAACCTTCAGTTCTTCACCGACGTGGTGGCGCGGCCGAGGCGCGGTCGGTCGTGGCCAACAGGTTGGTGGAGGAGAGGAGCTGCTACGCTGCTCGGGCGCGCCTTCTCTCGTGTCTTTAGCCATCTCCGGGACATGGACCCCCACTTCGATTTTGACGCAGCCATCGCCACAGTTCCCCAGGCCGTCCGGGGCGACCTGGCGTAGTGGGTGGAAGACAACGTGGATGCCCTCGTCCGGGCCTTCACTTCGGACGACGACGGCGTGGTCGTGGCCGCCGATGAGGGCGGCGTGGTGAACGGCCCAGACGCCGCCGACGATCACGCAGACTGCGACGGCGAGGCCAGCAACGCCAGGAACGGCTCGGGAGGTGCTCCTGAGGATGCATTGGGGGATTTATCCGACTAATCATGTATTGTCCTTGTTCTATTACCCTGCATGAATAGAACTCAGGTTTTGGCCTGATGGTTGTGAGAGCATTTTGGGAGGGAAAGCCCCTCATGTAAAACTTGCGTTCTTCGTATTAGCAGGTGTTACATCGCCCATACGCCCACGCCAAGTGGTTGGCTAAGCGATGTTCTAGTTGGATGGTTACCTTTGTTTCGTACGAGCCCCGAGATAGCCTGTGGGAGGCTGAGGCGATCTGAGTGCCTACTGATCGAATCCGTAGGACCTGCAGTAAAAACCCTCCGGAGAGGACGCGGCGGCGACAGGCTGGGTTGCGCGCAAGCTTGGCCTGTCCCGGCTCGCGAGGGGCTCGCGAGGGGAGGCAGCTGAGGCGGAGTTGTAACCGAAACGCGAGAGACTTGCTCGAATGAGACTAAGCACTCCTTCCCCGAACACACGCAAATCTCAAATTCAAATCCAACTTAAATCCAGCGGGGGAAAGCGACAATCAGATGGAAAGGCGAAGAAAGCAAAAGAAAAGCCGCGTCCGACACCTAGTCTAGTCTTGGACGTCTTCTCACCAAATATGAGCTAAGTGCTGCCATCGGGCGTGGGAGGGAGCCCTGTATTCGAGGCCGGCAGCCTCGAGACTCGGGCGTGTACAGCCCCACTCATTATTACGTGAGAGTGTCACGGGCGGCGAAGCTTCACGAGCACCGGGCCTTCTTCACAGTGTACCGCCTTGCTTCATATCGCCAGACAAGGGCCACGCTTTGCGCCACACTCTAGTGCCATCAACGACGACCGGAAACCAGGACGCCGCCAATGGGGTAGAGCGGTCGCCAGCGGTTCCCCCGACGACCACGGGTCCTCCGCCAGGGGCAGGCCCTGAGGCACCTCCCCAGCAGAGGGCCTACCTCCTGAGAACGCCTTGCTCCGAACGCCGCGGTGGTGATGTCGGATCTCTGCCTCTCCGGCAGCCTCGCGCCCGCTCCCGAGCGGTAGGAGATCGCGGAGCGGGCGCCGCTCGTGGCAACCTGTACCTCCCGCGACCTATGGTTAGCGTATGTTTGCTCTTGAGGAAGTAGCGGTACCCGATAATCGCCGCCCGGCGTGACCAGTGGGACCGTCTCGAGGCTCTGGAAGAGCGCTGCTTCGCCGCCTCATCCCCCAAATTGGGCTGAGGAGCGAGTCTTGTTCTCCCTCATGCGGGTGCCCTTGGTCCATCATGTGGGGCACGTATTCTTCCGACGCCGTCATCCCGAAGGCCACGCCGTAGTGCTGAGCGTGCCTTGCTGCCCCGCTTGACGCGCCCACCGTGGGGTGGTGGCGCGGCGGTCCGCCAGGACCGTGAGTTACGTCGAGTCCTTCTTCTCCGCGGGCCGGGGCGGGGCAACCCGCCACGCCCGACGCCGACAGCTTCGCCGGTGTTGGAGTAGCCTTGGAGCCAGCGCTGCTGTGGAGCCCTGCGGGCAGCCCTCGGCCCGAGGTGGAAGCTGGGTGCGAAGGGTGAGCCCCAACGCGGCAAAGCCTGTGAGCTCGCCACTCGCTCCAAAGAAGACGTCACGACCGCTCTCCCGTGCTCGTGACCGCTGCAGCCTCGGGCCACCGTGAGCGGCCCTCGAGTTCGCCTTTGCTCCCGGCGGGTGTACGGTGATGTGGTCGCGCGTGATTGGAGGCCCTTGCTGCCGACCGCGCCGCAGCGTGAGAGCCATCGAAGCTGTCGCGTCGCCCGCAGCGCTTCCCTGCGGACCGCGAGCTGCACTGGAACGGGTCGCTCGAGGCGAAGCGGCTCTGCGTGGGCGGGCCACGCCGCCTAAGGATCTGGGTTGCCGCTTGGGCGCCGGACATGGTGGTGGCGATGCGACGGGACACGAGGTGGCGAAGGTGGATTCCGCGCACTTTACCGGGCGCGCCAAATGTCGGATTTCGGGTTCCGGCACCCTTAAGGTTCAACTCTGGTGCGCACGGAGATCCAACCCTCCACCGCCTCGCACTCGCCGAATCGCAAGGATCTAAACTACTAAGAAGAACAGCACAAGAGAAACGAGATTTATACTAGTTCGGGCCACCGTTGTGGTGTAATACCCTACTCTAGTTTGTGGTGTGGTCGATCGCCTCTTGGGCTGATGAAGAACAGTACAGGGAAGAACAGCCTCGCGAGGGTCTGTTCTTGGTGGGTGTAATGAACTGCTCGATGGTGTCCCGTCGCTCTAGCTTGAGGCTCGGGTCTCTATCTCCCTCTGATCTGGATGCGGATCGTCCTTATCCTTGCGGTCCCTCGATCCGATCGTCCTTCGATCGATCCCCTACTCTGAGTGTGGCTACTCCTATTTATAGGCGAAGGCCCTGGGCCTCTTCCCAAATATTGAGCGGGAAGGGCGCCAACAATTGGCCATTTTGAAGGGGAACAACGGGTACACTTATCCTGACTAAAGTAGGTCCTCGCCGCCAAAGGCTCTAGTGATGACGCTCGCTTGGGTTCCATGATGACTCCTTCCGGCCGTTGGGGCTGGTCTTGGTCTTGTTGCACCAAATGTATGCCTTTGCTTGATGCTCTCGCCGCGCTTGCTCCCTTTACACCAAAGAGGAAAGGAGGACGCTGCTGGCTGGGCGCCTGACCGGGCGCCTTGGTCGCCATGGCTTGCATCATGGGCACCTCGCGAGGTACCTCGCTTGAACTCTCCGCCTCCTCATGAGCCCACCGACGAGGCCGTGCTCGAGGAAGCTCCTTGTCGCCCGCCTCATGAGGCTTGGCCCTCGCGAGGGTCTTGAGCTTGTGTTGATGAAGATGGGCCGCCCCTGGGCCTCCTTTGAGCCACGCCAAGTAGCAGCAGTGCAAGTCCGGGGACCCCTGCCCTGCATGCCGACATTAGTCCACTAGTTACTAAGGATAAGTTTGATCATTGTCATGTGATCCATTCCTGGATCACTCTTGTACCCCTTTGACCGACTCATGGCAAGGCACACTTCAAAGTGTACACAAGATAGCATATTGTAGAGCCTACGTCTAAAGCATAGGGGACGACGTTCGTCCTTTCTCTCTCTTCTGCTGTGGTCAGGTCTTGAGTCTTACTCAATACTCACACCTTATAACACAGCCAAGAATTCCTTCTTTGCTGATCTATTTTGAATTCCTTCAAAATCTTGTCACGGCATGTATTCATTTGAAAGTACTATTAAGCGTTTATGATCTATCCTTACAGATCTTGATGCTCAATGCTCAAGTAGCTTAATCCAGGTTTTCCATTGAAAAACACTTTTCAAATAACCCTGTATGCTTTCCAGAAATTCTACATCATTTCTGATCAACTATATGTTAACAACATATACTCATCAAAAATTCTATAGTGCTCCCACTCACTTTTTGGAAATACAAGTTTCTCATAAACTTTGTATAAACCCAAAATGTTTGATCATCTCATCAAAGCGTACATTCCAACTCCGAGATGCTTACTCCAGTCCTTAGAAGGATTGCTGGAGCTTTGCATACTTGTTAGCATCTTTTCAAGATTGACAAAACCTTCGTTGTATACAACCTTTCCTCAAGAAAATCGTCGAGGAAACAATGTTTTGACATCCTATCTCGCAAGATTTCATAAATAATGCAAAGAATCGCTAATATAATTCCAACAGACTCTTAGCATCGCTACGAGTGAGAAAGTCTCATCGTAGTCAACTCCTTGAACTTGTCGGAAAACATATTAACGACAAGTCGAGCTTTCTTAATGGTGACACTTACCATCATTGTCCGTCTTCCTTTAAAAATCCATCTGCACCCAACAGCCTTACGACCATCAAGTAGTTCTTCCAAAGTCTATACTTTGTTTTTATACATGGATCCTCTCTTGGATTTTATGGCCTCGACCATTCGTCGGAATCCGGGCCCACCATCGCTTCTCCATAGCTCATAGGTTCATTGTTCTCTAGCAACATGACTTCCAAGACAGGATTACTACCACTCTGAAGTAGTACGCATCCTTGTCGACTCATTTAGATTTGGTAGTGACTTGATCCGAAGTTTCATGATCACTATCATAAGCTTCCACTTCAATTGGTGTAGGTGCCAGAGGAACAACTTCCTGTACCCTGCTACACACTAGTTGAAGTGACGGTTCAATAACCTCATCAAGTCTCCACCATCCTCCCACTCAATTCTTTCGAGAGAAACTTTTCCTCGAGAAAGGACCCGTTTCTAGAAACAATCACTTTTGCTTCTGGATCTGAAATAGGAGGTATACCCAACTGTTTTGGGTATTCTATGAAGATGCGTTTATCCGCTTTGGGTTCGAGCTTATCAGCTGAAACTTTTTTCGCATAAGCGCCGCAACCCCAAACTTTTAAGAAACGACGATGTTAGGTTTCTCTAAACCATAGTTCATACGGTGTCGCCTCAACGGAATTGCGTGGTGCCCTATTTAAAGTGAATGCGGTTGTCTCTAATGCCTAACCCATAAACGATAGTGGTAATTCGATAAGAGACATCATGGTATGCACCATATCCAATAGGGTGCGCTTATGATGTTCGGACACACCATCACACTATGGTGTTCCCGGTATTAGTTGTGAAACAATTTCGACAATGTCTTAATTGTGTGCCAAGCTCGTAACTCAGATATTCATCTCTATGATCATATCATAGACATTTTATCCTCTTGTCACGCATTTATCTTCAACTTCACTATGAAATTACTTAAACCTTTCAATAATTCAGACTTGTGTTTCATCAAGTAAATATACTTAGCATCTACTCAAATCATTTGTGAAGTAAGAACATAACAATATCCACTGCGTGCCTCAACACTCATTGGACTGCACACATCAAAATGTATTACTTCCAACGAGTTGCTTTCTTGTTCCATCTTACTGAAAACGAGGCCTTTCAGTCATCTTGCCCATGTGGTATGATTTGCATGTCTCAAGTGATTCAAAATCAAGTGAGTCCAAACGATCCATCTGCATGGAGTTTCTTCATGCATATCTACCAATAGACATGATTCGCATGTCTCAATCTTTTCAAAAACGAGTGAGTCCAAAGATCCATCAACATGGAGCTTCTTCATGCGTTTTATACCAATATGACTCAAATGGAAGTGCCACAAGTATGTGGTACTATCATTACTATATTATATCTTTTGGCATGAACATGTGTATCACTATGATCGAGATTTAATAAACCATTCATTTTAGGTGCAAGACCATTGAAGGTATTATTCAAATAAACAGAGTAACCATTATTCTCCTTAAATGAATAACCGTATTGCGATAAACACAATCCAATCATGTCTATGCTCAACGCAAACACCAAATAACAATTATTTAGGTTTAACACCAATCTCGATGGTAGAGGGAGCGTATGATGTTTGATCACATCAACCTTGGAAACACTTCCAACACATATCGTCATCTCACCTTTAGCTAGTCTCCGCAACCTTTTATTTCGAAAGTTACTAACACTTAGCAACCGAACCGTATTTATTACCCTGGTGCTACTAGGAGTACTAGTAAAGTACACAATAATATAACGTATATTCAAAATACTTCCGTCGACCTCGCCAAACCTTCTCATCTACCAAGTATCTAGGGTAGTTCTCGCTTCAGTTGACCGTTCCCTCATTACGTAAGCACTTAGTCTCGGGTTTGGGTTCAACCTTGGGTTTCTTCACTAGAGCAAAGAATCGATTTGCCGTTTCATGAAGTATCCCTTCTTTCCCTTGCCCTTCTTGAAACTAGTGGTTTTACTAACCATCAACAATTGATGCTCCTACTTGATTTCTACTTTCGCGGTGTCAAACATCACGAGTTGCTCAAGGATCATCATGTCTATCCCTGATATGTTATAGTTCATCACGAAGCTTTAATAGCTTGGTGCAGTGACTATGGAGAACCATCACTATCTCATCTGGAAGATTGACTCCCACTCGATTCAAGCGATTGTAGTACTCAGACAATCTGAGCACATGTTCAACGATTGAGCTTTTCTCCCTTAGTTTGCAGGCTTAAGAAACTTGTCAGAGGTCTCATACCTCTTGACGTGGGCACTACCCTGAAATCCCAATTTCAGTCCTTGGAACATCTCATATGTTCTGCGATGTTTCAAAAACGTCTTTGGTGCCTCAGTTCTAAACCATTTAGCGTTACGCACTGAACTATCATGTAGTCATCAAAACATGTATGTCAGATGTTCGCAACATCCAAAACCGACGCTCGAGGTTCAGCACACTGAGCGGTGCATTAAGGACATAATCCTTCTGCGCAGCAATGAGGACAATCCTCGCCACGGACCCAGTCCGCATAATTGCTACTGTCAACTCTCAACTAAATTTTCTCTAGGAACATATCTAAAGCAGTAGAACCAAAGCGTGAGCTACGACATAATTTGCAAAGAACTTTTGACTATGTTCATGATAATTAAGTTCATCTAATCAAATTATTTAATGAACTCCCACTCAGATAGACATCCCTCTAGTCATCTAAGTGATACATGATCCGTGTCAACTAGGCTGTGTCCGATCATCACGTGAGACGGACTAGTCATCATCGGTGAACATCTTCATGTTGATCGTATGTACTATACGACTCATGTTCGGCCTTTCGGTCTCTTGTGTTCCGAGGAGATGTCTGTACATGCTAGGCTCGTCAAGTCAACCTAAGTGTTTCACATGTGTAAATCTGGCTTACACCCGTCGTATGCGAACGTTAGAATCTATCACACCCGATCATCACGTGGTGCTTCGAAACAATGAACCTTCGCAACGGTGCACAGTTAGGGGGAACACATCTCTTGAAATTTTAGTGAGGGATCATCTTATTTATGCTACCGTCATTCTAAGCAAATAAGATGTAAACATGATAAACATCACATGCAAATCATAAAGTGACATGATATGGCCAATATCATCTTGCGCCTTTGATCTCCATCTACGAGGCGCGGCATGATCACCTTCGTCACCGGCATGACACCATGATCTCCATCATCGTGTCTTCATGAAGTTGTCCCACCAACTATTACTTCTACTACTATGGCTAACGGTTAGCAATAAAGTAAAGTAATTACATGGCGTTTTTCGTTGACATGCACGTCATACAATAAATTAAGACAACTCCTATGGCTCCTGCTGGTTGTCATACTCGTCGACATGCAAGTCGTGATTCCTATTACAAGAACATGATCAATCTCATACATCACATATATATATATATAATTCATCACATCCTTTTGGCCATATCACATCACATAGCATACCCTGCAAAAACAAGTTAGACGTCCTCTAATTGTTGTTGCATGTTTCACGTGGCTGCTATGGGTTTCTAGCAAGAACGTTTCTTACCTACGCAAAAGCCACAACAGTGATATGCCAATTGCTATTAACCCTTCATAAGGACCCTCTTCATCGAATCTGATCCGACTAAAGTGGGAGAGATAGACACCCGCTAGCCACCTTATGCATCAAGTGCGTGTCAGTCGGTGGAACCTGTCTCACGTAAGAGTACGTGTAGGGTCGGTCCGGGCCGCTTCATCCCACAATGCCGTGGAATCAAGATAATACTAGTAACGGTAAGCAAATTGAACAAATCATCGCCCACAACTACTTTGTGTTCTACTCGTGCATAGAATCTACGCATAGACCTAGCTCTGATACCACTGTCGGGGAACGTAGCAATAGTTCAAAAAATTTCCTACGTGTCACCAAGATCAATCTAGGAGATGCTAGCAACGAGAGAGAGGGGGTGCATCTTCATACCCTTGAAGATCGCTAAGCGGAAGCGTTACAAGAACACGGTTGATGGAGTCGTACTCACGGCGATTCAAATTGCGGAAGATCCGATCTAGCGCCGAACAGACGGCGCCTCCGCATTCAACACACGTACACCCCGAGGACGTCTCCTCCTTCTTGATCCAACAAGGGGAGAGGAGAAGTTGAGGGAGAACTCCGGCAGCACGACGACGTGGTGGTGGAGCTTGTGGTATTCCTGCAGGGCTTCGCTAAGCTCTACGGAGGAGAAGGAAGAGTTGGAGGAGGGAGGGGCTGCGCCAGGGAAGGGGTGCGGCTGCCCTCTCTCCCCCTCACTATATATAGGGGGAAGGGGGGGTGGAGGAGGTGCCCTAGGGTTCCCTAGGGGAGGGGTGGCGGCCACAGGGGAAACCTTAGATGGGTTTGGCCGCCCCCACCCCTAGGAAACTTGCCCCCCATGCCGGGAGGGGTGGCTGCCCTAGGGGAGGCGCCCCCACCTCTCCACGTTACGTGAGATGGGGTGGGAGGGGCGCACAGCCCCTTAGTGGGCTGATGTGCCTGATACGTCTCCGTCGTATCTATAATTTTTGATTGTTTCATGCCAATATTATTCAACTTTCATATACTTTTGGCAACTTTTTATATTATTTTTGGGACTAACATGTTGATCCAGTGCCCAGTGCCAGTTCCTGTTTGTTGCATGTTTTATGTTTCGCAGAATATCCATATCAAACGGAATCCAAACGGGATAAAAACATACGGAGTTATTTTTGGAATATTTGGAAAATTCCGGAAGAAAAATCCATGCGAGACAGTGCCCGAGGTGGCCACGAGGTAGGAGGGCGCCCCTGCCCCCCAGGGTGCGCCCCTGACCCTCATGGGCCACCTGTAAGGCGGTTGATGCCCTTCTTCGGCCACAAGAAAGCTAATTTTTGGTAAAAAATCACGGCGAAGGTTTCAGTCCAATCAGAGTTACGGATCTCCATATATATACGAAACGGTGAAAGGGCACCAGAACAGAACGCAGAAACAGAGAGAAACAGAGAGATAGATCCAATCTCGGAGGGGCTCTCGCCCCTCCCACGCCATGGAGGCCAAGGACCAGAGGGGAAACCCTTCTCCCATCTAGGGAGGAGGTCAAGGAAGAAGAAGACAAAGGGGGCCCCTCTCCCTTCTTCTTCCGGTGGCGCCGGAACGCCATTGCGTGGCCATCATCATCACCACAATCTTCACCAACAACTTCACCGCCATCATCACCAACTCTTCCCCCTCTATGCAAGTGGTGTAACCTCTCTCTTACCCGCTGTAATCTCTACTTAAACATGGTGCTCAACGCTATATATTATTTCCCAATGATGTATGGCTATCCTATGATGTTTGAGTAGATCCGTTTTGTCCTATTGGTTAATTGATGATCGTGATTGGTTTGAGTTGCATGTTTTATTATTGGTGCTGTCCTATGGTGCTCTCCGTGTCGCGTAAGCGTGAGGGATTCCCGCTGTAGGGTTTGCAATATGTTCATGATTTGCTTATGGTGGGTGGCGTGAGTGACGTAAGCACGCACCGAGTAAGTAGGTTATTTGCGTATGGGATAAAGAGGACTTGATACTTTAATGCTATGGTTGGGTTTTACCTTAATGATCTTTAGTAGTTGCGGATGCTTGCTAGAGTTCCAATCATAAGTGCATATTATCCAAGTAGAGAAAGTATGTTAGCTTATGCCTCTTCCTCAAATAAAATTGCAATAATGATTACCGGTCTAGTTATCGATTGCCTAGGGACAAATAGCTTTGTCGTGACAACAAGCTCTTTACTAAAACTAATTTAGTTGTGTCTTCATCTAAACAGCCCCTAGTCTTTATTTACTCACTCTTTACTTTCTTGCAAACCTATCCAAAAACACCTACAAAGTACTTCTAGTTTCATACTTGTTTCCGGTAAAGCGAACGTTAAGCGTGCGTAGAGTTGTATCGGTGGTCGATAGAACTTGAGGGAATATTTGTTCTACCTTTAGCTCCTCGTTGGGTTCGACACTCTTACTTATCAGAAGAGGCTACAATTGATCCCCTATACTTGTGGGTTATCAAGACCTTTTTTCCGTGCGGTTGCCGAGGAGTTATAGCGTGGGGTGAATATTCTCGTGTGTGCTTGTTTGCTTTATCACTAAGTAATTTTTATTTGCTGTTCTTAGTTGTTCTCTATCTTTAGTTATGGATATGGAACACGAAATACCAAAAAAATTAGGTGTACCTGCTACTCATGGAGATGAGGAACCTCCTAAAACCCTCGATGCTCAATATTTGCAAAATATTATGTACCACTTCGATAATCCTGAGAAAACCTCATTCAATTTGATAATGGGAGTAACGTTGGATCAACGTGAATACTTTAGGGATTACCGCTTGACACAAAAAGGGAAACTATTATGGGATCAAATTCATATATTGAAGTGGTATGCTAGGCAACTATGCTTGAGTTATGATTATACTTGTTGCTCTAGGATGAAGGCTCCACACCTTCCCTTTTCATGCAAATTTAATGATAATAAAACCTTGGCTTCTTATGCTAATGGTATATATGATTACTATGATGTGGAAAAAATAGAATAATTTGTTGCTTTATGGGTGCTTATGAAATTGAATCTATGTTTAAAGAGTTTGAAGATTTTGATGATGCTGCTTATAGACCTGAAAATTTAGCTATCCTCAAATATTGCTATGAGAATTATGAATACAATTCCGAAATTAATGCACTTATTGAGAAATACTCCGCTGTCCAAGAAGAGACTAATATTTTGCAGGAGTCTATGGAAGAAGAAATTGATGAAACTGTGAACTCATTGGATGAAAAAGATGAGGAGGAGAGCGAAGAACAAAAGAAGTAAGAGCGGATTAGCTACCCGTGCCCACCTTCTAATGAGAGTAACTCTTCAACTCATACATTGTTTAATTCCCCTTCGTGCTTACCGAAGGATGATTGCTATGATGACTGTTATGATCCCTTTGATTCATTTGAAATATCCCTTTTTGATGATGCTTGCTATGCTTGTGGCCAAGATGCCAATATGAATTATGCTTATGGAGATGAACTTGCTATAGTTCCTTATGTTAAACATGAAATTGTTGCTATCGCACCCACGCATGATAGTCCTATTATCTTTTTGAATTCTCTCAACTACACTATATCGGAGAAGTTTACCCTTATTAAGGATTACATTGATTGGTTGCCTTTTACTATTACACATGATGATTTTGATGAATATAATATGCATGTGCTTGCTGCTCCTACTTGCAATTATTATGAGAGAGGAACTATATCTCCACCTCTCTATGTTACCAACACGATAAAATTGCAAGAAACTGTTTATACTATGCATTGGCCTTTACTATGTGTGCTTGAATTGTTCTTCTATGACATGCCGATGCATAGGAAGAGAGTTAGACTTCTTCATTACATGATATATGTTACTTTGTTCTCACTACTAAATTACAAATCATTGCTAACTTAAATTGGCTTTGATATACCTTGGGATCCGGGTGGATTCACTACTTGAGCACTATATGCCTAGCTTAATGGCTTTAAAGAAAGTGCTGCCAGGGAGACAACCCAGAAGTTTTAGAGAGTCATTTATTTCTGTTGAGTGCTTTCATATAGTTTAAAAACAACAAAAATAAAGAGGGGAACCCAAAACTTTTCAAAAAGGAAAGTGAAAGTGAGAAAGACAAGCATTGTTGAAGTGGGAGAGCTCCTTGAACTTTGTTCATGCTCACGACAACTTTGTGAATCTTGATTACAAAAACTTTTCAACAAAAATAATTATCCCCTTGTACAATTCCATTGTATTATAAAAATAATGTGCCAAGGTTTGCCTTTAGGATGTTTACAATACTTGTTGGTTTGTACGGTGCAGGACAGAAACTTTGGTTGTAGTGCGCGAATTTTAATTTTTTACTGGAACGTCAAATGGTTCTGATTCTTTTTGCACTGTCTTTCTATACAAATGTTTTATTTTTACTAATTTTGGCAGAATTTTTAAAGTATCAGAAGTATCGTGAATGTTCATATTATTACAGACTGTTCTGTTTTAGACAGATTCTGTTTTTGATGCATAGTTTGCTTGTTTTGATGAAACTATCAATTTATATCAGTGGATTAAGCCATGAAAAAGTTATACTACAGTAGCCACAATGCAAAAATAAAATATGAATTGGTTTGCAACAGTACTTAGAGTGGTGATTTTCTTTATTATACTAACGGATCTTACCGAGTTTTCTGTTGGAGTTTTGTGTGGATGAAGTGTTCGATGATCGAGAAGGTCTCGATGTGAGAAGAAGGAAAAGAGGCAAGAGCTCAAGCTTGGGGATGCCCGAGGCACCCCAAGTAAATATTCAAGGAGACTCAAGCATCTAAGCTTGGGGATGCCCCGGAAGGCATCCCCTCTTTCTTCAACAAGTATCAGTATGTTTTCGGATTTGTTTCGTTCATGCGATATGTTCAAATCTTGGAGCGTCTTTTGCATTTAGTTTTATTTTTTTATTTTATGCACCATGCTGGTATGATATGGTCCTTGGTTGATTTATAGAATGCTCTTTGAACTTCACTTATATCTTTTGAGTATGGCTTTATAGAATGCTTCATGTGCTTCACTTATATCATTTGAAGTTGGATTGCCTGTTTCTCTTCACTTAGACAACCGCCATTTGTAGAATGATCTTTTGCTTCACTTATATATATTTAGAGAGATGACAGGAACTGGTCATTCACATGGTTAGTCATAAAATCCTACATAAACTTGTAGATCACTGAATATGATATGTTTGATTCCTTGCAATAGTTTTGCGATATAAAGATGGTGATATTAGAGTCATGCTAGTGGGTAGTTGTGGATTGTAGAAATACTTGTGTTGAAGTTTGTGATTCCTGTAGCATGCACGCACGGTGAACCGTTATGTGATGAAGTCGGAGCATGATTTATTTATTGATTGTCTTCCTTATGAGTGGCGGTTGGGGACGAGCGATGGTCTTTTCCTACCAATCAATCCCCTAGGAGCATGCGCGTAGTACTTTGTTTCGATGACTAATAGATTTTTGCAATAAGTATGTGAGTTCTTTATGACTAATGTTGAGTCCATGGATTGTACACACTCTCACCCTTCCATCATTGCTAGCCTCTTCGGTACCGTGCATTGCCCTTCTCACCTCGAGAGTTGGTGCAAACTGCACCGGTGCATCCAAACCCCGTGATACGATACGCTCTGTCACACATAAGCCTAATTATATCTTCCTCAAAACAGCCACCATACCTACCTATTATGGCATTTCCATAGACATTCCGAGATATATTGCCATGCAACTTCCATCATCATCATATACATGACTTGAGCATTCATTGTCATATTGCTTTGCATGATCGTAAGATAGCTAGCATGATATTTTCATGGCTTGTCCGTTTTTTTGATGTCATTGCTACGGTAGATCATTGCACATCCCGGTACACCGCCAGAGGCATTCATACAGAGTCATATCTTTGTTCTAGATATCGAGTTGTAATATTGAGTTGTAAGTAAATAAAAGTGTGATGATCATCATTATTAGAGCATTGCCCCAGTGAGGAAAGGATGATGGAGACTAGATTCCCCCACAAGTCGGGATGAGACTCCGGACTTTATGAAAAATAAAAGAGGCCAAAGAAGCCCAAATAAAAAAAGAGGCCAAAGAAGCCCACCAAAAGAATGAGAGAAAAAGAGAGAAGGGGCAATGTTACTATCCTTTTACCACACTTGTGCTTCAAAGTAGCACCATGTTCTTCATATAGAGAGTCTCTTGAGTTATCACTTTCATATACTAGTGGGAATTTTCATTATAGAACTTGGCTTGTATATTCCAATGATGGGCTTCCTCAAACGCCCGAGGTCTTCATGAGCAAGCAAGTTGGATGCACACCCACTTAGTTTCCAGTTTGAGCTTTCATACACTTATAGCTCTAGTGCATCTGTTGCATGGCAATCCCTACTCACTCACATTGATATCTATTGATGGGTATCTCCATAGCCCATTGATACGCCTAGTTGATGTGAGACTTTCTCCTTTTTGTCTTCTCCATACAACCTCCACCATCATATTCTATTCCACCTATAGTGCTATGTCCATGGCTCACGCTCATGTATTGCGTGAAAGTTGAAAAGGTTTGAGAACATTGAAAGTATGAAACAATTGCTTGGCTTGTCATCGGGGTTGTGCATGATTTGAATATTTTGTGTGGTGAAGATGGAGCATAGCCAGACTATATGATTTTGTAGGGATAACTTTCTTTGGCCATGTTATTTTGAAAAGACATGATTGATTTATTAGTAGGCTTGAAGTATTATTGTTTTTCTGTCAAAGGATAGACTATTGCTTTGAATCACTCGTGTCTTAATATTCATGCCATGATTAGACATATGATCAAGATTATGCTAGGTAGCATTCCACATCAAAAATTATCTTTTTTATCATTTACCTACTCGAGGACGAGCAGGAATTAAGCTTGGGGATGCTGATACGGCTCCGTCGTATCTAAAATTTTTGATTGTTTCATGCCAATATTATTCAACTTTCATATACTTTTGGCAACTTTTTATATTATATTTGGGACTAACATATTGTTCTAGTGCCCAGTGCCAGTTCCTGTTTGTTGCATGTTTTATGTTTCGCAGAATATCCATATCAAACGGAATCCAAACGGGATAAAAACAGACAGAGCTTATTTTTGGAATATTGGAAAATTCCGAAAGAAAAATCCACGCGAGACAATGCCCGAGGTGGCCACGAGGTAGGGGGGCGCCCCTGACCCTCGTGGGCCACCCGTAAGGCGGTTGATGCCCTTCTTCGGCCGCAAGAAAGCTAATTTTTGGTAAAAAATCACGGCGAAGGTTTCAGTCCAATCGGAGTTATGGATCTCCATATATATACGAAACGGTGAAAGGGCACCAGAACAGAACGCAGAAACAGAGAGAAACAGAGAGATAGATCCAATCTCGGAGGGGCTCTCGCCCCTCCCACGCCATGAAGGCCAAGGACCAGAGGGGAAACCCTTCTCCCATCTAGGGAGGAGGTCAAGGAAGAAGAAGACGAAGGGGCCCCCTCTCCCCTTCTCTTCCGGTGGCGCCGGAACGCCGCCGTGGCAATCATCATCACCGCAATATTCACCAACAACTTCACTGCCATCATCACCAACTCTTCCCCCCTCTATGCAGCGGTGTAACATCTCTCTTAACCGCTGTAATCTCTACTTAAACATGGCGCTCAATGCTATATATTATTTCCCGATGATGTATGGCTATCCTATGATGTTTGAGTAGATCTGTTTTGTCCTATTGGTTAATTGATGATCGTGATTGGTTTGAGTTGCATGTTTTATTATTGGTGCTATCCTATTGTGCTCTCCGTGTCGCGCAAGCGTGAGGGATTCCCGCTGTAGGGTTTGCAATATGTTCATGATTTGCTTATGGTGGGTGGCGTGGTGTGACAAGCACAGACCCAAGTAAGTAGGTTGTTTGCGTATGGGACAAAGAGGACTTGATACTTTAATGCTATGGTTGGGTTTTACCTTAATGATCTTTAGTAGTTGCGGATGCTTGCTAGAGTTCCAATCATAAGTTCATATTATCCAAGTAGAGAAAGTATGTTAGCTTATGCCTCTTTGAGGGAGTCCTGGATTAGGGGGTGTCTGGATAGCCGAACTATCATCGTTGGCCGGACTCCTAGACTATGAAGATACAAGATTGAAGACTCCGTCCCGTGTCCGGATGGGACTTTCCTTGGCGTGGAAGGCAAGCTTGGCGATACGGATATGTAGATCTCCTACCATTGTAACCGACTCAGGTAACCCTAACCCTATCCGGTGTCTATATAAACCGGAGGGTTTTAGTCCAGAGGACGAACAACAATCATACCATAGGCTAGCTTCTAGGGTTTAGCCTCTACGATCTCGTGGTAGATCTACTCTTGTACTACCCATATCATCAATATTAATCAAGCAGGAGTAGGGTATTACCTCCATCGAGAGGGCCCGACCTTGGGTAAAAACATACGTGTCCCTTGTCTCCTCGTTACCATCCGCCTAGACGCATAGTTCGGGACCCCCTACCCGAGATCCGCCGGTTTTGACACCGACATTGGTGCTTTCATTGAGAGTTCCCTGTCAGCGTCGCCCGTCGGGAAGGATGCCTCATCCCGCCTTTAAAGATGATACTATCACCAAAGGAGCCTTGGCCACTGGTCAGACTCTTCGGCTAGGTGGTTTTCTTATGACCGCCAGTTCGGCCACCGCGCCGACAATGACTTCTCGAGTCATCGAAACCAATCTTCACGTTAACTCGGAACTTGCCGAGCAGTTAGATCCGATCGAGCTCTCCTCCGTAAACGAACTCTTGGATCGCATCGCCGCCCTGGGAGTCGCCACAGACTATGACCGGATCGGGCCTAAAACCGATCTGAGAGAGATTAACTCTCCCCAGGCTACCCATCATGTTGCTGTGATAGAGGAGCAATACGGCGATTCTTCTTCTATCTTAAGGACTAGCTACGTCCGGATTCCCGATCCCTCCCTGCCGGATTCCCGCAGAGGGACGGATGTCGATCAAGCCCTGAACTTAAAGTCAGGCGGCGGGTTGGATTCATTGGATAGCATTCAAAAATCCAAACTTCCAAGTTCGGAAACTTCTCGGCCCCCGAGTCTTAATTTGGATGGGGTTCTGGATCTAGTTCCACCCGCCCACCCAAACATTAGCGATCTATCTCAAATTCGGCAATAGCCCGCTGAAACAGTACATCATTACTGGGCCAGATTCCTCCTGGTTATGGACAGGATAAAGGACTGCCGAGAGAAGGACGCAATCTCACTTTTCTGCAATAATTGCACGGACAAGGGAATCCTAAACGCCATAAGTCATCGCGAAATTACACGCTTTACTGACTTGGCGACCATAGTACAAAAGTACTGTGCGATGGAGAGTGCTTGGAAAACCGAAAGTAAATTTTGGGATAATCCGCCCGAATACAGCCCTAGTCTGAAATAAAAGGTGCATCATCACCAAGCACCTGGGTTATACATCAAAAACAAAACCCCTAAAGGGTAATGGAACTGCTTGGAGGGTTGGCTAAACGGACCCTGCAAAATTCATAGCATGTAGGGCGCCACTCCAACTCATAGCCTTCGAGCATGTTGGATACTACGGCAGGTGGCCAAAAGTGGCGAAGAGCTTCTAGCCTCAGAATCCCAGCCCAACAACACTAGTACGGTATTCACAGTCTTCGAGACTTTCGCATCAAATAATATGCGGAAACAAACACTCCGCAACCTTGCCGAAGTCTACCAAGTAGCAACAATAAATCCATGGAGTGACACGGCTATTACCTTTAATGCCAGTGATGAACCCAAATTCCGAACAGCCCGAGCACCAGCCGTATTGGTTCTCTGTCCAATAGTGGATGGCTTTCTCCTTACTAAGGTACTCATGGATGGCGGCAGCGGACTAAACCTCATCTACGAGGAAACCCTTGGAAAAATGGAAATAGACTGGAACCGCATTGAGCGAAGCAGCACAACCTTTAGAGGAATAGTCCCTAGCCGGGAAGCATGTCAGACAGAAAAATCACACTGGACGTAGTGTTCGGCTCGCCGGACAATTACAGGTCCGAGGAGGTCACATTTCAAGTTGCCCCTTTCAGCAGCGGATATCACGCTTTATTAGGGCGAGAGGCATTCACGATTTTTCAAGCTATACCCCATTATGGGTACATGAAGCTTAAAATGCCCGGACCTAACGGAATCATCACTCTCGCTAGTGATCCGAACATAGCACTCCGCGCCGAAAACAAGACAGTCGCACTAGCCCTCGAGGCACTATCCGAAGCCCTAGCGGCCGAGGAACTCACTGCGATGCGCTCCACGGTGAACAGGGAAGATGTGATACTTGATAAAAGATCCAAGTCCACCTCTTTTAAACCAGCGGATGAAATAGTCAAATTCCAAGTCCACCCAACGGACCCTGCAAAGACGGCCTCTGTCGGTGTCAAAACCGGCATCTCGGGTAGGGGGTCCCGAACTGTGCGTCTAGGCGGATGGTAACAGGAGACAAGGGACACGATGTTTTTACCCAGGTTCGGGCCTCTCGACGGAGGTAATACCCTACTCCTGCTTGATTAATATTGATGATATGGGTAGTACAAGATTAGATCTACCACGGGATCAGAGAGGCTAAACCCTAGAAGCTAGCCTATGGTATGGTTGTTGTTCTGTCCTACGGACTAAAACCCTCCCGGTTTATATAGACACCGGATAGGTTAGGGTTACACCGAGTCGGTTACAATGGTAGGAGATCTACATATCCGTGACGCCAAGCTTGCCTTCCACGCCAAGGAAAGTCCCATCCGGACACGGGACGAAGTCTTCAATCTTGTATCTTCATAGTCTTGTAGTCCGGCCGGACGATAGTCCGGCTATCCGGACACCCCCTAGTCCGGGACTCCCTCAGTAGGCCCCGAACCAGGCTTCAATGACGATGAGTCCGGCGCGTTGATTGTCTTCGGCATTGCGAGGCGGGTTCTTCTCATAATTCATATACTTGTCGAATAGTGTCCGGCTTCTGATAAATGCTGCGCTCCTCGGCTTCTGCACCCAATAATGGCCATCTTCCACGTGTTTGAATGAATGCGAACAGCCAGGGTATTTTTACAATTACCCCCTAGCTGCAAGAAATGAGCCGCCTATAAAAGGGGCAAGGATCTAGATCTGAGTCACACCAACCCCCCTTCGTGAGCTTTCATCGGAGCGCCTCTGACCAAAGCCCATTCCATCATGGACAGTCGACGCGGCTCCTCTTCTCGCGCTCCCAGCCCTCAGCCAGGAAATTGGGAGAGATGCTCAGTCCCGCATAGCGAGCTAGTTATACTCCAAGCCAAGGGATTTCTCCCCCCGGCCTTCATGGTTTCGGTTCGAGCCGGACTTGCCACCTACAAGGGCGGAAAGCAAGCGGAGAGCATCCCCGATCCCTCTAAAGGAGAGCGGGCGTGCTTCATCTCTTATCTAGTAAGAGGACTCGGATTTCCAATCCATCCGCTTTCTCCGGGCTCTTGGAGTTCTGACCTCCAATTGCACCATCTTACTCCTACCTCCATCTTGCACATCGCGGGCTTCGTGGCCCTTTGCGAACTGTTCCTGGGCGTCGAGGCTCATTTCGGGCTGTGGAAGAGAATATTCTGCCTAGTACCCCGTTCTCATGAGGGGTCAATATATCAAGTGGGCGGAGCTGAGCTATGGCGCATCGCCGGACGGATACCTATCCGAACCCCAAAGAAGGCGTCCAAGACCGGCCTTGAATGGTTTTACATGGAGGACGCCCCGCTGCCGATCCTGTTCGGATCGGCCTTCCGAGTTCAGCAATGCTCCTCCTCAAGAAACGCCCTAGCCGGGCGCCCTCGGAGCCCCCGGAGAGAAGATGACCGGGATGTCCGTTATTTGATGAGCCGAATAAGGTTACTGGCTCATGCCGGATTGACCATGACAGGAGTCATGGCAATCTGCATTATGAGGAGTGCAGCCGCTCCAATACAGGGGCCACCCCATGTGGGACTTCAACGGGAGGACGATGCCACCCGGTCATGGTCGCAGAAGGGGCGAGGATCGGTCACCGAATCGCTGGTGAAGATCTTGTTTGCCGTGGTACAAAGGAGAGGAGGAGGATTTCCTCCGTGTCAACCCATCAAGGAGTTTTCTTGAATAATCCTCGAAGCTGGGTAAGCAAACATCTTTGTGACCTGTCCGATCCATGTTCCCGTAGTTAAGTATCTCATTTCATGGTTTTTGGCAAGAGAACTGCGCCGGACTGCGTGGAGAAGATACACAGCTTTCCACAACCCGAGGATCCGGAACGGTCCCTCGATCCGACCTCCAAGAGGATCCGGATATAAAGGTGGAGTTGATCGACGGGGTATTCCACCAACTTAGCATCGACAATGCGTTGGTTGCCATTACGGCTGATTACCGGAATAGTTCCAAATTTCACAGTAAATGAGACCAAGATCCCAAAAACCCTGATAACGACCCATCCATGCTTATTTTTGATCACCGTATACCAATGGTGCTTCACAGGGGGTACCTTCGAGGCAGGAAGCGAGTCTGCGGTGACCAACAAGGCAGCGCGCCCTTGAGTTAAAAAGAAGTGCGGTCCGGATCGAAACTCCGCCGCAACAAAGATAGCGTGTCACCATACTCCCGGGTTGATTCACGGAAGGCGTACTAACGCCGATGCTCTTATCGGGAACAAAGGCGCTCGCCGGACTGAGTCCCGAGAGATTGCCAATCGAACCTTCACCGGCCAAGCTTCAAAGCCGGGTCCAAGGTCGAGGCGAAAGCGAGCACGAGGCGTGCGTCGGATGCTCCTCAAGCAGAGGATGCCGACAGTTTGTCCACCACCAACTCCGAGGTGGAGAGCGCCTTGAATCACAAAAGTCATGTGACAGTTCTTCGTGACGCATGTTTCTCCCAAGAGGCCTTGAATGCCTTTGATTCGGGAGATGCGCACCTCCGTGCCTCTCAAGATGGTCTAGCCAGAGCCACAGAGCAGTACGTAAAGGACATAAGGGTAAGAAAATCTGACAGTTATATATGCCGAGTCTCCGAGACTTAAAATAGTTAGAATAACTGATTTAAGGATCATTTTGTTATGCAGGATCTTCTGAGAAAGAATACCCGACTGTCCCAGGGCTCGAAGAGTGCAAGGCCCAACTTGAGGCGCACTAGCCGCTCTGAGGGGGAGCCTCACAGAGGCCCTCTGGTATATATGCTTTTAAAAATAAATAGTTTATAAAGTGCGGCGGTGTGTAAATCTGACCAAAACATTGCAGATGGCGCCGACTAGATCCGGACAAGCAACAGCTCTTCACGCCGATTAAAGGCAAGAGAGGCGTGCTTACGAGGGTGCGGCAGAGAAGAATAACCTCCAAGACACCAACACCAAGCTGGGTGAGGAACTAAGGACGTTCGTGCCCGGTTATGCGACTCCGTAAAGGGAATCGGCGGCTTTGTCCCGCATTTTCGATAAGTGCTTGAGCGAACTTTGAAAAGAGTTCGGCGAGGAAGGCCACTAACATAAACATGTATGTAGGTTTGCTCACAGGTGTCGTCCCGAGGAGGAGATGCCCAGTTCTTGGTGATCTTCTTCCCGAATTCGCGCTACCTGCATCGAACGAGTCCGGCGGTGATGAAAGGCATCGGCCAAGCCTTGTGGCCATCTATCTCCTGCTCAAGGCATTGGGGAGGCTGGCGAGCGGCTTCAAGGACGCATCTTGGCGCTTAAACTCTACGGAAGATATCGGCATGCCGTCAAAAGGCGCCGAGGAGGCTGGGCCATGGTGAAGCAGCGGTACACGAAGGTGACCCAAACCACATGGCCGAGTGGGACCTGTGGGGCCGGATGGGATGGAGATCCTGTAAGCTTAGTGTCTGACCAAGTAGAATTGGCCGCCAAGTATTTCCAGCAAGATTGTAAATTAGATAGCCTATTAGATGGCATTGAGGAGGAATACAATGAGTCGAATTGACTATGTAAAAATATGACATGAAAAATTGTCTTCTAGCGGATTGTAGATCGTTTATGCGTGGCGGACCTTTTTCGCTCGACCTCCGGACAATAGTGCAGGTGTGTCCGAATACCTTCGTGGTTATATAAGAACCATGGTATGCATGGAGACAAAGGCGTGGGGGTCATTGTTCTTTATGTCGGACAAGTGCCCAACTAGTTATGTTATATTACATGGGTAGTAAGAAACATCTTCCGGGAGAATAGTTCCGTTAAGGGTTCCTTTAGCTGGGATGCATGCCCTAAAGTGCATGTCGAAGCTGCTATGAAAGCGAAGAAAATCATCCGGGGCAGATGGGTAAATAGTTAAAAATCATCTTTCAGTTCACCGACCGAATATTCCCTTAAGAACGCTTAGCTTCGGCTTCACCCGATCCCCGAGGTACACATCCGGTGACCCGGCGTGTAATCGCGAGAGGTGCTCCTTTACCACCTAGCCGAACAATGGGAGCGTAGGGGTAAGTACAGGGCAGAGCAACCCAACTTGGCCAAAATTTAAGTCATATCGATGCATATAATGGTGAATAAAAGGTACATGCGGAAGTTTAACACATGTCTTTGGGCATGAAGCCCGTATAAATAAGCTTACATTAAAGAAGCCCCGAAGTATAATGGTAGCGGACAGCGTGTCAAGTGTGTGCTGAAAAAGCGCAAACGAGCCTCTAGAGGCTACAAGAAGAAGAAGGGGGAAGGAGAGAAATAGAAGACATCAAAAAGCAAAAATAAAGAATGCGGACGGAGGAAGGAGACGAACTTGGAGTCCAGCACTTAGGTGTAGAATCTTCGTAGACGGGCTGCATTCCATGGGTTCGGCTCGAGTCGATTATCCGATGCGTTTCCCAGATGGTATGCTCCGCCGATCAGGACATGGTCGATGATGAAGGGACCTTCCCATTTGGGCTTGAGGTTGTCCTTTTTCTTGTCCGGCAGGCGTAGAACTAGTTCGCCAACGTTATAAGCTTTGGCCCGTACTTCCACCTTTGATATCTTCGAGCCTCTTTGTTGATAGAATGCGGAACGAGCTTTTGCCACGTCGCTCCTCCTCCAATGCGTCAAACTGTCCTGCCGATCGAGCTCGGCTTCTCTTTCTTCATACATGCGTCTGCCAGGTGAGTCATGTATTATGTCGCAGGGCAAGACTGCCTCTCACGTCGTACACCATGAAGAATGGTGTGAATCCGATGTCTGATTCGGCGTGGTCCGCAGCCCCCAGTCTGGTCGAGCTCCTCGACCCGGTGCATGTTAGATTCATAAGGGACCACACTAGTGCGGGTTTAATGCAGCTCATGATTAGACCGTTTGCCCGTTTGACTTGGCCGTTGGTTTGAGGGTGATAGGCGAGGCATAATCGAGCTTGATGCCCATGTTTTGCACCATGATTTGACCTCATCGGCCGTGAAGTTGGTGCCGTTATCGCTGATGATATCGTCGGGGACACCGTAACGGTGCACTACCCTGATATGAAGTCTATCATCTGGTCCGGATTCGCCGTTTAACCGTTTGGCCTCTATCCATTTGGTGAATTTGTCCACCATGACCAATAGGTATTTTGCTTGTGGGTTCCTCCTTGAGGGGTCCAACCATGTCAAGCCCCAGGACCCATGAGCGGCGGTGATGGGTATAGTTTTAAGTGCGGTGGGTGGCATGTGGCTTTGGTTAGCAAAAAGGCGGCAACGGACGCATTGTTGGACTAAGTCCGCGCATCTGCCGGGCCGTCGGCCAATAAAATCTGTCTGGAAGGCCTTGCCTACAATCAGCTGGCGTTGTGAATTTCAGCCGGCAGTTATCCTCATTTTTTCGGAGATACTTTTGAAGGACCGATTGCAGGCTCATGACTGTTATCCCTAGAGCTGCTTGCGAGTCTGTCACTGCTGGTTAAAGCTGCCCACATGGTAGGACTTCTCCGGCCCATCTTAATATGCCAACATAATCTGCCGTTACGGTCGATAACAGTATGTCACAGAGGTGCCTTTGCATGGCTACCACAAACCGTGTTTTGATAACCGGTGTCTGCCGTCTCAGCTGGTATGGTCATGAACGACACTGTCTGATGTGTCGACAAGGTGACAGACGATGGTTGCGCGACGCATTGTTCTGCTTTACTAAGATCGATTTGTTAAATGGCCTTTCACGCCAGATCCGCCCACTCAAGTTTCAAGCCACGCATCTCGGCCAATTTATTTATTTGAGGTTCTTGAATATCCAATTGTGATAGAGCTCACACAATTGGATATTTTCCAAAAGACCTCAAACACATACAAAAGTTGATCGGATGCGTAAGCGGCTCTAAGCCGCTTTATCTCCGCTTGGGAGAAAAGGCGCGTTACTTCCCTTTACCGCCTCCTCCCACAAGACCGAACACTTCGAGTGGATCTGATGCCGCCACGGCCGGACTCAAGAAATAAAAGCCATATTGGCAACAACCGTCTGGCCACGCCCAACATGGGCGAACCAATGCTATTATATATCGCCGCGAACACATCAAGTTGTCGCCAAGGTGCTCATCGTCGAACGAGAAATGTATTTTGACACCGTTCCTCTCTTCAAAAACCGGTTTACTATGTGTCCACCGTCCTAACTCCATGCAAGTCCCGCACCCACATTATCAAAAGATAGCATACGCTGTGTTCATGGCATCCGGAAGCTGCGACACTACTTTCAAGAGTGTTCGATAACGGTAGCCTCTGAAGTACCTCTTAACGACATTATAAACAACCGCGACGTGACGGGCCGGATTGCTACATGGGCCATAGAGCTCCTTCCATTCGACATAACCTATAAGCCATGACGAGCTATTAAGTCGCAGGTTTTGGCCGACTTCGTGGCCGAATGGACCGTCAACTCCCTAAAGAGTACGGCGATACCCAATTGGATCATGCACTTTGACGGCTCCAAAATGTTGGCCGACTGGGTCAAGCGTTGCCCGACGCCCCCAACCGGGGACACAGCCCAATACGCCCTTCAGATAATGTATACGGACCCCAACAACGCAGTCAATACGTAGGCCCTTCGCACGCCTCCCGGATGGCAGCGCCTATGGGCATTAAACGCCTAGAGGTGCGCGATTCGAACCTCGCGATATCTCAAATAAACAGAGACTTTGACGCCAAAGATCCGAATGGCAGCGCATCGCAATGCGTGTCCTAAAATGTCAACACGGGTTCAAGGGCTCAATTTCATCATATAGCTTGGGATAACAACCAAAGCGGCGGACGATTGGCACGCATCGGTGCAAAACGCGATGCCGCCCCGCCCAAGATCTTTCCCTCGAACGGCTGTTCAAGCCATCCGTAGTATGGGAAGGGAGTCCGGAAATAACAATCCGACCCAACCGCACCGCCTCGACATCGAACACTTCGACACAATCGGAGGCTCGCCACCGAGATAACACCCTCCGCCACTTAAATAATGGCGGTTATCGCCTCGCGGATCGTGAACCATTCCTAGCCTACCTAACTAGGCGCAGAACTCCCAAGACCAAAATGAGGCTCGCTACATAGTACGGCGATCCAAAGCCTATAAAGTCCATGAGGGAGAGCTCTATAAGAAAAGCACAACAGAGTCCTTCAAAGGTGTATCTCCAAGAGGAAGGGCGTAAACCTCCCGGCTGAAATTCATGCCGACTGGGTGGGCACCACGCCGCAGCCCGGCCCTTGTAGGCAAGGCCTTCCAGACAGGATTTTATTGGCCGACGGCCCGGCAGATGCGCAGGATTTAGTCCAACGATGCGCCGCTACCAGCTTTTTGCTAACTAAAGCTACATGCCACCCAATCGCCTCAAAACTATACCCATCACCCGGCCGTTTCATGCGGTCTGGGGGCTTGACATGGTTGGACCCCTTAAGGAGGAAACCCACAAGCAAAAATACCTATTGGTCATGGTGGATAAATTCACCAAATGGATAGAGGCCAAGCTCGTTAAAATGGCCAATCCCGCCGATGATAGACTTCATATCGTGGGTAGTGCACCGTTACGGTGTCCCCCACAAGATCATCACCGATAACGACAGCAACTTCACGGCCGAATGAGGTCAAATTATGGTGCAAAACATGGGCATCAAGCTCGACACGCCTCGCCTATCACCTCAAACCAACGGGTCAAGTCGAGCGAGCAAACGGTCTAATCATGAGCGGCATTAAACCTGCATTAGTGCGGTCCTCAAGGAATCTAACACGACCGGGTTGAGGAGCTCGACCAGACTGGGGCTGCGGACCACGCCGAATCAGATTTACCGGATTCACACCATTTTTATGAGGTACGGCGCAGAGGCAGTCTTGCCCCGCGACATAATTCATGACTCCACCTCAAGGCGCATGTATGAAGAAAGAGAAGCCGAGCTCGATCGACATGACAGTTTGGACGCATTGGAGGAGGAGCACGACGTGGCAAAAGCTCGCTCCGATTTTTATCAACAAAGCAGTTCAAGATATCAAAGCAGGGAAGTACGGGTCAAAGCTACAACGTTGGCGAACTAGTTCTACGCCTCACGGACAAGAAAAAGGACTAACTCAAGCCCAAATGGGAAGGTCCTTCATCATCGACCAGGTCCTGACCGGCAGAGCATACCGCTGCTAAACGATCGGATAACCGACCGAGCCGAACCCATGGAACGCAGCCCGCCTCACGAAGATTCTACGCTTAAGCGCCGGACTCGAAGTTCGCCTCCTTCCTCCGCCCACATTTTCTATTTTTTGCTGTCTTTATTTCTCTCCTTCCTCCTCCTTCTTCTTGAAGCCGTTAGAGGCCTGCTTGGCGCTTTGTTTCAAGATATACTTGACGCTACCGGGTCTCCAAGGCCATTATACTCCGGGGCTTCTTTAATGTGGCTTATTTATATGGGCTTTATGCCCAACACATGTGTCAAACTTCCGCATGTACCTTTTGCTCACCATTATATGCATCGATATGACTTAAGTTTTGGCCAAGCTGGGTTGCTCGGCTCCTCAGGCTTACCCCTACGCTCCCCGATTGTTCGCTAGGTGGTAAAGGGAGCACCTCTCAAGGATTGTTACCGCTGGTCAACCGGATGTGTACCTCAGACTAGGTGAAGCCGAAAAGCTAGCGCTCTTAAGGGAATATTCGGTCATGAACTGAAAGATGATTTTTAACTATTTATCCATCTGCCCTCGATGATTTTTTTCTCGCTTTCTTAGCAGTTTGGACATGCACTTTAGGGCATGCCTCCTGTGGAAAGGAACCCTTAACGGAACTATTCTCCCGGAAGATGTTTCTTACTATCCATGTAATATAATATAACTAGTTGGGCACTTATCCGACATAAAGAATAATGACCCCTACGCCTTTGTCTCCATGCATGCCCCGGTTCTTACATAACCGCGAGGGTATTCGGACACACTCCTGACTATTGGGTCTCGAGGTCGGGTTTAAAAGGTCTGCTATGACAAACGATCTACAATCCCGCTAGAAGACATTTTTCATGTCATATTCAATTACATAGTCAACTCGACTAATTGTATTCCTCCTCAATGCCATCTAACATGCTATCTAATTTACAATCTTGTCGGAATACTTGGCGGCCAATTCTACTTGGCCGCATTACACTAAGCTTACAGGATCTCCTTCCCATCAGCCCCACAGTCCCACCTCGGCCATGTGGTTTGGGTCATCCTTCGTACCGCTGCCTTTACCATGGCCCAGCCTCCCCGCACCTTTGACGGCAGGCTGATATCTTCCATCGTCGGAAGTGCCGCTTGCGTGCTCCTTTGAAGCCGCTTCCGCCAGCTCCCCAATGCCTTCGGCAGGGAGATAGATGGCCACAAGGCCTGGCGACGCTTTCATCACCGGGCCGAACTCTTTTCGCAGGTAAATGACGCAGTTCGGGAAGAAGATCACCCGAAGAATTGGGCATCTCCTCCTCAGGACGACATGTGAGCAAACCTACATACATGTTTATGTTAGTCGCCTTCCTCACCGAACTCTTTCAAAGTTCGTTCAAGCACTTACTAAAAATGCCACGACGAAGCCATCGATTCTCCTTTACGGAGTCAGACAACTGAGCAAGAACATCCTTTAGTTCCTCACCCAGTTGGGTGTTGGCATCTTGGAGGTTATTTTTCTCCTGCCGCACCCTCGTAAGCACGCTATCGCCGGCCTTCAACCGGCGCAAGAACTGTTGCTTGTCTGGATCTAGTCCGGCGCCATCTGCAATATTATTGTCGACGCATACACACGCCGCACTTCATAAACTATTTATCTTTTGAGGCATATATTACCAGAGGGGGTCTCGTGGCTCCCCTGTGATGCTAGTACGGCCTCAACTTGGGCCTTGCATTCTTCAAGCTCCCGGGACAGTCAGTATTCTTTTTGTAAGATCCTCAGATAATAAATGATCCTTAAATCTGCTATTCTAACTAATTTAAGTCTCGGGGCTACCGCATATATATAATCGCTAAATTTTCTCACCCGTATGTCCTTTACATACCGCTTCTATGGCTCAAGCTAGACCATCTTGAGCTGCACGGAGGTGCGCATCTCCTAATCAAGGCATTCAAGGCCTCTTTGGGAGAAACATGCGTCAACGAAGAACTGTCCGGCTGGAGCCTCGTGATTCATGGCGCCTCCACCTCGGAGTTGGTGGCGGATAATCTGTCCTGCATCCTCTGCCGGAGGAGCATCTGACGCCTGCGTGCTCGCCTCCGCCTCGACCCGCTTTGAGCCTCGGGTGGCGGAGGTTCGATTATAATCTCTCCGACTCAGTCCCGCGAGCGCTTTTTCCTGAAAAGAGCACCAGCGTTAGTACACCTTCGTAATCAATCCCGGAATATGGTGACGCCTGGGCCATACTGCTGCGGCGGAGTTTTGATCCGACCGCGACTTTTTTAGACTCATGGGTCAGACGCTTCTTTGTTGGCTAGTCAGCTGCGGGCTCGGCCTCTGCCTCAAGGCACCCCCGCCAAACACCATTGGTATACGGTGATCAAAAAATAAGCACAGATGGGTCATTGCTGCAGTATTGGGGACCTCGGTCCCGCTTACTGTGAGGCTGGAAGTATTCCGGGGTAATCGGCCGTAATGGCAACCAAAGCATTGTCGATGCTAAGTTGGTGGAACACCCCGTCGATCAGCTCCACCTTTATGTCTGGATCCTCTTGGGAGGCTAGATCGAGGGACCGTTCCGGATCCTCGGGTTGTGGGGGCGGGCTGTGTATCTTCTCCACGGCCCGACGCAGTTCCTGCGTAGAAACCATGAAATGAGATATTTAACCACGGGAACATGGATCGGACAGGCCACAAAGATATTTGCTTACCCAACTTCGAGGATTATTCTAAGAAAACCCGCTCAGTGGACTGACGCGGAGAAAATCCTCCTCTTCCCCTTTGTACATGGCGGACAAGGTCTTCACCAGTTCGGTGACCGATCCCGGCCCTTTGCGGCCATGGCGGGTGGCATCGTCCTCCCCGGTGAAATCCCACATGGGGTGGCCCCTATATTGTAGCGGTTGCACTCCCCTCATAATGCAGATTGCCATGACTCCAATCATGGTCAATCCGGCATGAGCCAGTAATCTTATTCGGCTCATCCAAAGAAAGGACGCCCCGTCATTTTCCCTTTGGGGCTCATGGGCGCCACTTAGGCGCTTCTTCAGAGGAGCGCTAAACTCCGAAAGCCGATCCAACAGATCCGGCAGCGGGACGTCCTTCATGTAAAACCATTCCGAAGGCCAGTCTTCAGACGCCTTCTTCGGGGTTCCGGATAGATATCCAGTCCCGGCGATGCGCCATAGTTCGGCTCCGCCCACTTGATATATTGACCCCTCATGAGAACGGGATACAAGGCAGAATAATCTCTTCCACAACGCAAAATGAGCCTCGATGCCCAAGAACAGTTTGCACAGGGCCGTGAAGCCCGCGATGTGCAAAATGGAGGCAGGCGTAAGGTGGTGCAACTGGAGGCCGTAGAACTCCAAGATCCCCCGGAGAAATGGATGGATTGGAAATCCGAGTCCTCTTACTAGATAAGATACAAAGCATACCCACTCTCCTTTAGAGGGATCGGGGACACTCTCTGCTTGCTTTTCGCCCTTGTAGGTGGCAAGTCCGGCTCGAACCGGAACCATGAAGGCCGGGGGAAGAAATCCCTTGGTTTGGAGTATAACTAGCTCGCTATGCGGGACTAAGCATCTCTCCCAATTTCTGTGCCGAGGGCTGGGAGCGCGAGAGGAGGAGCCGCCGATCGTCCATGATGGAATGGGCCTTTGTCGAGGCGCCCGATGAAAGCTCATGAGGGGGGATGGTGTGACTCAGATCTAGATCCTCGTCCTTTTATAGGCGGCTCATTTGCGCAGCTAGGGGGTAAGTGTAAAAATACCTGGCTTTTCGTGATTCATTCAAACACGTGGAAGATGGCCATTATTGGGCGTAGAAGCCAAGGAGCGCAGCATTTATCAGAAGCCGGACACTATTCGACAAGTATATGGAATTTGGAGAAGAACCCGCCTCGCAATGTCGAAGACAATCAACGCGCCGGACTCATCGCCATTGAAGCCTGGTTCGGGGGCTACTGAGGGAGTCCTGGATTAGGGGGTGTCCGGATAGCCGAACTATCACCGTTGGCCGGACTCCTGGACTATGAAGATACAAGATTGAAGACTTCGTCCCGTGTCCGGATGGGACTTTCCTTGCCGTGGAAGGCAAGCTTGGCGATACGGATATGTAGATCTCCTACCATTGTAACCGACTCTGTAACTCTAACCCTATCCGTGTCTATATAAACCGGAGGGTTTTAGTCCATAGGATCTAACAACAATCATACCATAGGCTAGCTTCTAGGGTTTAGCCTCTCTGATCTCGTGGTAGATCTACTCTTGTACTACCCATATCATTAATATTAATCAAGTAGGAGTAGGGTATTACCTCCATCGAGAGGGCCCGAACCTGGGTAAAAACATCGTGTCCCTTGTCTCCTGTTACCATCCGCCCTGACGCACAGTTCAGGACCCCCTACCCGAGATCCACCGGTTTTGACACCGACACTCTTCCTCAAATAAAATTGCAATAATGATTACCGGTCTAGTTGTCGATTGCCTAGGGACAAATAACTTTCTCGTGACAACAAGCTCTTTACTAAAACTAATTTAGTTGTGTCTTCATCTAAACAACCCCTAGTCTTTATTTTCTTGCTCTTTACTTTCTTGCAAACCTATCCAAAAGCACCTACAAAGTACTTATAGTTTCATACTTGTTTCCGGTAAAGCGAACGTTAAGCGTGCGTAGAGTTGTATCGGTGGTCGATAGAACTTGAGGGAATATTTGTTCTACCTTTAGCTCCTCGTTGGGTTCGACACTCTTACTTATCGAAAGAGGCTACAATTGATCCCCTATACTTGTGGGTTATCAGTGCCCCCTCCCCTTGGCCCATAAGGCCTGCAACGCTTGCCGGGGCCTCCGAAACACCTTTCGGTCACGCTGGTCGTCACCCGGTACTCCCAGAACAATTCCGGACTCCAATACCCTTCGTCCAATATATCGATCTTCACCTCCGGACCATTCCGGAGTTCCTCGTTACTTCCGGGATCTCATCCGGGACTCTGAAAAACCTTCGATAACCACATACTATTTCCCATAACAACTCTAGCGTCACCGAACCTTAAGTGTGTAGACCCTACGGGTTCGGGAACCATGTAGACATGACCGAGACGTTCTCCAGCCAATAACCAACAGCGGGATCTGGATACCCTTGTTGGATCCCACATGTTCCACGATGATCTCATCGGATGAACCACGATGTCGGGGATTCAATTAATCCCGTATACCATTCCATTTGTCCATCGGTATGTTACTTGCCCGAGATTCGATCGTCGGTATCCCAATACCTCATTCAATCTCGTTACCAGCAAGTCTCTTTACTCATTCTGTAACGCATGATCCCGTGGCTAACTCATTAGTCACATTGAGCTCATTATGATGATGCATTACCGAGTGGGCCCAGAGATACCTCTCCGTCATACGGAGTGACAAATCCCAGTCTCGATTCATGCCAACCCAATAGGCACTTTCAGAGATACCTGTAGTGCACCTTTATAGCCACCAAGTTATGTTGTGACGTTTGATACACCCAAAGCACTCCTACGGTATCCGGGAGTTGCACAATCTCATGGTCTAAGGAAATGATACTTAGGGTCGGAGCCAGGAATTTGGTATAGGGGGGCGTGCTCTACACTTGAGCTCTTACAGACTAATGAGCATCGAGTTTCAAATAGCGGCGATAGCATCCGCTATTGCACCTGCAGTACCGCAACATCCGCTATTGCTCAAATTTAATGGCATTACGTTTTGTTAATGAACTTTAAATATAAACAATAATCTAGTGTTTTTACAAATCCACTACGCGGACATAGCTCCCGCAATATCAGCTACCTGTATTCTGCTACGTGGAACTCAATCCGCTACCAACCCGCTATCTGCTATTTAAAACTATTCGACCCAACTATAGAACATTTAAACCGTGAAAAAATGCCTAAACCTCAATCATGTTTTCGTTGATGTAAACACTAGAAGAATACTACCAAATTGTCCATCTTGATAAAAACAAATTCAGTTTTTGAATTTATATAGAAAAAATTGGCACACTGTACTACAAATAATTTATTCAAATCCAATTTTCATGTCCATCAATCAATGATCATTCATGTTAGACGAATTAAATTGGAAATTTGAAGTTGTTGAGAAGGGTCATACCATGAAGGCATAGATGATGTCATGCATACTTCCATGGTCGCTCATCGTGATGGTGCTTCCGCTGATCCTCTTTATATAGGCTAACACATTTGTCGATGGGGACATACAAGGCTTGGATGATCAGGTTCAGCATCACCTTCAGCAGGACTAGGGTTGCTCTCTTGGCTAGGTTGCACATCTATTGCATCTGCATCATGCTCACATGACTGACAGATTGAACCAATTGGCTAGAGAAAAATATAAATTGATTCATCTCTCTTCCTCTTCATGTCTACACAAACACAATTAGACAATTGAAAATTTTCTAATTAGTTTTCAATTTATGTGGTTCTACAATTACATTATATAAGACAAAGTAATCTAATCCTAAAGATAAACTAACCTTTTTTTCTTGTTTGGTCATTTGGGTTCGCAGGCGGGCGGCCGTAATGCTCCAGTGTATCGGCGCGACGGCGGCATGGCGCTTGCCTGTCGCATTCCCTTTTCAACTGCAAACGATCTATTAGGCGGCCGACTGCCGCGAGCAGTTTTTTCCAATCGCAGGAACTCACAGATTGGAAATGAAGAGACTAGAGGAGAGATAGAACTGCCGTGTACGTGCGTCCTGCTTAAATCTGGATCCTTTCTCTTCCACGATGGGCTGCCTTTTCTTTTCCTCATATTGGGCCTTTGACCCGTTGCCTGCAATCACACATGGGCTTTGACTATGGGAGGCACAGGGGGGCGAGACAAGCCTCAGATCATGTGCGTACAAGAAAAAACTGCTACTAACCAATCGCTATTAAGGGGAAACGTGATCATTAGGGGGGGTCTCGCCCCTAAATCCCCTTGAAATCGTCCCTGATGATACTTGACATTAGAAAAGCTCTAGCAAATGAACTACACGATCTTGTGCTATGCTTAGGATTGGGGTCTTGTCTATCACATCATTCTCCTAATGATGTGATCCCGTTATAAATGACATCCAATGTCCATGGTCAGGAAACCATAACCATCTATTGATCAACGAGCTAGTCAACTAGAGGCTTACTAGGGACATGTTGTGGTCTATGTATTCACACATGTATTACGGCTTTGAGTTAATACAATTATAGCATGAACAATAGAAAATTATCATGAACAAGGAAATACACCATTTTATTATTGCCTCTAGGGAATATTTCCAACATATTCATCCTACGCCTCCCACGGATTGATAAACCTTAGGTCATCCACTTGAGGAAAATTTTCTACTGTCCTACAAAACTCTGCGCTTGGAGGCCCAACATGAGTCTACAAGGACAAGTTGTGTAGTAGACATCAGTTGACCAAGAGGGAGCGGAGATCTGACAAACCTGGCCCAAAATTGAAGTGATATCCTGGGGAATAACATGCCAACACCGTCTGCCAACAAAAAAGAAGAAATCAGGAAACCCTAGCTTTTATCAAAGAGATATGGCGGATGGCAAACCCAAATAATCAGCGCGAGAAAGGGGGTGAGAAAGATGAAGAAGAACCATCCACCTGCCGCCCAAGACGCGAAGCAAACGGCAGAGAAGAATCGAAAGGAAGAGAAGGAAGAGGGAGGAAGAGGGGAAACAGAAGAGGAAGGAAGAGAAGGAAAAAGAAGGTGATCGAGGAGGGGAACCGGTCGCGCTGCAAAAAGGCCCAGCCCACGTCGACAATTTGACGCAAAATGCGTCAAAGAGGATTTCCTCGTCTATTCCTCGCATTACGCGAGACCAAGGCAAACTCTCACATCGAGGGAAGCCCCGGATGGGTTGGCCCAGCCGCGCGGGAGGCTGCGACCTGTTATTTGATACGTCTCCAACGTATCTATAATTTATGAAGTATTCATGCTGTTTTATTACCATTCTTGGATGTTTTACAATCATTTTATAGAAACTTCATATCATTTTTTGGGACTAACCTATTGACCCAAAGGCTGCCCGGCGTGTTCTTTGTTTTTGCTTGTTTTTTACATCACAGGAAATCAATACCAAACGGAGTCCAAACGCAACGAAACTCCATGATGATTTTTTATGGACCAGAAGGAACCCAATGCGCCAGAGCTGCACCTGGGGGTGCGCCGAGGGGGTGACAACCCACCAGGGCGCGCCAGGCCCCCCTGGCGCGCCCAGGTGGGTTGTGCCCACCTCGGTGGCCTCCCGCACCCCCTCTTTGCACTATAAATTCCCAAATATTACGAAACCCTTCGGGGTGAACCTAGGTCAGAAGTTCCGCCACCGCAAGGCTCTATAGCCACCAAAAACCAATCTAGACCCGTTCCGACACCCTGCCGGAGGGGGAATCATCTCCGTGGCCATCTTCATCATCCCGGCGGCCACCACGATGAGGAGGGAGTAGTCCACCCTCGGGGTTGATGGTTTGTACCAATAGCTATGTGTTTTATCTCTCTCTCTCTCTCTCGTGATCTATATCATGGGCTTTGTTAATATAGTCGGATCATATGATGTTTCTCTCCCCTCTATACTCTTGTTGTGATGAATTGAGTCTTTACCCTTTGAAGTTTTGTCTTGTCGGATTTGAATATTCAGAGATAAGAACACATGATGTATGTCTTCGGGTACGAATACTTGAGGTGACAATTGGGGTATCATATTGATTCACTTGATATGTGTCTTGGCATTCAACTCGCGGATTCCTGCGGTGATATTGGGGTAATCTATGCATAAGGGTTGATGCGCGTTTTTATTATCTTTTCTCCGATAAAGACTTTGGGGTCCCTTTGTAGTTCCTTGTGTGGATTGAGTATTATGAATATGAATTTGCTTTGGTGTTATTCTAGTACGAACTCTTGATTAGATCGAATGGAAAAAATAGCTTGCGTTATTTTAGTACAAACTCTAGGATAGATCGAACGGAAAGAATAGCTTTGAGGTGGTTTCATACCCTACAAACAATATCTATCTTTTGTTCTCCGCTAATAGGAACTCGGGAGCTATTCTTTATTGCACTTTGAGGGTTAATCATATGATCCAACTATGTTAGCACTGTTGAGAGATTGCACTAGTGAAAGTACGGACCCTAGGCCTCCTTTTTAAGCATTGCAATACCATTTTTGTGCCCATTTACTATTTGCTACCTTGCTGCTTTTATTTATTCAGATTATAAAAATATATTTCTACCATCCATATTAAACTTTTATCACCATCTCTTCGCCGAACTAGTTAACCTATACAATTTGCCATTATATTGGGTGTGTTGGGGACACAAGAGATTTCTTGTATTTGGTTGCAGGCTTGTTTGAGAGAGACCATCTTCATCCTACACCTCTCATGGATTGATAAACCTTAGGTCATCCACTTGAGGGAAAATTGTTACTGTCCTACAAAACTCGTGCTTGGAGGCCCAACACGTGTCTACAAGAATAAAGTTTCATAGTAGACATCAAGCTCTTTTCTGGCGCCGTTGCCGGGGGGGTGAGTGCATGAAGGTATATCTTTAGATCTTGCAATTGAATCTTTTAGTTTGTTGTTTTATCACTAGTTTGGTTTATAAAAGAAAACTACATAAAAATGGAATTTAGGTTGCATCATATTATTGATCATCTTTATAATATATTTCTTGAAAATGATGGTTCAGAAAATTGTGCTCATTTGTTAGAAGAAGAAGTCAATAAAATGCTTGGCACAAAATATTTGAATGATGAGCATGATTGCAATGTTGTTAGAATGAATTCTTTGAATATCCAAAATGCTAATGATGATTGCACAAGTCATGACAAAAATGTTTCTTATAAGCATGTCACTTTTTGCGGAGTGAATTGGGAGTGCCTTTGCACACCAAAAAGGGAAGATAAATTTTGTAAGAAGCATAAGTATTTAGAAACAAAAAAGTTGCAAGAGAGGCTAGATGATTCTGCTGAAAGATGTAATTTTTTTCGCCATCCTTGTGAACTTTGCAATGAATGTGGTCATTTAAATCTCCAATGCAAATTATTTCATGATCAAATCGTGTCCAAATATTGTGATAACTTGATTACCCTTGAGCATCATAAAGATATTAGTCTTCTTTTGGGGTATGAAGAAATGAAACATATAACTAAGGGTTTTCCAAACCCCAAGAGGTTTCTTGATTTTGATCTAGAAGAAATTTATATGTTTTGTGCGGTAAATTGCATTGAGAATCCTTATATTGCCAACTATCTAAAGTCAAGAGAACAAATAGAATATGAAGAGAGTACTAATGAAAGGGAAAATATTTCCCAAAACCCTCCTAGTGTTTATTATTATGAATCAGGTACGAGGAGGAGCTTCCTATCCAACCAATCTCATCAATAAGAAGCTTGAAAAGACTAATTAAACCCACACATGATGTGGTGAAGAAGAATAAAAGAAGAAAAAAGAGAGGTACAAGGGTATATATCCCAAATAATGTTGCTCCTGTTATTGTTGTGCCTCATGAAGATGAATCAAAAATAATTGTGGAAGATGATGCACTCGATGATGATTTTGTTATGCCTATTGCTTGTTGTGATGATTATGATTGGGAAGATAATGATATCCCTCATTATCTTGAAAACCTTTTTAGCACTTGCTTGGAAGAATATGATAATAATGTTTGCTATACTATTGGTGCCATTCATGCTATTGATAAGAATGATTATGATGATATGCAAAACCACAAGCTTGGGGATGCTATGTTTGATGAGTATGATATGTTTGAAGATTTATTTGCTTAAAATAATGCTTGTCCTAAGCTTGGGGATGCTTTGGTTAATGAATATGATCCTTTGATTCCTTCTACTTTCGATAAGGAAATTTATTATGATGATAGCATGCCTCCTATTTATGATGATTACATTGATGAAATTGGGTTTGGAAGAGTGTCAACTCTAGGTAGTAGCGATCCCACTATTTTGGAGGGTGTTGAATCTTATTACAATATTGATGAAAGTGGATTTGGAGAGTTCATGACTTTATTTAGTGATACATCCACTATTTTGGAAGAGGTTTCAATTGATTATGACAATGAAGTTGCTATCTATGATGAGAATATGATGACTATTATGTTGACATGTATGCCATAAAGACTGATAAATCTATGCTTGTGCATCATGAAAAAAGTGTTGTATGTGATAGTTATATTGTTGTCGGAGTAATGGACCACGGGTAGGCAAACCCGAGCCCCTGGACCTTTCAAAACATCGGGGCAGACTGCGCCCCTCAAGACCCCAAGACGAAGAGCCGCCTTCTGAGAGTCGGCGACAGTCGCCGATCGCTTCTCCCAGCCGAGTCCCGAGACGGCCTCAAGACAAGCCGACTCCAAGCCAGCAACTTCGATGAAGCCGGCTACTGAGGAGTCGGCCCGCAACTCCGCCCACCTCCTCGACCGAGCGACTACGGCGGGATGGGATAAAGCCATGACTCGCGTCCCCGCCTGGCTCATAAAGAGTGCATGGCCAGAGCGCCCGTCTCGACGGAGATTCTCCGTCCGTGGCAGCAACCTTGTTGCCGCCGGCCTCGACGTCGGCCCATGGGCAGATTCCACATACCACGATGGCCTGTCTGCATTTACCCGAATATAGCTGGACTACCGCTTTGTCGGCGGGAATGCGTAAGACGGCGAGAGCGCCCAAAGACGGACCCATTGAGTCGGCCTCCAGAGTTGGCGGCCCCTCCCACGGGCTCCGTCGCCATTAACCGATTAAGACAGGAATGGCAATGATGATCGCCCGCCAGGCGGCGGCACTGTTGCCATGACCCCGCGACCAAGCTCGCGTCATTAGAAGAGCGGCTACAGTAACCCGCAGCCGGCATGACCCGCCCGCGGCGGACAAGGGCTGACGGCCCCATGCTGGACCGTCGGCGAGGCCCAGAAGTCGGCGGAGAAGACGGCAACTTGAGAGACTGACTGCTGGGACCCACGCCCAGCCGGATTACCATTGTACCCCCGGGGGGTAGGCCTATATAAACCCCCCCCCCCCGGCACCCATGCAAAGGGTTGGAACCTAGTAGTTTGACACACACACATAGAGGGAAAAGAAGTGCTAGCCGTGCCCTTCTCCTTCCTCACCCCGAACAGCTCAAGGAGCAATCTTGTACTCACCTTGCCATAGTGATCATGCGGAGACCCCGCAAAGCAGCAGTAGGGGTGTTATCTCCTCGGAGAGCCCTGAAGCTGGGTAAGATTCGCGGCGTGCATGTCTTCGCCTCATCCTGCTTCGTGCACCGGCGACGTTCTACTCGCCCCCTCCATGATAAGCCATCCTTTGGCATATGTCGCACCCAACCCCCGACATTTGGCGCCCACCATGGGGCTAGGTGCACCGTCGTCCGGAGACCTGCTCTGGACGGGAACCCTCTTCCTCCCTGGCGAGCGCAACCAGCCCGGCACACCAGACGGAGTCTGCACCGACGCGCTGCATGGCGCTGAGGTCACCTGCGCGGCGAGCTGCCTCGCCGAACTTCTCGATGAGGTTCGCCTCTCCGACGAGCCTTCGTCTGACGTAGGCACGGACGGCCCCGAGAGCCTCCTCGCGGGCCTCCTCGAGCAGCTCCATGTCGCCGGCGAGCCCGCCGCCGACCTGGAGTCCATAGGCTCCACCGACCCGATGCTGGTCGACTCCGACACCGCTGCCGCCGACGCGTTCCCCCACCAACGTGGTGGTATCTGACGAGCCGCCTCGCTACGGAGAGCGGCGGAAGCATTACGATCGGGAGGTGCTCGTCATCGGTCACAGCGAGCCTTCCAGCGAGGGAGCTCGTGACCCTCTCGACGCAGTTCTGCAAGACTTGACCGCCCCCATTCCGGAAGACGCCGACGCTGGGACGCTGCAAGCGCGCCGCCTCCAGCTCCTTGTGGGCGCACAAAAGCTGGCAAGCATGAGACGCTTGTCAGAAGCCTACCAGCGCGAGATGGATCGCTGCGTGGCTTCGCCCGGCTCGGACCAGGCCTAGCCGCCTAGACGCGTCTGAAGCGCGGCGTAGCCATCGCCGTCTGTTTGGGGCCAATGTCGCCCATGTACGCCACGCCGCGGAGAACATCCGCGCCGCCAGCGGGCGGCGCATTTAGCCTGGATAACTTCGAGGTGAGGAGCGCCGCTGATGACGGGCGAGTCCAGCAGCTCCTCGGCGGCTTGCGCAAGACGAAGCCGGCTGCCGCACGGAGGTGCCGCGACGACAACACGACGACTTGCCTCCCCGCCGAGATCAAGGCGCGACGTCTCGGACGCCGACTGGCGGCGTCCGTGGAAGAAAAAACAAGGATCCGGCTATCAGCCATAGCCGGACTCACATCTCCATCGAGCGTGACGAAGACGGCCGCCCGAGAGCAGTGGAGTGCGGGACGACTACCTGCCTCCTCCTCCCCGCAGAGAAAGGCGAGTCTCCCCGCCACCCGTCAAACATCCGACTCTCGGTGACCGCCTTGGCCGCCGAGAGGGGGTCGGAGAAAACGACGCCCGCCACCGGATCGAGCGACTCCACCGATCCCTGGCGCTGGAAGAAGAAGACGAGTTGGGCCCGCCCTGTTTCGGACCTCGCATCCGAGACGAGCCCTTCCCCAGGATTCACACTCCCGAGACACACCCAAATACACTGCTCCGTGGAAGCCGGAGGACTGGCTAGTGGACTACTCCACGGCGGCCAAGATAGCGAATGGCAACAAGCGCGTTGCCGTAAAGTATGTTCCCCTCATGCTCCGGGGCATGGCCTACATGGTTGAACAGTTTGAAGCCCCAAAGATCAACAGCTGGGTCGACTTCACCGAGGCCTTCGTCCGCAACTTCACGAGCACATACAAGCGACCTCCCAAGCCTCGCCAGCTTTTCTTGTGCGTGCAAGGCACCAACGAGTCTACTCGCGACTACCTCACGCGCTGGGCCGAGCTCCGGAACTCCTGCGAGGGAGTGCATGAGGTGCAGGCAATCGAGTACTTCACCACCGGGTGCAGAGAAGGCACCTCCTCAAGAACAAGCTCCTTTGCGACGAGCCAGAGACCCTCGACGAGCTGTTGATCATAGCAGACAAGTACGCCACAACCGACTCCTCCATGAAGTCGGAGATCAAGTCTCGACCGGAAAGGTGGCTCCTCGTGCTCCCAGAACTCCATTTGGCGGCCTTGCCCAATGGGCGGCAGCAGAATGATCACAAGCGCAAGGCCCCGCAGCCGGCTTCCAACAGCCGGGTGTGGCGATCGAACCAGCAGCCCGAGGGCAGCCTCCTGCCAATCGTCGGAAAGGCGGCAAGTCCAACTGGTTGCCGGCCTTCTCTTCTGAAAGCGTACTGGATGGACCTCGCAAGTTCCATAGCGGCGCCGAAGCCGTCGAATCACACCACCCGAAGTGCCACCGCTCACCAGATCGCCAAGGAGACGGCCTTGTCCCTCCTCCGCCGCTGGGCCGCCGCCTCACCATCGCTTCAAAGAGCCAATTTGTCAGCCCCGGCGCAGACAAGATGAGTACCCGTAAGAGCATGGTGCCTATGTAGTGTTCACCCAGGGTTTATTTATCGCCGCAGAAAGCGGCAAAGCAACAACAAGAAGTGAATGCAGTAGCATCGGATACTCTGCATTCATGCAATGGTCCAAGAAACCTATCGGTTGGAGCCGGGCTGATCACCCGAGGTGATGCGAATCCGGGCTCCCTCATACAGTCTTAGGATCCACCCTTGCCGCGGATAGGCGGCCGCTTCTCGCGAAAGTGCCGATAGACGGAGGCAGCATCATCAACATCCTGTACAAGGATACAATGGAGAAGTTAGGAATCAAGCAAAGACAGCTTGACAATGGACTGTGTTCCACGGAATTGTACCCGGCCTTTCCGCTCACCGATTGGCAAGATTACGATAGACGTCCTCTTTGGGGACAAAGATCACTTTCCCGAGAGCCAGTCTGGTTCAAGTGGTGGACCTCGAAGCCCCTACCACGCCTCGCTTGGCCGACCTGCTCTGGCCAAGTTCATGGCGATCCCCACTCGCCTACCTCAAGATGAAAATGCCTAGTACCAAGGGATTGACCAGAGCCGGGCGACTACGTAAAGTCGCCACTGCACCAAATGAAAGCAGTCGGCTGGCCGAGACCCTGGTGATCACAGCTGATAAGCGGCTCCTTGATCGGGTTGTGGCAATGGCCGGCAAGCAGCCAGAGATGTCGCCCGACCCCAAGGAGTCAGAAGATGAGGGATCGTTCAAGCCGGCAAATGAAACCAAGAAGATACCCTTGGACCCGAGCACCCGGAGAGATCTGTTGTCAGAGGTGCAAACCTCGACAAAGAAATAGGAAGGCGAGCTCGTCGATTTCCTCCGTGAGAACCGGGACATTTTCGCATGGTCCCCCAAAGACATGCCAGGTGTACCGACGGAATTCGCCGAGCACAAGTTACATGTCCGATCTGATGTGAAGCCCGTGAGGCAGCCATTGCGCCGCCTGTCAGAAGAGAAAAGAAGAGTTGTTGGAGAAGAGATAGCCCGGCTCCTCGCAGCCGGTTTCATCATGGAAGTGTTCTTCCCAGAGTGGTTAGCGAACCCGGTCTTGGTACTAAAGAAGAACAAGCAGTGGCAGATGTGTATTGACTACACAAGCCTCAACAAAGCCTGCCCCAAGGACCCATTCGCTTTGCCAAGAATTGATCAGGTGATAGACTCCACCGGATGCGAAGCCGTTGAGCTTCTTAGATGCATATTCGGGATATCACCGGATCAAGCTGAACCCGCCGATGATTGAAGACCGCCTTCATCACGCCCGCTTGGAGCCTTCACACCGACCATGACGTTCGGCTTGAGGAATGCCGGCGCCACCTTTCAGCTTTGCATGCGTAAGTGCCTCCTCAAGCAGCTTGGCGAAACGCCAACGTTCACGTGGACGACGTGGTGGTGAAGACGGAGAAGCGAGGAACGCTGTTGGAAGATCTCAAGGAGACCTTTGAAAATCTGCTACCGATTCCGGATCAAGCTCAACCCGTAGAAATGCGTCTTGAGTACCACCGCCAGCTCCTTGGCTTCCTGGTCTTTGAACGCGGCATAGAGTGAAACCCCGTGAAGATCAAGGCGATCGAAAGGATGGAAGTACCCCGCCGACTGCTAGATGTGCAAAAATTCACCGGCTGCCTGGCGTCCATCAGCCAATTCATCGATCACCGGCTGGGCGAAAGCTCTTCCTCTCAGACCAGCTCATGAAGAAGACCACCTTCTTGAATGGAACTCAAGGAGGATGAAGCTTTTCTCCGATTGAAGAAAATGCCGACTACTCCCCGATCTTTGGCGGCTCCGACTCCAAAGGAGCCCATGCTCCTCAGATATTGCCGCCACCAGCGGGGTAGTCGGCACGATCATTGTAGTTGAACGCAAGGAGGAAGGCAAGGCGCTACCTGTCCGTGAGACCAAGATATTACCCGAGCGAGGTAATCGCCGACCTCCAAGCGTAACTACCCCCACTACCAGAAGATGTGTTACGGCGTGCACTTTGCCGCCAAGAAGTTGAAGCCTTACTTTCAAGAGCATCCAATCACCATGGTTTGCAAGGCCCCACTAGCAGAGATTATCGGAAGCCGAGATGCTTCTGGCCGAGTGGCCAAATGGGCCATAGAGTTGGCCCCCTACACCATCTATTACCAGCCCCGCACCGCCATCAAGTCACAAGCAGCGGCCGACTTCCTCGTCACCGTGGCCGACACCCAGTACCTGCCGCCAGCGCCCGACTCCACCCATTGGCGGATGCACTTCGATGGCTCCAAGATGCGCACTGGCTTGGGAGCCGGCGTGGTCCTCACTTCCCCAAGGGCGACAAGCTCAAGTACGCGCTGCAGATCCATTTCGCTGCCTCCAACAACGTCGCCCGAATCGAGGCGCTCATTCACGGGCTCCGCTTGCCAAAAGAGCTTGGCATTCGCCGGATCCTGTGTTATGGCGACTCCGACTTGGTGGTCCAACAGTCATCCGCGATCGACGCCAAAGATGCAAACATGGCGAGCTACCGCTTCACAAAGAAATGAGTGGATATTTTGAGGGATGCGAGTTCCTCCACGTGCCAAGAAATGACAACGACCAAGCAGACACCCTGGCAAGAATCGGCTCCACCCGCCAGGCAATACCATCCGGCGTCGCCCTTCAACGCCTCCTCAAGCCATCTGTCAAGCCGTCACCAGAGTCAGACTCCATTTTTGTGCCGGCTCCCCACGAAGAAGTTGGATCCGACTCCAAAGCCTCGTGACGGCACAAGAATCCTTGCAGACACCCCAAGAACGCGGCGATCGAAGCCGGCCCGGGACTTGAGAACCCGGCCCGGGGATCATGGCGACCATTGCGAACTCCGATTACTCGGCACAGGGACTGCGCCCGGTGAGGTCTGAGGACTTCTTCACCCAAAGAAGCTGCTGCGGACTCCAACCCGCCGCCTCCCAGCCCAGCCACCCTCGTCCAAGTAGCAGTACTGGCAGTCGAAGAAATAGCAGCACCCTCATGGGCCCAGCCCATCCTGAAGTTCTTAGTAAGCGGAGAGCTACCAACCGATGAGACCTTGGCTCGGCAAGTGCAACGCCGAGCAGCAGCCTACACTATAGTCAATAGAGAGCTGGTCAGGCGCAGCGTCACCGGTGTCTACCAGTGCTGCGTCCAGTCAGAGTAAGGCCAAGCAATTCTCGAAGACATCCATCGTATGAAAAGTGCGGCCATCATGCAGCCTCAAGAGCACTCGTCGCCAAAGCCTTCCGACACGGTTTCTTCCGCCGACGCCCTAGAAGAGGCCAAGGAATTAGTTCAAAATGCAAGGGTGCGGTGTTCCGCTCCAAGCCGCTTCAACCGCTTCAGACTCAAGACTATCCCCATCGCTGGCCCTTTGCTGTTTGGGGCCTGGACATGGTGGGACCATTCAAAAGCGGCACGAGGTGGCCTAACTCACTTACTTGTCGCGGTGGACAAGTTCACCAAGTGGATAGAAGCAAAACCCATCAAAAAGTTGAATGGTCCTACTGCAGTGACTTTCATCGCCGACATCACGACTCGGTACGGCGTACCACACAACATCATCACCGACAACGGCACAAATTTTGCCAAAGGCGCCCTGGCCCGTTTCTGCGCGACGCAAGGCATCCGACTGGACTTAGCGTCCGTTGCCCATCCGCAGTCAAACGGCCGGTGGAAGCGAGTGAACGGCCTCATCCTGTCGGCATCAAGCCCCGACCGGTCGAACCATTGGGCGCTCGCCGGGTGGCCGCTTGAGGAGTTGCCGACCATCCTCCGAGTCTGCGCACGACTCCAAACAAGTCAACCGGCTTCACACCCTTCTTCCTCGCTTCACGGTGCGAAGCCTTCATCCCAACGGATATAGAGTTCGACTCCACGAGTCACCATGTACACCGAAGAGGAAGCAGAAGAAGCACGTCAAGACGGCATCGATCTGCTGGAAGAGGGCCGGCTGTTGGCACTCAGCCGGTCCAGCATCTACCAGCAGAGCCTGCGCCGCTACTACAACAAGAAGGTCAAGCCAAGATCATTCCTAGAGGGCGACCTTGTGCTCCGGCTGATCCAGCGAACAGCCGGCCAGCACAAGCTGTCGGCGCCTTGGGAAGGCCCATTCATCATCAGCAAAGCGCTGGGCAACGACTCCTACTACGATCGACGCCGAAGCCCCGAGCACGCAAGAGGGACGACTCCGGCAAAGAGACGGAACGGCCATGGAATGCGAATCTCCTCCGAAGATTTTACAGTTGATGCAGTATGTACCACGCTACCCTTTTGTGCTTAAAGTACCAAGACTCTGGGCCCCCCGAGACGAGCTCGGGGACTGCCCTCCTTTGCTATCTGTATGATAAGAATTATGCCTTTGAGTATGTTACTCTTTGTTATGCTATTTGGCACCGGGCTCGACTAGTCGGCCCGGGGACTCGCCGCCTTTGGGCTATGAAATGCTTCTGTAGTCGACAAGTAACGTGCGGTGCCTAAGGCGTCTCTGTCGAGAAGCAGCGGCTCATGAAAGCGGCTGTTTGGTGGGCGGGGAGTAAGGAAGAACGGGCGCCCACACAAAAAATGGCTAAGGACCCAAAGCATAAACATAGTTTAAATCGGCTTCCAGCCCGTTTAAATAAAACCGACTCTTAAGTAATCGGCTTGCCGCTTTCTACCCAACTTGCTTAACGACTCTAAAAAAAATGGCCAAGTACTTGCCTTCTCAAAGTAGCCAAGCACTCGACCTAGACGGCAGTCCGCAGAGCGGTTGCCCGATGGGCAAGGCGGCATCTAAGGGAAGGCGGCAAAGGAAAAGGCCACAAGAGCAATAAGCAAGGAAAGATAAAATTAGAAAAATATTTACACAAGCTTAGGCCCTTGGCCGGATCTTCGGACAGAGGTTCAGAATACACCCCGAGGGTGGAATTGTGCGAATTAACAAGTTCTTTCAAAGACTAGCAAAACAGATAAAGTAAAGGCGAGGCAGCGGCCTAAGAAGCGGCAGATGGGGTTGGAAGGCCGGAGGCGGTGGCGGCGTCAGGCGCCAGGGCGGCAGGCTGGGCGGTCTCGGCTTGATCGTCTCCGGCGGCAGTCGGCCCAGACGGGCGCGGCTCGTTGCTGGAAGCGCGGTCGAGCTGAGGCTGGTCGCCCGCTCCGTCTTCTGGCGCCTCCATGTCGTCTCCTTCCTCCGCCTCGTCTTCCTCCTCGGCGCTGGAGTCGATCACCTCCGCCGAGTCCTCGTCGTAGTCCGGGTTCATCCCGAACCACTCCGGCGGCGCCTCCCCACCGTCCTCAGCCCGCTCAGGGACGAAGACGCTGGTGTCCGTGTAGTCGGCAATCGCCGCCGCACGCTCGACGAGGGCGTCCTCCGCGGCCAGCAACTCCGCCTGCGCCTCTGACCGGAACGCGGCCAGCCGGTCCAGATCCAGCCCTGGATACCACGCCTTGACGAACTCCAGGGCTCGGCGAGCTCCAGCCCGAGCCGCGGAACCCTTCCAGGCCTCAAGACGGCCAGCCGCGACCTCCAGCCAGTCGGCGGTCCGGCTGGGAGTGCGCAGAACCGACATGTCCAGCCATAGAGCAGCGATCGCCTGGGCGCCGACACGCTGAAGAGGGCGCAGCATCCGATGGGCCAGCCGCAGACGAGCCTCAATGCTCAGGAGCTGCTCGTCAAGGGTCCGGGGGGCGTTGGCTACGATCTCAGCACCACCCGCCCTTCGCGCCTCGCGATCAGCCTCGATGGCTTGATTGACCGCCTGCGTGTGACCGGGGAAGAAGTCTGCCAAGAAGAAGAAGAAGCAAGTCAGAAAAACAAGAGTCGGCCTGACCCATAGTCAGCGACCCAAAAGAAGAAGTAAAAGCAAACTCACCATCGACGATGTCCTCGATTTCGTGCAAGCCGGAGGTCAGCAGCGCTTCCCTATCGGTCCAGGAGGAGCGCTCGCTCTCAAATTCGGCTAGGAGAGCAGCATCTTTCTTCTCCGCCTCGTCCTGCGCCGCCTTGAGCAGCTCCCTCTGCTCTGCCAGCTGCGTAGCCAGCAGGTTGCGCTCTGCGGCGAGCTTGCCGCACTCCTCCTCTTTGGCGCGTAAAGCGGTGTTGGCCGTACCCAGCTGCCGCCGAAGAGTGGCGCTGGCCTCTGAAGAATAAAAAGAAGAAGGACGCGAAGTCGTCATCTAGGAAGGTCGCCAGGAAGATCCGCCCGATCACAGCGAGCCGTCGAATCTCGAGGACTACAGCCAGCAGTGCGCCATACGCCCAGAAGAAGAAAACTCACCTCGGCTCGCCAAGTCGGCAGTCCGCTTGCTCAGCTCCTCAATGTTGTGGTTGAAGGCGTTAAGCGCGGAGGTTGTGATACTCCTGCGACAAGAGTTTCGCATAAAGGTAAAAACTTGGAGAATGCATAAATAGAGTTACGAGCACGCTCGTGACCGGCCCGAAACTCGAGGAATACACCAGTGGAGTGCGGCCTTACGAAGAGCAAGAAAAAGTTCAAAGAAGAAACATACCCGCACGGCGGATCGCGATGCCAGGTGCACCTTGGAGAGGTTCTGGATGGCGTCGCCCTCACTCGCAGCTTTGCTCGACGTCCGAAGCGCCCGTGTTCAAGGCCCGTGCCGCCTCCTCGCATCCACCCAATGGGCGCGGCGCTTGTTGCCTCGGCGTCGAGAATGGCGAGTGGCGGCGCCGGTCTCCAAGGGGCGCGGCGCCGAAGTCGCCTTCTCAAGACGGTGCCGCGCTGGCGAGGTGACTTGAAGAAGCAGCTACGCCACGACCTCGTCGTCGGTCGGCGACACAGGTGGGTCCGCCGGCTGTTTGCCTCGCGCGCTCTCAGACCGCGGTGGAGGCGGCGGGGGTGGCGCTGCCGTGCCCGATAGGGAGGCCTCGCCGCCTTCCTTCTCTGCGACGGGGACCTCACCGCCGACTCCCTTCGACTGCCCCGTGAACTCCGGCGGTGGAGGCGCAGAGCTCAACGGGGTGACGAGCCGCGCCGAGGCGCCGGCCCAGGCCTCCTCGGCTCGCCTCTTAGCTGCAGCGGCGGCCTCGACCTCCTCCAGTTTCTTCTGGGCGGAAGCCGCCGCCTTCTCAGCCTCTGCCTTCTCCAGACGGGCGGCCTCCTCCTCGTCGCGCGTCTCCTGCACATTCCGCTCCGTCGCCTCCCGGAGGGCGGCCGCAGGATCAACCCGCCGAGTATTAGCGGACGTCTCCGCCGACCCCATAACGGAGGCGGCGGCGACCCTCTCCAAGGTGAGGGGAGCCCTGATGAGAAAAATACATGTAAAGACTTGGACAAGATGGACCAGAAGAAAACAAGACAAAATAAAAAGTACTTACGCGGAGACCAGCGGTGGCTTCTTCACTTCCTTGCGGAAGCGGTTAGCCTTCGCGACCGCCTCTTCGCGCTGGGTCGCGGCGGCCGTCCCCCTGAATTTCTTCGCCCGGCCGCCTGGCAGACTCGGCCCGGCCCTGCGCTTCTTCGCGCCGCCTCGACCACCCAAGTCGGCGGAGGAACTCGCGCCTGGATGGCCGGCTTTCTGCTGGCGGCGGGGGACGACTTCCTTCTCGCCGTCGTCGTCAGGCCCGATGGCGAAAGGTGGCCGAAGGCCTGAAGTCGTCGGCCCCTCCTCCTCCCTCGGCGTCGGTCTCCATCGCCGCCACCCCCAAGTCGGGGTCGTCGGCGTCGCTCTCCGCCCGGTCGGGGTTGAATTCACGAGCCGGCCCCGCGGTGCCGGCCGAGGGCTGCATGAGGGGATTCTGAATCGAAAAGGACCAAGGAAAATTAGAGCCGGATTCGGCTAAAGAAGGAAACAGAGAAGCAAGAGATGACTTACCACAGGCGGGGGGTTGGCGCGCGAGTACGGCTCCTTGCTGAACTGCCATTCCTCCGTGAGGCCGCACTTCGCCAGGAAGTTCACCGTGTCCACAGGCGGGGGGTTGGAGCACAGCCGGCTGGGGTCTCGGCGGCCGCTCATCTGACAGATCAGATGAGGTCGGCCTTGAAGAGGAAGGACTCGGCGCGCCACGAAGGCGGCCAGCAAGTCCGCCCCAGTCAGGCCCTCCGACTGCGTCATCACGCGGAGCCGCGCGATGGCGGCGTTGCCTGCGGGAGTCAGCGTCCGGGCCCGATGGGACCAGCTGGGGAGTCGCCCCGCCAACTCGCCGGCCACGTAAGGCGGCAAGTTGACCCAGTCGCCCTCGGGGGTGGCGTTCTTGACGAAGTAAATGCGTCTGCCACATCTTCACCGACTTGATGAGGGGATGGCAGGAAGGCGTTCTCGGCACCGGCTTCCTCATGGCGATGAACGCGTGCCGCAGAGCCGGCACGCGAGCGGCGTGGGTTCGAGCTTGGCGGAAGAATTCCCCACAGCTCGATGGTGGGGAGAACGCTAAGAAAGCCTTCGTGCCATAAGGATGCGAAGGTGGCCAGGCACACCACCGTGTTGGGGGTGAGGTGGTGCGCCGAGCCCGTGGAACCTGTGAACGCGGAAGAAGCCGCTCGCCGGTAGCCCTAGCCCGCGCATGAGGTGCTAGCGGAATATGACCCGCTCGCCCTCCTCCGGCGCCGGCGTTATTTCGCCCGCCGGCGCGGCGCGGGTCTGCACTAGGTGGCTGCCGGGGATGCGGCGCGTTTGGCGGAGAAACTCGATGATGTCGTCGTCGACGATGGAGCCGTCCCACATGCCGGAGCGCACGGTGGTAGGCGCGACAGCGGAGGAGGAGCTCATCTCCATGGCGCGGCGAGGTTCGGCGCGGCGGAGCGAGGAAGAAGACGAAGCAAGAAGCGAGAGGAAGCGGGGAAGAGTGGGTGCGCGTGCGTCGCCGCCCCTCCCCCCGCCTACTTATAGGCGCCTAGGCTGAGAAGCCGAGGGGGCGGGCGTGGGATTAACTGCGCCCACGTCCCCACGCCCCCACGATTTAACCCACGACGTTACTGCGCGCAGTAACATCGTGGGGAGCCCAACCGCCCGCACGGCCGCAGCGGATCCGCCCGCGCGCCAAGGCGTGGTAGTGGCGGGCCCCGCCTGACGGGCCTGTCTTGTCACGCGCGTGGGCTGGCAGACTGGCCCTGCCGCGTGGCGTCACGTGGCGGGCCCGCAACGGGCAGCTGCCTGGAAGCTTATCAGGCACGCCGCCCGGATCCCGCCGCGACCTTCGAAACCTTTGAGGAGCAAGACGGCCTCCTGCAAGGCCGACTCCAGCTAGTCGGCTCAAGATAGAGACGGCAAGCCGAGCCCAGATTCTTCTACAAAAGGGATGAAACTGTTGAGGCTCCTCGACATGTTGCCCTAGGCGCCTCACCAGCTTCGGGGACTACTGTCGGAGTAATGGACCACGGGTAGGCAAACCCGAGCCCCTGGACCTTTCAAAACATCGGGGCAGACTGCGCCCCTCAAGACCCCAAGACGAAGAGCCGCCTTCTGAGAGTCGGCGACAGAGTCGCCGATCGCCTCCCACCGAGTCTCGAAGAAGGCCTCAAGACAAGCCGACTCCAAGCCAGCGACTTCCGATGAAGCCGGCTACGGGGAGTCGGCCCGCAACTCCGTCCACCTCCTGACCGAGCGACTACAAGCGGGAAGGGATAAAGCCGCCTCGCGGCCCGTCCCTGCCCCGCTCATAAAGAGCAGGCATGCGCCGTACCGACAGAGATCTCCGTCCGGCGTGGCACTGTTGCCACGCCGGCCCTGACGTCGACCCGTGGGCGTATTCCTGTACCCACGATGGCTCGTCTGCATGACCCGAAGACGGCGGGACCCGCTGTCGGCGGGAAGTGCAGAAAAACGGCGAGCGCCCCAAAGACGGACCCGTTGGACTCGGCCTCCGAGAGTCGGCCGCCCCTCCCACGGGCTCCGTCGCCATTAACCGGACAAAGACGAGGGAATGGCAACAGTGATCGCCCGCCAGGCGGCGGCACTGTTGCCATGACCCCGCGACCAAGCTCGCGTCATTAGAAGAGTGGCTACAGTAACCCGCAGCCGGCAAGACCCGCCCGCGGCGGACAAGGGCTGACGGACCCATGCTGGACCGTCAGCGGGCCCCAGAAGTCGGCGGAGAAGACGACAACTTGAGAGACTGATGGCTGGGACCCGCGCCCAGCCGGATTACCATTGTACCCCCAGGGGGTAGGCCTATATAAACCCCCCGGGGCACCCATGCAAAGGGTTGGAACCTAGTAGTTTGACACACACACATAGAGGGAAAAGAAGAGCTAGTCGTGCCCTTCTCCTTCCTCACCCCGAACAGCTCAAGGAGCAATCTTGTACTCACCTTGCCATAGTGATCATGTGGAGACCCTGCAGAGCAGCAGTAGGGGTGTTATATCCTCGGAGAGCCCTAAAGCTGGGTAAGATTCGCCGGCGTGCATGTCTTTGCCTCATCCGTTTCCAGGCACCGGCGACGTTCTACTCGTCCCCTCCATGATAAGCCATCCTTTGGCATATGTCGCAACCCACCCCCGACAATTGTTCAATCCATTCATGATGCCTCTGAAAATTATTATGAGAAAGGAACTTATGCCCTTACATATCTCAATAATATCAAGTTTCTTCTCTATGTGTTGATTGTTTTGAAGTTACACTTGTTTTGCCTTCCTATGCTAGTTGATTCTTGTTCCCAAAAGTTGTTTGCTCACAAAATCCCTATGCATAGGAAGTGGGTAAGACCTAAATGTGCTAGTCATATGCTTCATGATGCTCTCTTCATGTTTCAATTCTTATCTTTTATGCGAGCATCATTGAAATCATCATGCCTAGCTTAAAAGGCATAAAAGAAAAGCGCTTGTTGGGAGACAACCCAACACTTTTACTTAATGTTTTTGTGTTTTCACATGATTATGCTACTGTATTGATCATGCTTTATTGCTTTTATTTCAATAAAGTGCCAAGTAAAGCCTTTGGGATCATGTTGGGTGATATTTGATTTGACCCTGCTGAAAAACAGAAACTTTTACGCTCACGAAAATAAGTCTCATTTTTAACAGAAGAGTGATATTGAGTTGATTATTTTTTGCATTATTTTAATATACAAATTTCTCACATGGTCATAATTTTTTCATAATTTTTGGAGTAGCAGAAGTATGGTAGTTATCCAGATCATTACAGACTGTTCTGTTTTTGACAGATTCTGTTTTCATTGCATAGATTGCTTGTTTTCTAGTTTCTATGGCTTATATTACTAAATATAAATTGTGGAAATGATGAGGTAAAGTAGGAATTGTGTGAGAACAATTATGAATCTTGTCTTTGGTAGTACCAAAGTGAATGGTTTGCTCTTTATCATACTAACCTATCTCACGAAGTTCCGTTAAGTTTTGTTTGATTGAAGTTTTCAAGTTTTGGGTGAGATATTGATATGAGGAGAATTAGGAGTGACAAGACCCTAAGCTTGGGGATGCCCAAGGCACCCCAAGTTAATATCCCAGGAATATCCAAGCAACTAATCTTGGGGATGCCCCGGAAGGTACCCCCTCTTTCGTCTCCAACATTATCGGTAACCTCACTTGGAGCTATGTTTTCATTCGTCACATGATATGTGTTTTGCTTGGAGCGTCAATTTATTTTGTTAGGATTTTCTTGATGTTATTTATAATAATGTTTTTATCTTTTATTTCAATAAAAGTGGAATTGATAGCCTTTGCCATGTTTATTTTGCAAGTCTACATGTTGCTGTTTGAAAAAAGAAAGCTTACCCCTATTGCAAAAATTCCCAAGAAAAGTAAGAATATGATAAAATGTTGAATTTTTTTGCATAATAAGCTCTGATAAATTTTCTACAGTTTTGTAAAATTGCATAATGTTTGGAGTTGAATAAGTATTGATACTCTTGCATTCTTTACAGACTGTACTATTTTGGCAGATTGCTGTTCTGTTTGCATTGTTTGCATATGCTTGCTTGTTTAATGAATCTGTTTGAGGATAGGAGTATTAAATATGCAGATGCATTTAGTATGCAATGTTGAATAATAAATTTAGTGATTTTCTACAGTAGAGAATGATAAGGTTTTTGCATTGGTTTATGCTAACTTATCTCACGAGTTCTTATCGAGTTTTGTGTGGATGAAACTTTTGAGATTTAGGAAAGTCATGTTGTGAGAAGAATTAAGGAGACACATAAGCTCAAGCTTGGGGATGCCCGAGGCATCACAAGATAATATTTCAATAAGTCTCAAGCATCTAAGCTTTGGGATGCCCCGTTAGGCATCCCACCTTTTTCCTTCAACAATTATCGGTTAGTATCGGTTGAGCCTAAGTTATTGCTTCTTCACATGATGTGTGCCATTCTTGGAATGTCATTTTTTTTGTTTTGCTTGCTGTTTTAATAAAATACTTAGATCTGAAATTTTTAAATAAGTGAGAGTCCTCAATTAGCTACCCCTTTACTCAACTACTCGCATGATCTTCACTCTTATCTTTTTGGAGTAGTTTGTCAGTTACTCTTGTGCTTCACATATATCCTATGAGTAAATTGTTGAATAAATTGAATGTCATGAAGTTGAAATCATATCATGCCTAGTGGTAGCTTCACAATGGGTTTAGAAAGTGAAATCTTTTGAGGCTTGACAACCACAATTTTGGTCATACAAGCAATTCACGAATAATTAGTATAAGGAAGAGAACTTTGACATGCAAATACACTATCCTAGAAATCTTTTGTGATTGTGAGCCCCCATCAAAATATTATATGCCAAAATTGTTGACGTTGGACAAGGAAGACAATGTAATGGTTTATGTTTGTTCATATTCACATAGAAGTTATATTGTCATAGATCCTTCAACATGTGGTGCTTGCCCCCCATCTTTGCTAGCCAAAAACATTCTGCACCAAGTAGAGATACTACTTGTGCATCCAAAAACCCTTAAACCCAAATCTCATCTCCAAGAGTCCACCATACCTACCTAAGGATTGAGCAAGATCCTTCAAGTAAGTTGTCATCGGTGCAATAAGGCAATAAAAATTGCTTCTAAAAGTGTTAAATCATTTAGTGCAAGAGAAAATTGAGCGTTATACGAACTTATGATAGCAAAACAATAAAAGCGACGGACTGCATAATAAAGGTTGCTATCATAAGGGGCAATATAACGTGGCGTTCTTTTGCACTAAGGGATTGAGCATACAAACAAATAAGCGCATGGCAACCTCTGCTTCCCTCTGCGAAGGGCCTATCTTTTAAATTTTCAGTATTTATTTTTATGCAAAGAGTCAAAGTTATTCTCTCTATTCCTTTTTATTTTTCTCTTTTGGCAAGCATCATGTGGTGAGGAAAGATCTAGGCACATATGTCCGGTTGAATATGGGTAGCATGAGTTATTATTGTTGACATCACCCTTCAGGTGAATACGTTGGGAGGCAAAACAATAAGCCCCTATCTTTCTATGTGTCCGGTTGAAATGTTTTGCTCATGTGTACGCGGTGAGTGTTAGCAATCATAGAAGACTATATGATGGTTGAGTATGTGGAGCTCTTACTTAAACTCTGTTGAATAAGTAGAATTGCAATTGCTTGATGACTAAGAACATAGGTTGTTGAGTTTCAAGAGGGTTCATTGTTTGAACCTTAACATGTGAATTGGTTGCCACTATAACATGAGAAGTTTTATAAGAAAGAATTGTTGTTATGATGCTAGGAATAGTGATTGAAATTATCATTGATCAAACTTGTGCACTTTGCTAGCATTCACACTTCATAAATTATTTCTTTTATAAATTTACCTACTCGAGGACGAGCAGGAATTAAGCTTGGGGATGCTGATACGTCTCCAATGTATCTATAGTTTATGAAGTATTCATGCTGTTTTATTATCATTCTTGGATGTTTTACAATCATTTTATAGCAACTTTATATCATTTTTTGGGACTAACCTAATGACCTAGTGCCCAGTGCCAGTTGCTGTTTTTTGCTTGTTTTTACATCGCATGAAATCGATACCAAACAGAGTCCAAATGCAACGAAACTCCACAATGATTTTTTATGGACCAGAAGGAACCCAATGGGCCAGAGCTGCACCTCGGGGGTGCCTCGAGGGGGGCACAACCCACCAGGGTGAGCCAGGCCCCCCTGGCGTGCGCAGGTGGGTTGTGCCCACCTCGGTGGCCTCCCGCACCACCTCTTTGTGCTATAAATTCCCAAATATTCCAAAACCCTTCGGGGTGAACCTAGATCAGAAGTTCCGCCGCCGCAAGGCTCTGTAGCCACCGAAAACCAATCTAGACCCGTTCCGGCACCTTGCCGGAGGGGGGAATCATCTCCGGTGGCCATCTTCATCATCCCGGCGGCCACCACAATGAGGAGGGAGTAGTCCACCCTCGGGGCTGAGGGTTTGTACCCGTAGCTATGTGTTTTATCTCTCTCTATCTCTCTCTCATGATCTATAGCATGGGCTTTGTCAATATAGTCGGATCATATGATGTTTCTCACCTCTATACTCTTGTTGTGATGAATTGAGTCTTTACCCTTTGAAGTTTTGTCTTGTCGGATTGAATATTCAGAGATAAGAACACATGATGTATGTCTTGCGGTACTTAAGGTGACAATTGGGGTATCATATTGATTCACTTGATATGTGTCTTGGCATTCAACTCGCGGATTCCTGCGGTGATATTGGCGTAATATATGCATAAGGGTTGATGCGCGTTTTTATTATATTTTCTCTGATAGAAACTTTGGGGTCCCTTTGTAGTTCCTTGTGTGAATTGAGTATTATGAATATGAATTTGCTTTGGTGTTATTCTAGTATGAACTCTTGATTAGCTCGAATGGAAAAAATAGCTTGCGTTATTTTAGTACGAACTCTAGGATAGTTCGAGCGGAAAGAATAGCTTTGAGGTGATTTCATACCCTACCATACAAACAATATCTATCTTTTGTTCTCTGCTAATAGGAACTCGGGAGTGATTCTTTATTGCACTTTGAGGGATAATCATATGATCCAACTATTTTAGCACTATTGAGAGATTGCACTAGTGAAAATACGGACCCTAGGCCTCCTTTTTAAGCATTGCAATACCATTTTGTGCCCGTTTACTATTTGCTACCTTGCTGTTTTTATTTATCAGATTATAAAAATATATTTCTACCATCCATATTACACTTTTATCACCATCTCTTCGCCAAACTAGTGCACCTATACAATTTGCCATTGTATTGGATGTGTTGGGGACACAAGAGATTTCTTGTATTTGGTTGCAGGCTCATTTGAGAGGGACCATCTTCATCCTACACATCTCACGGATTGATAAACCTTAGGTCATCCACTTGAGGGAAAATTGCTACTGTCCAACGGCGCCAGAAAAGAGCTTGATGTCTACTACACAACCTTCTTCTTGTAGACGTTGTCTCCACGTGCAGAGGTTTGTAGGACAGTAGGAAATTCCCCTCAAGTGGATGACCTAAAGTTTATCAATCCGTGGGAGGCATAGGATGAAGATGGTCTCTCTCAAACAACCCTGCAACCAAATAACAAAGAGTCTCTTGTGTCCCCAACACGCTCAATACGATGGCAAATTGTATAGGTGCACTAGTTCGGCGAAAATGGATAGTAGATATAGGTTTTTGTAATATGAAAATATAAAAACAACAAGGTAACTAGTAACAAAAGTTAGCAAAAATGGTATTCCAATGCTTGAAAACAAGGCCTAGGGTTCATACTTTTACTAGTGCAAAATCTCAACAGTGCTACCATAGTTGAATCATATAACAATCCCTCAATGCGCGACAAATAATCACTCCAAAGTTCTTATCCAGCGGAGAACATAAGATGAAATTATTGTAGGGTACGAAACCACCTCAAAGTTATCCTTCCCGATCAATCTATTGAGCCATCCCTATAAGTGTCACGAATAGTGCTAGAGTTCGTACTAAAATAACACCATATGAAAACACATCAACCAACCCTACTGTCACCTAGATACTCCAATGTCACCACAAGTATCCATGGGTCAATTATACAATATGCATCAAACAACTTAAGATTCATAATATTCAATCCAACACAAAGAATTTCAAAGAGTGCCCCAAGATTTGTACTGGAGAAACAAGGATGAAAACATGCATCAACCCCTGTGCATAGATTACCCCAATTTCACCTCAGGAATCCATGAGTTGAGTGCCAAAACATACGTCAAGTGAACCAATAGAACACCCCATTGTCACCACGGGTATCCACATGCAAGACATACATCAAGTGTTCCCAAATCCATGAAAGTATTGAATCCGATAATAGTGAAACCTCAAAGGTAGAAACTCAATTCATCACAACAAGATAGAGAGGGAAGAAAAAACATATGATCCGAATATATTAACAAAGCCCATGGGTACATCAAGATCGTGCTGGATCAAGAACATGAGAGGAGAGAGAGAGGTCAAACACATAGCCACTAGTACATACCCTCAGCCCCGAGGATGAACTACTCCCTCCTTGTCATGGAGACCGTCAGGATGATGAAGATGGCCTCCGGTGATGATTTTCCCCTCTGGCAGGGTGCCGGAACAGGGTCCTGATTAGTTTTTTGTGGCTACAGAGGCTTGCGGCGGTGGAACTTCTCATCTAGGGTTCTTTTCAGGGGTTTTGGTATTTATAGGAATTTTTAGTGTCAGTCTCATGTCAAGGAGGTTCCCGAAGGGCCCACAAGCTCAGGGGTGCGCCCCTAGGCTTGTGGCTCCCTCGATCACTTCCTGGCCCAGCTCTGATGCTTCGGGAGTCTCTTTTGGTCCATAAAAAATCACAGTAAAGTTTAAGCCCATTCCGGGAATTTTTATTTCTGCACAAAAAACGACACCACTGTAGTTCTGCTAAAAACAACATCAGTCTGTGTTAGTTCTAATAAAATCATACCAAAACCATATAAAATTGTTGTAAACATGGCATGAATACTTCATAAATTATAGATATGTTGGAAACGTGATCACATCGCAAACTAATGCACCAAGGATTTCAATCAAAAGTATAAAGTGCGGTTGAGCAATAGCTATGCTTGCCATACATTTTCAAAAGATTGCCAGCAACTCAAAAATGATCTATTCAACGCACAATGGCGTTCAAGGATATAAGAGTTTTTTTTACTACACTATTACAAGCCACATCTGTGCTATTTTCAATGAGTTTTTTCAATAAAAATCACAACTGCCAAAGTTCATTGCCGCAAGCTGGCGGTGGAGCTCTGTGGGTTGATGCTTGCTAGCCGGCTCTCCTTTAGCCGTCTTGGGATCCTTGCTCTCCATCTCTTTGGTCTGGCGGCTTCTAGGCAGTCACTGAATTGAAGATAACGCTTCAAAAATCATATCATCTTTGATCACATCTGACGGGTTGACATCTGCGAAAGCTTGCTTACATGGTGGAATTAATTCAGTCGGTTTTGGCTGCGGCATGCTCATTCGTTTGTCAGCTCCAGTATAGTCAAGTTAGAATTTCTTCAAGTCACACTTATGTGCAATTTTGATTGCGGCATCAGGGTCTCCTTCACACACTGAAGTTAGTCTTCTTGTGTAAATTTGGACTCATCACCCTTTAGCTCTGGGCACCCTTCTGCTAGCTGAGCCGGCTCCACCTCTGGGTGGTTCGCCTTCGCCAAAGTTACTGCAGTCATCGCTCCTTGCCTACAAGCTGCTTTCTTAAGTTCCCCGATCCATTCTACAATAGTCGAGAACTCGTTGATCTTGTCCATAATAAGATGAGGAGGAGCTTTAGTGTTCCTGACTTCCGTGATACAACGAGCCCCGCCAACATACAGTTGCTCAAGAAACTTATAGACAGCTTGCAGTTTTACCAATGAGAGCCCCAACATGTTGTGACTTCTTCGGCCTGCCATTACATACTATAAGCATCAGTAACCCGGGATTATTTGCCGAGTTGAAAACAAGCAACTAAGTACTTACCAAAAATGGCGATGCACATCTGAGTTATGTGTTGCTTGAGCATGTGCAGCTCTTGTGTTATGGGATCAAGTTGTGCCTCAGATTCTTCAGCATGCTTCAGCAATCGACTTTTTCCACCTCGAAGGCATCTTTGGTTTTTTGCAAAGTATCTGTAACAGCAAGCATAGATTTGTCGAAATATGAAGATAGGCTTTCTACCTTTTCTCGAAGTTTATTTTTTGTTCTCAGGTCCTTTTGCAAAATCAGTTGCCTGTGACTCGGTTTGTTTCAACATGTCATGCATTTATACAAGTTTTAATTATTAGAAGTCCCAAGCCACCGCAAGCGCGGACTCAACACTTGGGGGCTACATCACCAAGCTTTTTCAAATATAACTGAAGTCCCAAGTTGTCGTGCCTGCCGACTCAGCACTTGGGGGCTACATTACTAAGATTTCCTTCAACATGCATAGTCCCGAGCTGCTGCAATCATACTAGAGGTGTGATACGTTGATGACCCACAAGTATAGGGGATCTATCATAGTCCTTTCGATAAGTAAGAGTGTCGAACCCAACGAGGAGCAGAAGGAAATGATAAGCGGTTTTCAAAGAAGGTATTCTCTGCAAGTACTGAAATAAGTGGTAACAGATAGTTTTGTGATAAGATAATTTGTAACGAGCAACAAGTAACAAAAGTAAATAAAGTGCAGCAAGGTGGCCCAATCCTTTTTATAGCAAAGGACAAGCCTGGACAAACTCTTATAATAGGAAAAGCGCTCCCGAGGACACATGGGAATATCGTCAAGCTAGTTTTCATCACGTTCATATGATTCGCGTTAGGTACTTTGATAATTTGATATGTGGGTGGACCGGTGCTTGGGTGCTGTTCTTACTTGAACAAACATCCCACTTATGATTAACCTCTATTGCAAGCATCCGCAACTACAACAAAAGTATTAAGGTAAACCTAACCATAGCATGAAACATATGGATCCAAATCAGCCCCTTTACGAAGCAACGCATAAACTAGGGTTTAAGCTTACATCACTCTAGCAACCCATCATCTACTTATTACTTCCCAATGCCTTCCTCTAGGCCCGAATAATGGTGAAGTGTTATGTAGTCGACGTTCACATAACTCCACTAGAGGCTAGACAACATACATCTCATCAAAATATCGAACGAATACCAAATCCACATGACTACTAATAGCAAGACTTCTCCCATGTCCTCAGGAACAAACGTAACTACTCACAAAGCATATTCATGTTCATAATCAGAGGGGTATTAATATGCATATAGGATCTGAACATATGATCTTCCACCAAATAAACCAACTAGCATCAACTACAAGGAGTAATCAACACTACTAGCAACCTACTAGTACCAATCCCGGACTTGGAGACAAGAATTGGATACAAGAGATGAACTAGGGTTTTGAGAGGAGATGGTGCTGGTGAAGATGTTGATGGAGATTTCCCTCTCCCAATGAGAGGAGCGTTGGTGATGACGATGGTGATGATTTTCCCCTCCCGGAGGGAAGTGTCCCCAGCAGAATAGCTCTGCCGGAGCCCTAGATTGGTTCCGCCAAGGTTCCGCCTCGTGGCGGCAGAAGTTTAAATCCCGAAAGGTTGCTTATTATTTTTTTCCTCGACGAAAGACCTCATATAGCGTAAGATGCGCATCGGAGGGCCACCAGGGGGCCCACGAGGTAGGGGGGCGTGCCCTAGGAGGGGGGCGCACCCCCCACCCTCGTGGACATGGTGTGGGCCCCCTGGCCTTCATCTTTGGCAGGGATTTTTCATTATTTTTTATAAGATGTTCAGTGGAGTTTCGTGACTTTTGGAGTTGTGCGAATAGGTCTATAATATTTGCTCCTTTTCCAGCCGTAATTCCAAATTTGCGGCATTCTCCCTCCTTATGTAAACGTTGTAAAATAAGAGAGAATAGACATAAGTATTGTGACATAACGTGTAATAACAGCCCATAATGCAATAAATATCGATATAAAAGCATGATGCAAAATGGACGTATCAACTCCCCCAAGCTTAGACCTCGCTTGTCCTCAAGCGAAAGCCGATAACGATAAATATGTCCCCATGTTTAGAGGTAGAGGCGTCGATAAAAACAAAATACGAACATGAAGGCATCATGATTATTCTCATAACAGCAACATATATACATATTGTCATACGATCTCTTATGTTCAAGTAATAATCCATTCACAATGCAGAGTACAAATCATAAACTTTATTGAGAACCAACAAACTATAGTCTCAGTCATTGAAGCAATTGCAATTTATCATAACATCAGAAAGAGTCTATGTCGGAGATTAATAGCAAGTCCACATACTCAAGTATCATTTAGTCCTTCATAATTGCTAACACTCACGCGATACTTGTGGTTACGGAGTTTTAATCGGACACAGAGAAAGATAGGGGCTTATAGTTTCGCCTCCCAACCTTTTACCTCAAGGGTAATGTCAACAATAATAACTCATGCCCCCTACATCTAATTAGATATATCAATCAGGATCTTTCCAACACACTGTGCTTGCCAAAAGATAAAATGTAAAAAGGAAAGGTGAAGATCACCATGACTCTTGCATAAGGTAGAGGATAATAATAAAAGATAGGCCCTTCGCAGAGGGAAGCAGAGGTTGCCATGCGCTTTTATGGTTGGATGCACAAAATCTTAATGCGAAAGAACGTCACTTTATATTGCCCCTTGCGATATGAACCTTTATTATGCAGTCCGTCGCTTTTATTTCTTCCACATCACAAGATCGTATAGAGCTTATTTCTCCCACACCAATCAATCATACATATTTAGAGAGCAATTTTTATTGCTTTGCACTGATGACAACTTACTTGAAGGATCTTACTCAATCCATAGGTAGATATGGTGGACTCTCATGGCAAAACTGGTTTTAGGGTTTTGGAAGCACAAGTAGTATCTCTACTTGGTGCTTTGAGAATTTGGCTAGCATGAGGGGGAAAGGCAAGCTCAACATGTTGGGAGATCCATGACAACATACTTTATCTCAGATATAAGAAAACATAACTCATTACGTTGTCTTCCTTGTCCAACATCAACTCTTTAGCATGCCATATTTTAATGAGTGCTCACAATCATAAAAGATATCAATAATAGTATATCTATATGTGAAACCTCTCTTTCCTTATTACTTCCTATTAATTGCAACGATGACTAAAGCTATGTTTGCCAACTCCCAACAACTTTTAATCATCATACTCTTTCTATGCGAAGTCATTACTCTCGATAAGATCAATATGAACTCTTTGTTTCTTTTTATTCTTTTTCTTCTTTTCTTTTATTCACTCAAGATCATGGCAAAATAATCAAGCCCTTGACTCAACACTAATCTTTATTATATAGCTCACAGACTCGATTACATAGAGAGATCATAAAGCAAAACTCAAAACTAGATCATGCCATAAACTTTATTCTACTAGATCAAGATACTACTAATAGGATCGAACTAAGAAAACGGTAAAGATAGGAGATGTGGTTGTGATACGATACCGGGGCACCTCCCCCAAGCTTGGCAGTTGCCAAGGGGAGTGCCCATGCCCATATGATTATGTCTCCTTTGTTGTCGGTGAAGAAGGTGGAGGTGTTGGATAGTCGCACATCGAGCGTAAGAGGTCCTCCAACTTGCGAATAATGCCCTTGAGTGCAACGATATGCTCCTTCAACAAAATATTTTCACTTGTGAGATACTTGTTTTGAATACGAGCTAACTCAATCATCTTGAAAGCTTCGATTTCAGTTGAGGTGAGAAAGTTGTGATCAAGTTGAAGGTGTCTTCTGCTGCCGGAGCTTGGTCCTCCGTGGCCTTCTTGATCCCTTCATTCTTGTTGATCTCCACGGGTTCTTCCCTCTTTAGATCTATATTCATTATCCAAGCATCTTTGTCACCATTGTTGGAGGAGGGGGACGACATGATGCCTGTCCTTGACAACCCTGACAGAAAACATCTCGAAACAAGAATAGAGGACAATTGCGTGATACGGGAGTCAAAACCTCCGGGAGAATATATAATGAATTTTTACCGACCAAAATACGTATCGTGCAAGAAAACAGAGTCCGGAAGGCACACGAGGTGCCCACGAGGTAGGGGGCGCGCCCTCCACCCTCGCGGGGCCCTCGTGTCCTTCCCGAACTGCTACTTATTTTTCTATTTTTCTAAATATTCCAAAACAAAGAAATATTGCCTTAAAAACTATTTTGGAGTCGGTTTACTTACCGTACCATATACCTATTCCTTTTCGGAGTCTGAAACGTTCCGGAAAGTGTCCCTTATGTATTCCTCCGGGGTTACGGTTTCAATGACATTGGTTTCAACATTTGTAGGACTACCTGAGATATAGTGTTTGATTCTTTGACCGTTTACCACCTTCGGATTTGTGCCTTCGAAGTTGTTGATTTTTATGGCACCCGAACGATAGACGTCCTTGATAACGTAGGGGCCTTCCCATTTGGAGAGAAGTTTTCCTGCAAAAAATCTTAAACGAGAGTTGTATAGCAATACATAATCACCTACATTAAACTCACGCTTTTGTATCCTTTTGTCATGCCATCTTTTAACTTTTTCTTTAAACAACTTGACATTTTCATAAGCTTGGGTTCTCCATTCATCAAGTGAGCTAATATCCAATAACCTCTTCTCACCGGCAAGTCTGAAATCATAGTTGAGCTCTTTAATAGCCCAATATGCCTTATGTTCTAGTTCGAGAGGTAAGTGACATGCTTTTCCATAGACCATTTTATACGGAGACATACCCATAGGATTTTTATATGCAGTTCTATAGGCCCATAATGCATCATCAAGTTTCTTGGACCAATTCTTTATAGACCTATTGATGCCTTTTGCAAAATTAATTTGAGCTCTCTATTACTTAATTCTACTTGACCACTAGACTGTGGGTGATATGGAGATGCAATTCTATGATTAACATCATATTTAGCAAGCATTTTTCGGAAAGCACCATGAATAAAATGTGAACCACCATCAGTCATTAAATATCTAGGGACTCCAAACCTTGGAAAAATAACTTCTTTAAGCATTTTCATAGAGGTGTTATGATCAACACTACTAGTTGGAATAGCTTCTACCCACTTAGTAACGTAATCAACAACAACTAAAATATGTGTATAACCATTAGAGGCAGGAAAAGGTCCCATATAATCAAAGTCCCAAACATCAAATGGTTCAATAACAAGTGAATAGTTCATAGGCATTTCTTGACGTCTAGTATATTACCAATTCTTTGACATTCATCACAAGACACGACAAACTTACGAGCATCCTTGAAGAGAGTAGGCCAATAAAAACCGGATTGCAATACCTTATGTGCAGTTCTATCTCCAGCGTGGTGTCCTCCATAAGCTTCGGAGTGACACTTATGTAGGATCTGCTCCTGTTCATGCTCAGTACACAACGCCTAATAACACCATCTACTCCTTCTTTATAAAGAAGTGGGTCATCCCAAAAGTAATGTCACAAATCATAGAAAAACTTTTCTTTTTTGGTATGTGAAACTAGGTGGTATAAATTTAGCAACAATGTAATTAGCATAATCATCATACCATGGAGTACTACGAGAAGTATTTATGACATTTAATCGCTCATCAGGAAAGCTATCATCAATAGGTTGTGGGTCATCAAGAACATTTTCTAACCTAGACAAGTTGTCTGCAGGGGGGTTCTCAGCTCCCTTTCTATCAACAATATGCAAATCAGATTCTTGTAGCAAGAGAACCCATCTAATAAGTCTAGGTTTAGTGTCTTTCTTTTCCATCAAATATTTAATAGCAGCATGATCAGTGTGAATAGTTACTTTAGAATCAACAATATAAGGTCTGAACTTATCACATGCAAATACAACTGCTAAGAATTATTTTTCAGTAGTAGCATAGTTTCTTTGAGCATTGTCTAGAGTCTTACTAGCATAATGGATAACATTTAATTTCTTATCAACTCTTGCCCTAGAACATCACCTACAGCATAATCACTAGCATCATACATAATTTCAAAGGGTAAATTCCAATTAGGTGGCTGAACAATAGGTGCAGAGATCAATGCTTTCTTAAGTATTTGAAATGCTTCTACACAATCATCATCAAAGACAAATGGTATATCTTTTTGTAATAAATTAGTCAGAGGCCGAGAAATTTTTGAGAAGTCCTTAATGAACCTCTTATAAAATCTGGCGTGACCAAGGAAACTTCTTATACCTTTGATGTCCTTGGGACATGGCATCTTTTCAATAGCATCAACATTGGCTTTATCAACTTCAATACCTCTTTCAGAAACTTCATGCCCCAAGACAATACCTTCATTAACCATAAAGTGACACTTTTACCAATTCAAGACAAGATTAGTTTCCTCACATCTCTGCAAAGCTCGATCAAGATTGCTCAAGCAATCATCAAAAGAGGATCCATAGACGGAAAAGTCGTCCATGAAAACCTCACAAATCTTTTCACAAAAGTCAGAGAATATAGCCATCATGCATCTTTGAAAGGTAGTAGGTGCATGACATAAACCAAAAGGCATACATCTATAAGCAAAAGTACCAAAAGGGCATGTAAAAGTAGTCTTTGATTGATCTTTAGCAATACATGTATTTGAGAGAAACCAGAATAACCATCTAGGAAGCAATAATGTGTATGTTTGCATAATCTTTCTAGCATTTGATCAATAAAAGGTAAGAGGTAATGATCTTTCTTAGTAGCTATATTTAATTTGCGGAAATCAATTACCATCCTATAGCCTGTAATAATTCTTTGCGGGATCAATTCATCTTTATCATTAGGAACAACAGTAACACCTCCCTTCTTAGGGACACAATGAACAGAACTTACCCACTGACTATCACCAACGGGATAAATTATACCTGCCTCCAAAAGCTTTAGTATTTATTTTCTTACCACTTCTTTCATCTTAGGATTCAACCTTCGTTGATGATCACGAACCGGTTTGGTATCTTCTTCCAAAATTATTTTGTGTTGACATAGAGTGGGACTAATGCCCTTAAGATCATCAAGAGTATATCCAATAGCAGCATGGTGCTTCTTCAGAGTTTTCAATAATCTCTCTTCTTCATGCTCTGAAAGGTTAGCACTAATAATAGCAGGATATATTTTCTTTTCATCTAGATAAGCATATTTAAGATTATCAGGCAACGGTTTAAGCTCAAACACGGGGTCACCCTTGGGTGGAGGAGGATCCCCTAGGATTTCAACAGGCAAATTATGTTTCAGAATAGGTTCCTGTTTAAAGAATACTTCATCTATTTCCCTTCTTTCATTGATAAACATATCATTTTCATGGTCTAGCAAATAATGTTCTAGAGGATCACTAGGAGGTACGGCAATAGAAGCAAGACCAATAATTTCATCCTTACTAGGCAATTCTTCTTCACGGTGTTGTTTACTAAATTTAGAGAAATTAAACTCATAAATCATATCATCCAAGCCAATAGTAACAACATTCTTTTTGCAGTCTATCTTAGCATTAACAGTGTTCAAGAAGGGTCTACCAAATATAATTGGACAAAAGCTATCTTGTGGGGAACCAAGAACAAGAAAATCAGTAGGATATTTAGTTTTTCCACACAAGACTTTAGCATCTCTAACAATTCCCACTGGCGATATAGTATCTCTATTGGCAAGTTTAATTGTAACATCAATATCTTCTATTTCAGCGGGTGCAATTTCATGCTTAATTTCTTCATACAAGGTAAGAGGTATAACACTAGCACTAGCACCCATATCACATAAGCCATGATAACAATGATCTCCTAATTTAACAGAAATAACAGGCACGCCTACCACATGTCTATGTTTATCTTTCAAGGCCAGTTTAGCAATTCTAGCAGATTCACCACGTAATTGAATAACATGTCCATCAATATTATCAGACAAGAGATCTTTAACAATAGCAATATTAGGTTCTACTTTGACTTGCTCAGGAGGTGTATAAGTTCTAATATTGCTTTTACGAACCACATTTGAAGCTTTAGCATGATCCTTTATTCTAACACGGAAAGGTGGTTTCTCAACATAAGAAGTAGGAACAACAGGATCATTATAAGTGACAATCTTTTCTTCAACTTTAATAGGTGCAACTACTTTTACTTCTATGGGAGGATGATATTTAAACCACTTCTCCTTAGGGAGATCAACATAAGTAGCAAAAGATTCACAGAAAGAAGCTACTATCTCAGAGTCAAGTCCATATTTAGTGCTAAACTTACGGAAAATATCGGTATCCATAAAAGATTTAACACAATCAAACTTAGGTGTCATACATGACTCCTTACCTTCGTCGAGATCCCCAATCTTCAGAGTTGCGTTTAATTCTATCCAATAAATCCCATTTAAATTCAATAGTCTTCATGATAAAAGAGCCAGCACAAGAAGTATCGAGCATGGTGCGATTGTTTTCAGAAAGCCGAGCATAAAGATTTTGAATAATTGTTTCTCTTGGAAGCTCATGATTGGGGCATGAATACAACATTGATTTAAGCCTCCCCCAAGCTTGAGCGATGCTTTATCCTTCGTGAGGCCAAAAATTATATATATAATTGCGATCATGATGAACAAGATGCATAGGGTAATATTTTTGATGAATTTCCAATTTCAATCTTTTATAGTTCCATGATCTCGTATCATCACATAGCCTATACCATGTCAATGCATCTCCCTTCAAAGATAAAGGGAAGACCTTCTTCTTAACAACATCATCGGGTATACCAAAGAAGCTTAAACAGTCCACAAACTTCATCCACATATATTGGGTGCTCATCAGATGCTTTGTTCCATCTCCTACAAAAGGATTAGCTAGCAGTTTTTCCATCATACCAAGGAAATTCAAAGGGAATATTTTCATATTCATTTTCAGTAGGTTCATTAGGTTGAGGAGCAACTCTTTGTTTCTCTTGGTCGGGGTGAAGATACCCCGAACAAGCCCCTTAGAGGATTACTTTCCATAGTAATAAGTGACAGTAAATTTCAGCACACTATATAATTTTTTCCTTACCAAATTCCACCTACCCAAGGCGCTTCACTCCCCGGCAACGGCGCCAGAAAAGAGTCTTGATGACCCACAAGTATATGGGATCTATCATAGTCCTTTCAATAAGTAAGAGTGTCGAACCCAACGAGGAGAAGAAGGAAATGATAAGCGGTTTTCAGCAAGGTATTCTCTGCAAGTACTGAAATAAGTGGTAACAGATAGTTTTGTGATAAGATAATTTGTAACGAGCAAATAGTAACAAAAGTAAATAAAGTGCAGCAAGGTGGCCCAATCCTTTTTATAGCAAAGGACAAGCCTGGACAAACTCTTATAATAGGAAAAGCGCTCCCGAGGACACATGGGAATATCGTCAAGCTAGTTTTCATCACGTTCATATGATTCGCGTTTGGTACTTTGATAATTTGATATGTGGGTGGACCAGTGCTTGGGTGCTGTTCTTACTTGAACAAACATCCCACTTATGATTAACCTCTATTGCAATCATCCGCAACTACAACAAAAGTATTAAGGTAAACCTAACCATAGCATGAAACATATGGATCCAAATCAGCCCTTACGAAACGAGCATAAACTAGGGTTTAAGCTTCTCACTCTAGCAACCCATCATCTACTTATTACTTCCCAATGCCTTCCTCTAGGCCCAAATAATGGTGAAGTGTTATGTAGTCGGCGTTCACATAACTCCACTAGAGGCTAGACAACATACATCTCATCAAAATATCGAGCGAATACCAAATCCACATGACTACTAATAGCAAGACTTCTCCCATGTCCTCGGGAACAAGCGTAACTACTCACAAAGCATATTCATGTTCATAATCAGAGGGGTATTAATATGCATATAGGATCTGAACATATGATCTTCCACCAAATAAACCAACTAGCATCAACTACAAGGAGTAATCAACACTACTAGCAACCTACTAGTACCAATCCCGGACTTGGAGACAAGAATTGGATACAAGAGATGAACTAGGATTTTGAGAGGAGATGGTGATGGTGAAGATGTTGATGGAGATTGACCTCTCCTAATGAGAGGAGCGTTGGTGATGACGATGGTGATGATTTCCCCCTCCCGGAGGGAAGTGTCCCCGGCAGAACAGCTCTGCCGGAGCCCTAGATTGGTTCCGCCAAGGTTCCGCCTCGTGGCGGCGGAGTTTCGTTCCAAAGGTTGCTTCTTATTTTTGTCTCGACGAAAGACCTCATATAGCGTAAGATGGGCATCGGAGAGCCACCAGGGGCCCACGAGGTAGGGGGCACGCCCTAGGAGGGGGCACCCTTGTGGATGTGGTGTGGGCCCCCGGTCTTCATCTTTGGCAAGGATTTTTCATTATTTTTTATAAGATGTTCCGTGGAGTTTCAGACTTTTGGAGTTGTGCGTAATAGGTCTATAATATTTGCTCCTTTTTCCGGCCGAATTCCATGCCGGCATTCTCCTCCTTATGTAAACCTTGTAAAATAAGAGAGAATAGGCATACGATAGACATAACGTGTAATAACAGCCCATAATGCAATAAATATCGATATAAAAGCATGATGCAAAATGGACGTATCATACGTCCATTTGCATCATGTTTTTATATTGATATTTATTGAATTATGGACTCTTGTTACACTTAATAATGCAATTCTTATGCCTTTTCTCTCTTATTTTGCAAGATTTACATAAAGAGGGAGAATGCCGGCAGCTGAAATTCTGGACCGGAAAGGAGCAAACCTGATATCCCTATTCTGCACAACTCCAAATTTCCTGAAACTTTATGGAGAATTATTTTGGAATATATAAAAATATTGGGAGAAGAAATACCAGAAAGGGACTCACGAGGTGGCCACAAGCCCGGGGGCGCGCCCTACCCCCTAGGGCGAGATCCCTGAGCTTGTGGGCCCCCTGGCCAGCCTCCGGTGCCCATCTTCTGCTATATGAGGTGTTTTGACCTAGAGAAAAATAAGAGGAAGGCTTTTGGGACAAAGCGCCGCCGTCTCAAGGCGGAACCTGGGCAGAAGCAATCTAGGGCTCCGGCGGAGCGATTCCGCTGGCGAAACTTCCCTTGGGGGAGGGATCGAGGCCATCATCATCACCAATAATCCTCTCTTCATGGGAGGACCAATCTTCATCAACATCTTCACCAGCACCATCTCATCTCAAACCCTGATTCATCTCTTGTATTCAATTTTTGTCTCAAAACCTTAGATTGGTACCTGTGGGTTGCTAGTAGTGTTGATTACTCCTTGTAGTTGATGCTAGTTGGTTTATTTGGTGGAAGATCATATGTTCGGATCCTTAATGATATTTAATACCCCTCTGATCATGAACATGAACATGCTTTGTGAGTAGTTACTTTTGTTCCTGAGGACATGAGGGAAGTCTTGTTATGAGTAATCATGTGAATTTGCTATTCGTTTGATATTTTGATGAGATGTATGTTGTCTTTCCTCCAAGGGTGTTCTCAGGAACGCCGACTACATGACACTTCACCATGATTTAGGCCTAGGGGAAGGCATTGGGAAGTAACAAGTAGATGATGGGTTGCTAGAGTGACAGAAGCTTAAGCCCTAGTTTATGCGTTGCTTCGTAAGGGGTAATTTGGATCCACATGTTTAATGCTATGGTTAGATTTATCTTAATTCTTCTTTCATAGTTGAGGATGCTTGCGACAAGGGTTAATCATAAGTGGGAGGCTTGTCCAAGTAAGGACAATACCCAAGCACCGGTCCACCCACATATCAAAGTAGCGAACGCGAATCATATGAGCATGATAAACACTAACTTGATGATAATCCCCGGGAGTGCTTTGCTTTATATAAGAGTTCGTCCAAGATTGTCCTTTGCTATCAAAAGGATTGGGCCACCTTGCTGCACCTTAGTTAAATAATATAACTATCACATAAAGCATTCTTTTCATGATCCACATGCATAGAAATTTTATTAATCTCCACATAAGCAAATTTATTCTCATGAATAGTAGTGGGAGAAAACTCAACAAAATAACTATCATGAGATTGAAAATTAAAATCATGATGACAAGTTTCATGGTTGTCATTATTCATCATAACATACATGTCATCACCATAATCAGCATAGATAACAACTTTATTGTCATAATCAATTGAAACCTCTTCTGAAATAGTGGGTTCATTACTAAATAAAGTCATGACCTCTCCAAATACACTTTCATAATAGTTAGAATAAGACTCAACACCCTCCAAAATAGTGGGATCATTACTGTCGGATTTGGGGCTCCGCGGACCCAAGAAAGATTTGAACTCCGGGGTGCGTGCAAAGAACTCGAACTCCCCAGCCTACCAACTCGTCGCTCGCACGACCTAGCTCGATGAACGGGAAAGGAAAGAGACACGGTGGTTTACCCAGGTTCGGGCTACCTTGCGGTGTAATACCCTACTCCTGCTTTGGGGTGGATTGGCCTCGTGGTGGGCTGAGGGTGAACTAGTACAGGGGAAGAACTACCTCAGGAGGTATGTTCTTGTGTTGGTGTGAGCTGGTGAGGGTGAGGATGGTCCGATCCCCTTCCATGGTGGTGGCTAAGCTATATTTATAGTGTCCTTGGTCCTCTTCCCCTAAAATGAAGGCGGGAAGGGATCCCACAACGACCAAGTTTGAAGGAAGACAAATAGCACATCTTATCCTGACGAAAGGTGGTCTTCGCCTGCAAAGCTTCTGGTCGTGACGCTGTGGTAGGCCCGGCGATGACCTCCGTCCCGCCGTTGTGGCGGTATTGGTCTTGTAGCACGAGAATGGAAACCTTTGGATGATTCCTCGGGACTCCGCGCCTGCGCTTGCCTCCTTAGCACCAAAGAGGAAACCTGCTATACCGCGCCCGCTGGCGCCTGCCTGGCCTTGGTCATCATGGCTTACGTCATCTGGACCTCATGAGATGGGAGCTTGCATAGGAATCTCCGCTCCTCGGGAGCCCGCCTAGGGAGGCTGCTCCCTCTGGAGGTATTGGCGCCATCCGCCTCGCGAGGCTTGGCCCCCTGCGAGGGTCTTTCTTTCTTGATGCTGGAGATGGGCCGTACCAGCCCGTCGTTGGAGCCATGCCGTGGGCCGCAGGCAAGCAAGTGTTGGTACCCTAGTTCCCAGAACACCGTCTGTAGCCCCCAGGCCCAAAGCGCGCTCGGACTTGGCTTCGAGGCGAAGCCAAAGGGCAAGGGTGAAGCGCCGCGGGCCCCAATCGCCTGCGGACCAAGTCGACACGTGGCGCTTGATGGGATGTGGGCGTCTCCACTTCCCCATGCAACCTCGGCAACCGTTCGACTTGACAACAGCCTGCTGCATGCAAAAAAGATCATCATTACTGGGGATCATGGAGGCCGGTGGTTGGCCTCCCTCTGGCTATAAATGGCGGGGGGCGAGCCTCGATCATCTCCGCCTTCCCGCTATGTCGATTTCGGGTTCCGCAGACCCTTAAGGTTCGAACTCTGGGGTGCGCGCGGAGATCCAACCCTCCACCGTCTCGTACCTCGCCGAATCGCAGGGACCTAAACTACTCGCAAGAACAACACAAGAGACGCAAGATTTATACAAGTTCGGGCCACCGCTAGGTGTAATACCCTACTCTAGTTTGTGGTGTGGTGGACTGCCTCTTGGGCTGATGAAGAATAAGATAGGAAGAAACAGCCTCACGAGGGTCTGTTCTTGGTGGGTGTGATGAACTGCTAAGTGGTGTCCCGTCGCTCTAGCTTGAGGATCGGGCCTCTATCTCTCTCTCTGGATTCCAAATGTCGGATCCTCCTCCCCGTCCTTCTCCTTCTTTTTTTCTCTTTCTTACTATGGTGGCTAGCTCTACTTATATAGACGAAGGCCCTGGGCCTCTTCCCAAATATTGAGCGGGAAGGGCGCCAACAATTGGCCATTTTGAAGGGGAACAGCGGGTACACTTATCCTGACTAAAGTTGGTCCTCGCCTGCCAAAGGCTCTGGTGATGACGCCTGCTTGGGCTCCATGATGACTCCCTTCCAGCCGTTTGGGCTGGTCTTGGTCTTGTTGCACCGAAACGGATGCCTTTGCTTGATGCTCTTGCCTGCGCTTGGTCCCTTTGCACCAAAGAGGAAAGGAGGACGCCAGATGGTCGGGCGCCCGATCGCGCCCTTGGTCGTCATGGCTTGCGTCATGGGCACCTCGCGAGGTACCCTGCCTTGAACTCTCCGCCTCCTCATGAGCCACCGACGAGGCCGCGCTGAGGAAGCTCTCGGTCGTCCGCCTCATGAGGCTTGGCCCCTCGCGAGGGTCTTGAGCTTGCGTTGATGAAGATGGGCTGTCCTGGGCCTCCTTTGAGCCACGCCGCAGGACGCAGGCAGGCAAGTCTGGGGACCCCCGTTCCCAGAACGCCGACAGTAGCCCCCGGGGCCACGACGCGCCCGAACTTGGCCGTGCAGAGAGGCTAAAGGGCAAGTGCGAAGCATCATGGGCCCTAACACCTTGCGGCCTTGGGCGCCGCGTGGCGGTTGATTGGACGTGGGCGCCTCCGCAACCGCGCGGGTTGATAATCGAGCGGCATCTTCCTTGCCTCCTTTACTTTCTCCAGTTGCTGCTCAGATCCCCTTTCTTGCGCCTCTCCTCCCTACTTCCAAGACCTTCAGATCAGCTCCGCCTTCGTTCTAGCTACCATGGCTCCTCGCCAAACCCCGGCCGAGCCTGGTACTCTCCTGCCACTCGACCCGCCGAACGTGTCGGGCGAGCCTTGCCTCGATGCGCCCGGTTGGCGGAGGCGCAGGGTGTCAATGGAACGGCTGTGTTCAAGGTCGGCTCCTCCGCCTCGAGGGTCGGGGAGTACCTTCTACCCGTTCTTCGCGCGCCATCATTGCTGGTCCTGTGCCTCCCTTCTCCGAAGTTCTTCTTCTCCGTCCTCCGTCACTATAACATCCAAGCTCTGCACCTCCATCCCAACTCCGTCCTTCTTCTGGCAATCTTCGCGTACTATTGTGAGGCCCATGTTGGGGTGAAGCCCTCGGTGGCCTTGCTGTGCCACTACTTCTTCCTCCGAGCCTCCCGTGGTTCCGCCTCCGCGTGCGCGACCTTCTCCGCATACGGCGGAGCCATCGCTATTTCAAACCCTGGGAAGCGGATTGAGGGCTTCAGGAGCAAGTGGGTCTTGGTGGATGCTGGGCGAATCCACCTCGGCCGATCCTGCCCACGTAGCCCGGGCCGAGAGCTCCGACGATCGGGTCCCGGCGAAGCTTCAGGATCCCAGCCAAGCCGGTGCCGAGAAGATGGATGCAGATCTGGAAGCCGGGCCAAGGGCGGCGGCGAGGCTGACCGACCAAGGCCGTTGAGGGAGTTCCTGAGCACCAACTGCCTCGCTTAGCCAAGATGCTTCCGATGTGGAGGCCTCACCCGAGCCCCGTGGCCTCGGGCCGGCGAGGATCTCGCGACGGTCCTCCAAAGATTTGGTTGGGGCTATGTGGCGAGACGAGGCGCCCCGCCCCTGTTCCTTCATGCGAGGATTGGGAGCAGGTTGTGGGGTCCATGCCCGCCTTCAACGGGACGGGCTCGCCCGCTGGAGGCTCCGGAGGACTGGTGGACGTGTCCTCTTCCGACTCCGGCAAGAGGTGGAGGAAAGAGAGCCAGAGAGGGGGTTGATTCGGGGCGGAGTCAAGGGCTCCTTCTTCGCGTGCCTCAAGGCCTTCTCTGCCTCCCCGAGAGTGACGACGACGAGGATGAGGGTGAGCGGGAGGCAAAGCCTGCCTCGATCTCGAAGAAGGACCGGACTGGGCGGTCCCAGCTGGTCCGCCTGCCCCGGGGCGGTCCGCAGACGCGTCTCCTACTCCTGGTCCCCTTGAAGCTGATCCCTGCAGCCGGCTCTCGGGCTTCAAGTATGGCCGGAGGCTGCTCGAGTCCACCGGCGACGACCTGTAAGCGCCTACTTCCCGTCTTGATTATTGCTCTATCGACGAGGTCTGATGTCCATGTTCTTCGGCCAGGCTGGCGCCCGCGGCGAAGAAGCTGAAGGGGCTCCGAGGCCCCATCCGTGGCGTGATGCCTCCGCCTCAAAAAGAAGATGATCCCGACGCCCAGCCTCTCCTGCCCGGCGTCCTCGCGAGGCTCGGCTAAGCCAGCTGGGCGAAGCTTCAGCCCCTTGGTGCAAAGCGACCTCCAAGGTGCCCTTGCTTGGCGCCGCCTCCATCGTTGTCGTGGCGCCACTGGTTCCGCCTCGTATGCGCAGTGGCTACACCGCCGCCATCTCCTCCTACTCCACCAATCGCGGTCTCCGACTCCTCCCACGGTCTGGATCGTCGGCCGCCATGAATCGACCGGCTGCAGCAGGATCTTCTGGGCGCCGACCCTCGCTTGGTGGCCGGGCGCTTGGAGCTGGCCTCTGGCTGGATTCGCGCCGACGCTTCGATTCGGGCGGCGCTGGTCCAGGCCTCGACGGCTTGTGATGAGGAGAAGCAGGCTGTTCGTGAGGCGAAGGTAGCCCGCGACATCAAGCCTGGGGAGGCAGCCAAGATCCAAGGTCGCTGTGAGACGCTGGAGGGCGAGCGAAGCGCCTGCAACCAGCTCGCCGAGGAGGCCCGCCTCCGCCAGAGCAGGAGGAAAGCATGGAGGCTCACGAGGCGGCCGCCAAGGACCGGAGGCCAAGCCGAAGAAGCGCCGTGACCGCCTTTGACGCTACCGGAGCAGGAACCGGATGCGAGGAAGGTCGAGCCGACGCCAAGGCGCTGGTTCTTGCCGAATATCGCGTGGCCTTCATGGATATGGAGGTGAAGGCTCGCGCCTTGCCGAGGGAGCTTTATGATAGCGGCTCGAGAGCCCACCGGGCGTGCGTCTCGGGCGTGACCTGTGCGCAGCCTCCCCTGCAGCCCAGCTCCTCGCGCGGGCGCTCCCGAGGGGAGGCGCGCGACGAGGCTTACATCGAGCTCTGGGCTCCTCGAGGTTGATGCGACCGGAGGCCACCCTCAGTTGTTTATCACCAGCGCGGAGCATAGCACTTCGGCATGCGTACGGGCATAGCTGCTCCTCGGCAGTGTCGCCAGCCAGCGCGGAGCATGGTGCTTCCAATGGAACGTGGGAGGGGGCTCCCCTCCGGGAGGAGCCCCCGGGGCGTATACAGCCCCACCCTGACACGTGGCTGGCACGGTAGGGCTGGACGAGGTGTATCTGGGCACCCGTGAGCCAGCGCGGGACTCACGAGGCCCTACCTCAAGGCGGGTTGCGCCTGGATCTGCGACGGCTTGCGATGAGGAGAAGCAGGCTGGTGAGGCGAAGGTAGCCCGCGACGCTGCCCTGGGGGAGGCAGCCAGCATCCAAGGTCGCTGTGAGACACTGGAGGGCGAGCTGAAGGGCCTGCAGAACCAGCTCGCCGAGGAGGCCCGCCTCCGCCAGGAGCAGGAGGAAAGCATGAAGGCTCGCGAGGCGGCCGCCAAGGACCGGGAGGCCAAGCCAAGAAGCGTCGTGGCCGCTTTGACGCTACCGGAGGAGGAACCGGAGGCGAGGAAGGTCGAGCTGGACGCCAAGGCGCGGGTTCTTGCCAAGATCGCGTGGCCTTCATGGATATGGAGGTGAAGGCTCGCTTTGCCGAGGAGCTTTATGATAGCGGCCCGGAGAGCCCATCGGGCCGCGCAGAGGACGGCCCCACCAAGCTGCTTCCTTCCCGATTCGCGCTTGAAGATGTCTCCCTTGGTCTTGGCCCCACGGCCGAGGCCGAGGCGCTGCGGTCTTGTTTTTCGCGGCACCGACGCGGATCCTCACCCACATCTATCTTCGCGATCCCAAAGATCGACATGGACAGCTGCTGAGCCGGCAAGCGGTAAGCATGCAGCCGCCACGCCGAGGTCAGTGAAGGGTCGCGCGAGGCTCTCTTGGGAAGTTCCGCCTTCAAAGACCAAGCCGGGCGAGCGCCGCCGGCCCTGCTACTTCACGAGGCGAGCCCACTCCGCTGCTCCACCGCCGACAAGTGACTCCGTTGTGGCTCTGCCTTGCTTTTAATTCCTGCACGTGTATCATGCCTCGGGAGGCGCTTAGACTTATGCTTGGTATTGCGATAACAGTGTGGACTGTAATATTTGCTTTTGAATTCCTTGAAATTTGTGCTTCCTACTTGCTTATGTTCTATGCCGGCAGAGCCCTGCCCCAAGATACCTCAGCCACGTTAGCCCGACCGAAACCAGGACGGGACCAAGGAGTGAGGGGCTACGTGACAAGTTAGGCTCTGAGTCGCGATGCTCGTGAGTCCCCTTGGCGCATCGAACAACAAGTAGGGAGGTGAGACACGGGCGGACCCACCGTTTCTACGTCTGCAGAGCCTGCCTCACAAGATACCTCAACCGCCGTTAGCCTTTCGGAACTAAGGGTTGAGGGGCTACGTGACCAGTTAGGCTCCCGAGTCGCGATGCTCAGAGTCCCCTCGACGCTCAAGCGGCATGCGTACTTTGGCTCCGCTCGGGGAGTGACGGCGACGAACCAGGCCCGAGGGGCCCGGCTGGGTGGCGGCGTCTGGCGTGACTCAGCGCATCCTCGCGTTTCAGCCTCGCGCAGCGCTCCCGAGGGGAGGCGCGGCGACGAGGCGCACATCGAAGCTCTGGGCTCCCGAGGTTGATGCGACCCGAGGCCACCCTCGCTTGTTTATCACTAGCACGGAGCATAGCGCTCCGCATGCGTGACGGGCATAGCCGCCTCGGCGATGTCGTCGCTACCAACAAGGAGCATGGTGCTTCCATCGAACGTGAGGGGCTCCCCCGGGAGGAGCCAGGCGTCGATATGACCCCACCGACACGTGCTGGCACGGTAGGGCTGGACGAGGTGTATCTGGGCAGCCGTGAGCTAGCTGGGACTCACGAGGCCCTACCTCAAGGCGGGTTGCGCCTGGCTCTGGGCCTTATCTTCGAGTGTGTTCCTGCAAATTTGGCCAGATGCCGGTGCTCGACGTCTTCGGGTCCCGGCTCTCGGGCTGGTCTCAGTCGTCGCTGGCAAGCCAGGTCGCGATGCCATGGACAAGACCAGATGGTGAGGGCCGGAGAGCCGGTAGGAGTCCTGAGTCGCGATGCTCAGGCACCCTCCCCCCCTTTAACGCGCAAGCTAGGTTAGATGACGCAACTCTACGTCCTCGGGTCCCGGCTCTCGGGCTGGTCTCAGCCATCACTGGCAAGCCAGGTCGCGATGCCATGGACAAGACCAGAAGGTGAGGGACGGAGAGCCGGTAGGAGCCCTGAGTCGCGATGCTCAGGCACCCCCCTTAACGCTGCAAGCTGGGTCGACGCAACAACTCTACGTCCTCGGTCCCGGCTCTCGGGCTGGTCTCACCGTCGGTGGCAAGCCAGTCGCGATGCCATGGACAAGACCAGAGGGTGAGGGCCGGAGAGCCGGTAGGAGCCCCGAGTCGCGATGCTCGTGCACCCCCCTTTAACGCCAAGAAGCTGGATTGGATGACGAAACTCTACGTCCTCGGTCCCGGCTCTCGGGCTGGTCTCGGCCGTCATTGGCAAGCCGATTCGCGATGCCATGGGCAAGACCAGAGGGTGAGGGCCGGAGAGCCGGTAGGAGCCCCGAGTCGCGATGCTCGTGCACCCCCTTTAACGTGCAAGATTTCGCCACCCAGGAAGAGGCACCAAATAACAAGCATGGTGGAACGAGAGCATAATCCTAAGGAAAACGCACGAAGGATAGATGCCGCTGGGACTAGCCCGAGCGGCTTGGGGATGATGCAGCCCGAAGGGCGCCCCCAACAGGATAAGCTAAAGACATGAAATAAAAGGGATACATGCCGCAGGGACGGACCCACGCGGCCTGGGAATAATGCGGCCCTGAAGGCGCTCCCAGCCGGAAATAAAACTTAAAGATGTCACCTGGTGATGTTGGGGATGAAGGTTTGTTGATGTAGCAGACTCGGTGGGCTGCGGGAGCCGATCCTCAAGAGCCCCAGCCGGGGCCTCGGGAGGCTCCGGAGGCGCCGGCGGCTCCTCATGGGCCATCTCCATCTCCGCCAGGCTGCAGCGTGCTCGACCTCTTGAGCCTCGGGATGGTCCTCATGAGACGCCAGTGCGCAGCCGGCATTTGGCGTGCCATAAGGCATGCGTATGTAGCTATGGGGCGGACCCTCGCAACGTCCCACTCGCGAGGGCCAGAGGCGCTCTTGAGATGCGGCTCGGTTGAGCCCTGGTATGTCGATGCAGACGCGCAGCCCACCATCCTCGCCTGGATGGGGGGCCAAAGCAGGTAGGCGGCGGCTGCCCCTCATGACCCTTGAGTCCTGTAGCTCCCGAATGGCCTTGCCGATGAACTCTTGAGGGTTCTGTCCTCCTGGTCTTGCTCCTGCTTGCGGGAAACGTGCTTCGAAACACGCCTCCACGTGGTGCCCAAGCGCCTCCCTCGAGACCTTGGCGAGGTCGGTGGCCCTCCGTGGGAGAGCCCCGAGCCCTGCCGAGGAGGGCGCCAGCGCTTCCTATGCGATGGAAGGAGGCTCCCCTGCCCGGTCACGGACCTTGAGGGGCTTGTCTCTTGAAGAGTCGGGCCGGTCGATGTCTTCTTCTTCTTGGGTGCTGCCTCGGGAGGCATCCTGCTGTTGTGGTCTGGTCTTCCAAATGATGCGGCTTGAAAAGCTCGCCCAGGAGCACACCGCATCTATCTCTTCACAGTGGCACCGTGATGACCCCGCCGCTTCCTCGCATCTTGAGGATGTTGTAGCCGTGGTGGGTTACGGCCATGAATTTGGCCAACGCTGGGTACCCGAGGATGGCGTTGTCTGGCAGCGTAATGTGAGTGACGCCTAAGTCGATGAGCTCGGTATGGTAGTTGTCGCGGGCCTCAAGGTGACAGAAGGCGGACCTTCCCGATCGGGACCGTGGAGCCGCTTGGTGACTCCAGAGAAGGGCTTGGTTGGGTGAAGCTGACTGTAAGGCACTTGAAGATTGTTGAATGTCTCCATGGACAGGACGTTGAGCCCTGCTCCGCCGTCGATGAGGGTCTTGGTGACTAGCACAGTGCTGATGATTAGGGAGCAAAGCATCGGAAGAACTCCGGTTGTGGCTGCGCACTTGAGCTGATCCGCTGAGCTGAACGTGATGGCGCACGCCGACCACCTGAGAGGGCGCGTGGACTCGAGCTTGGGGAGGACTGCATTCACTTCAGGCGAACTGCTTGAAGATGCGGTGAGAGGTGGGGCTTGAGCTCCGCCCAGATGCAAAGCGATCGCACGCGCTTCTGGAAGCCCCCAGCCCTCGTCCTGATGACGGTCTTCGACTCTCCTTGGTGGTGGCGGCAGCGGAGGGAGGCTTGCGTTCCCTTGTGGACGATCCTCACGAGGCTGATCCCTCCAGCCCCCCTCGCGAGGTGGGTCTTGCCAGCGGTCCTCGCGAGGTTGGTCGCGCCACCCTTGGCGCGGGCCGCGGTCTTCCCAGCGTCCTGCATTCCTTCCTCCTCCTCGGCCGTAGCCCCGGTCGCTGCGCTCGGGGCGTCTGCCGACCCTTCCTTCGCGCACGGCCCGGAGCTCTTGACATTCATTGGTGTTGTGGGTGTGGAGGTCGTGGTACACGCAGTACCGGCTGCCCTTAGAGGACTCGGGCTGATCTCTGCCTTGCTTGGTGTCTGGTTCGGCCACGAGCACGACAGCCCCCTTGCGCTTCACGTCCTTCGCCTTGGACTTCTTCTCTTCGGGATCCGCGGCAGGGAGCTCGAGGAGGGAGAGGCGCCCCTCCTCAGCCCTGGCGCACTTGGTCGCCAAGTTGAACAGCTCGTGGAGGTGCACATGATCTTCATGCATCGCCAGCTCCTCCTTCATCTTGACGTCAGCGCCTTGCGCGCCGTCGGAGAAGGCGAAGATGATGGCCTCCTCCGTTACCACAGGGATCTTGAGGCGCTGCGTTGTTGAAGCGCTGGATGTACTTTTGCGTAGTTTCCACAGCTGCCGCTTGATCCGGCGCATGTCGCTCATGGCGGGTGGCCGATCGCGAAAGTACCTTGGAAGTTGGCGATGAAGTGGGTGAGCATCTCGGCCCAGAAGAGATTGTGCACAGGGCCGATTCGGGAGCCAAAAGTGCGGGCTCCGTCCTGAGCGCCATGGAAAACCAGTTCGCCATGACCCTTTCGTCCCGTTGGCAGCTCGATGCCCAGCTCGTGAGAGCCGGAGGAACTCTCAGAGGGTCACCGTGCCGTCAGTAGCGAGGAGGCGTGTCCGCTTGAACTTGGCGGGCCACGAACGCCGCGCAGCTCGGTGGTGAAGGCGCGGCAGCCCGCCGTGGCAGCTGGGGCCTCGGACGGCAGAGAGCTTGGTCTTGCAGGCCTCTCGCCGCTGGCCGGGGGCAGCGCAGGTCTTGACGCTACTGGAGCGGGAGCGCGGGCAGCTTCTTGCGGGCGAGAACTTCTTGGAAGCTTTGCTCTTGCCGCTGCCGGCGCTGGCGGAACGGGTTCCGCCAGGGCAGCGCCTTTGGGGCCAGGCGCCCGTCTTGAGGAGGAGGTGGCTGAGGCGCCCGGGAGCTCCATCGCCGCTGGGCGGGTGCGTGCAGCGAGACGGACGGGCGCGGTCGCCTCCGCGCCGAACGAAGCTCAGCGACTTGGTCGAGCCATTCTTCGTGACGCTGCCGACGGGCGGTAGCTGGCAGCTCGTTAGCGCGATAAGTGCAGCTTCGGGCCTCCATGGCAGCGCTGTGCGACAAAGAACCAGCGGGGGTGAGCGAAGGCGTGGCGGTGCGGCCGTCTCACCTCATGGACGGGTGCTGGGACGACGCTTGCTGCTCGTTCCCCGCCGGGCCGGTGGCGGCGTTGACGGCAGGTGACGGGGAACGACGAGGACGACCGATGACGGGAGTCGTCTGGGCGACATGGGAGGCGAAGGGCGACCAGGCGCCGGCAGGCAGCGCCGAACATGGTTGCGGTGGTCTAGGAAGAACGAGGTGACGAAAGGCAGATTCCGGCACACCCCTACCTGGCGCGCCAAATGTCGGATTTCGGGTTCCGGCAGACCCTTGAGGTTCGAACTCTGGGGTGCGCGCGGAGATCCAACCCTCCACCGTCTCGTACCTCACCGAGTCGCAGGGACCTAAACTACTAGCAAGAACAACAAAAGAGACGCAAGATTTATACTAGTTCGGGCCACCGTTGTGGTGTAATACCCTACTCTAGTTTGTGGCGTGGTGGATTGCCTCTTGGGCTGATGAAGAACAGTACAGGGAAGAACAGCCTCACGAGGGTCTGTTCTTGGTGGGTGTGATGAACTGCTAAGTGGTGTCCCGTCGCTCTAGCTTGAGGATCGGGCCTCTATCTCTCTCTCTGGATTCCAATTGCCGGATCCTCCTCCCCGTCCTTCTCCTTCTTTTTTTCTCTTTCTTACTATGGTGGCTAGCTCTACTTATATAGACGAAGGCCCTGGGCCTCTTCCCAAATATTGAGCGGGAAGGGCGCCAACAATTGGCCATTTTGAAGGGGAACAGCGGGTACACTTATCCTGACTAAAGTTGGTCCTCGCCGCCAAAGGCTCTGGTGATGACGCCTTTGCTTGGGCTCCATGATGACTCCCTTCCAGCCGTTGGGGCTGGTCTTGGTCTTGTTGCACCGAAACGGATGCCTTTGCTTGATGCTCTTGCCTGCGCTTGGTCCCTTTGCACCAAAGAGGAAAGGAGGACGCTGCATGGCTGGCGCCCGACTGGCGCCCTTGGTCGTCATGGCTTGCGTCATGGGCACCTCGCGAGGTACCCTGCCTTGAACTCTCCGCCTCCTCATGAGCCAGCCTGACGAGGCCGCGCCTGAGGAAGCTCCTGGTCGTCCGCCCCGCAAGGCTTGGCCCCTCGCGAGGGTCTTGAGCTTGCGTTGATGAAGATGGGCTGTCCTGGGCCTCCTTTGATCCACGCCGCATGCCGCAGGCAGGCAAGTCTGGGGACCCCCGTTCCCAGAACGCCGACACGCTGCTTGCTCCTTCTTCTTCCTTCCTGTCTTGCCATCTCGTCAAAGCGTCCATGGTGTCGGTGAGGAGGTTTTCCGTGGCGGAGAAAGGGAAGGCCCCCAAGGAGGGGCTAGGATCGCCGCCGCCCAAGAGAGGCCGTGGGTGGCCCCGAAAGCACGCGGCGATTGCGAGGGCGGCCTCTCGAGGGCGCGGGTGTGCCTCTTCAACGGTTGGCGTTGCCTCTGGCAGCTGCGGTGGTGCCTCTTCTCGCGGTAGGAGCTGCCGCAGACGGGGTGACCTCAACAATGGGGGGAGGCGCGCGGCGATCGCCCGACCACCACGGCCGTGCTCCCACTCAGCCGATGCATCTTCGGAATTTGTCGTGTGGTCGGTGAGGCAAGCGGGCATCTGGTTCCAGCTTTCACGTTCCTTCGCGAGCGCGCTGCCGGCCGGAGGGCGTGGTGGTCTCTGGCTGCATGCCGACGGCTACTGCAGCAAGGCCTGCTGGGTGGACGTTGAAGTCACCGCTGCTGGCAATGTGTTCCTGAACCGCGGGTGGCAACCATTCGCGCCCGCGCGCGGCCTGCATGAGAGGTGCACCCTGCACTTCAGGTATGACGGTATCGCGACCCTCTATGTCAGGTTCCTCGGCGAAGACGACAGGTGCCTGGGGTGCTGTCCGGAGAGTGACGGTGACGACGGGGGCGACGAAGACGGCGTCGTCGCCGGTGGTGAGCTTGACCTTGGCGACGGCCGTGCCGCCTCCAGTAGCGTTGGCTCTTCTTCTGGGCAGAGTACGAGCGACGGCGACTACGACGAGCCGCCACGCCGCCGGGCTCGGACCGGGGAGGGCGACCAGCCGCATCGTCGGCACGCCCTGGTGAAGTAGAGGAAGACTCCGACTAAGCTCGGGCGTTGCTAGGGCCGGGCCTCAGGAGCCGTTGTAGTCGCGGGGCTTGCTTTTGTTTCTTTCCTTCTCCTGCATTGAAAAAAGTAGAAGGCCATGTTGGGGCATGTAATGAACCATGACGCTTGCGTCATTATGCTATGCTCGCTATTTTCATTTTATGTCGTGATATCCGTGCTGCTACTGGGTGCGGTTAGGGTGACTTAGCTCGATGTGCTCGCAGTAGACTCCCATGCTGCGAGGGCATCCCCTTTCAGAGGCGTCTTCCAAGGGCTTCCTTCTTGAGAACTCGGGGAACGTTGAGCCTCCGGAGGCGTCATGTGGCTACAGGGTTAGAAAACCTCATGCGGCGCCTTACCTCGCGCAAGCCCCCAAGCGTGGGTTGGTTGTGGCTAGTACCCATGCCGCGATGCTCGGAGGCATGGACTTAGGGGGGCGCGCATGCCCGTGAGCTCGTTTGAGAGCGTCTCGCGAGGATTAAGGCGCCAAAGCTGGGGCAACAAGGTTTTGGCGAGGTATGATCGCGGGTGAGCCTAGGCGCACACACCGTACCCAGCCCCCTCGCGCAAGACGCGCAAGGAAGAGCGATAGGAAACTGCCACTCTTCCTAAGTTAAGGTTTGAAAGGGCGAACACTGTGGCGAGAGAAAAGAGAGAAATTTTCCAACCCTTGCGAACAAAAGAAATGAAAGCTCCAAATTTCATTCAAGAAGTCGAAAACCAGCTACAGAAAGCAAGCAAAAGAACAGTCGCGTCCGGCACCTAGACTAGTCTTCTTGTCTTCCCACCAGCGCGGAGCATGGGCCCTCCACTAGGACATGGGTGGGAGCCCCCATGAGGCCCAAGGGCGGCACTCAGGAGACTCCGGGGTGTGTACAACCCCAATTCATTATTACGTGACAGTGTCACGAGCGGAGATATTCACAGGCGCGGGGCCTTGGTCATGGGTAGAACTTCCGGAGGTGCTGGATGTTCTAGGCTTTCTGGATGGGGACCCCGTCCTGCATCTCCAGGCGTGCGGCACCAGGCCTGGAGACACAGCCGAGCCTGAACGGGCCCTCCCACATGGGCGAGAGCTTATGAAGCCCTTCCCTGGAGAGCACCCGCCTCAGGATGAGGTCACCCACCTCGAGAGTCCTGGAGCGGACATTGCGGCAGTGATACCACCGCAGCGCCTGCTGGTACCTCACTACATGGAGCGAGGCTTGACGGCGGCGTTCCTCCCCCAGCATGAGGTCCATCCCCCGCTTGGCATCCTGGCATGCCTCGTCAAATGCCAAGACCCGCGCGAAGCGATGCCTAACCTCGTGAGGGAGGACCACCTCGGTTCCGTAGACGAGGAAGAACGGAGTCTCGCCCATCGACTTGGTCGCGGTGGTGCGGATGGACCACAGCACGGACTGGAGCTCATCAAGCCAGCCCCTGCCGCAAGCCTCGAGCTTATGCTTGAAGGTCCTCGCCTTGAGGCCTCTCAGGACTTCTGCGTTGGCGCGCTCAGCCTAGCCATTGCTCCGAGGGTGTGCCAATGAAGCGTAGCATATCTACGTTCCAAGGTTAGCACAATATGTTTTGAAAAGGTTGCTGGTGAACTGCGAGCCATTGTCCGTGATGATGCAGTTAGGAACCCCGAAGCGGCTCACGAGGCCCTCGATGAACTTGACGGCCGAGCCGGCTGGGATGGTGCGGACGGCCTCCTCCTCATCCCATTTGGTGAACTTGTCGATGGTGACGTAGAGGTAGCGGTAGCCCCCGGGCGCTCGAGGGAACGAGCCTAGGATATCCAACCCCCAGACAGCGAACGACCACGAGAGCGGGATGGTCTAGAGGCCCCGAGCGGGATGGTGGATTTTCTTAGCATGGAACTAGCAGGCCTCGCAAGATCTTAGCAACTCAGTGGCATCGTTGAGCGCCGTGGGCCAGTAGAATCCGCTACGAAACACCTTGCCCACGAGGGTGCGCGATGAGGAGTGATGCCAGCAGTCCCCGCCATGTATTGTCGGCTAACAACTCGCATACCTGCTCCCTGGAGATGTATCATAGAGAAACATCGTTCGGGCGCTTTCGGTAGAGCTCACCGTCCTGAATGCAGTATGTAGTGGCCTGGCGGGCCACACGCTCTGCGTCCTCCTCCTTCTCTGGCAAGGCACCCCAGAGCAGGTACGCTTTGAACTCCTTGGACCAGCACCCCTCCTGAGGCTTAAGCGCAAGCAGCAGACGGGACCCAAAGTTGGGCCGCAAGCTGGGGCGCCCGAGAGAGGCGCCAGGGGGAGCTCCTCCTGAGGCGATGCTGGCCCCATGATGTCTACTATGCAACTTTATTCTTGTAGACTCGTGTTGGGCCTCCAAGCATAGAGTTTTGTAGGACAGTAGCAATTTTCCCTCAATTGGATGACCTAAGGTTTATCAAACCGTGGGAGGCATAGGATGAAGATGGTCTCTCTCAAACAACCCTGCAACCAAATACAAGAAATCGCTTGTGTCCCCAACACACCCAATACAATGGCAAATTGTATAGGTGCACTAGTTCGATGAAGATATGGTGATAAAAGTGTAATATGGATGGTAGAAATATATTTGTATAATCCAAATAAATAAAAACAGCAAGGTAGTGAACGATAAAAGTGAGCACAAACGATATTGCAATGCTTGAAAATGAGGCCTAGGGTCCGTACTTTTGCTAGTGCAATCTCCCAACAATGCTAATATAATTGGATCATATAACCATCCCTCAAAGTGCGATGAAGAATCACTCCAAAGTTCCTATCTAGCGGAGAACATAAGATGGAATTGTTTGTAGGGTAGGAAACCACCTCAAAACTATTCTTTCTGATCGATCTAACCAAGAGTTCGTACTAAAATAACACCAAAGCAAATTCAGATTCATAATAGTCAATCCAACACAAAGAACTTCAAAGAGTGCCCCAAGATTTCTACGGGAGAAACAAAGACAACAACGTGCATCAACCCCTATGCATAGATCACCCCAATGTCACATCGGGAATCCGTGAGTTGAGTGCCAAAACATATATCAAGTGAATCAATACGATACCCCAATGTCACCACGAGTATTCATATGCAATACATATATCAAGTGCTCTCAAATCCATGAAAGTATTCCATCCGATAACAACGGAATCTCAAAGGGAAAACTCAATTCATCACAACAAGATAGAGAGGGGAAAACACCATATGATCTGACTATATTAACAAAGCCCGTGATACATCAAGATCATGACATCTCAAGAACACGAGAGAGAGAGATTAAACACATAGCTACTGGTACAAACCCTTAGCCCCGAGGGTGGACTACTCCCTTCTCATCGTGGTGGCCGCCAGGATGATGAAAATGGCCACCGGTGATGATCTCCCCCTCTGGCAGGGTGCCGGAATGGGGTCTCGATTGGTTTTCGGTGCCTACAGAGGCTTGTGGCGGAATAACTTCTGATCTAGGGTTGCTGATCACTCTCTGACTATAGCGCCAGAAAAGCTTCTGTCTGCTAGGACTACGTCGGTATTTCCCCAAAGAGGAAGGGATGATGCAGCACAGTGACGGTAGGTATTTCCCTGAGTGAAGAAACCAAGGTTATTGAACCAGTAGGAGAACCAAGCAACACAACGTAAACAACACCTACACACAAATAACAACACCTCACAACCCGACGTGTTAAAGGTTTTGTCAATCCCTTTCGGGTAACGATGCCAGAAAATTGTAGTCGATTGAAATAATAGATCACAAATAAATAAAGTGCAGCAAAGTATTTTTGTATTTTTGGTTTAATATATCTGAATAAAAATGCAAAGGAAAAGTAGATCGCAAGCAAATATATGAGGAAGAAGACCCGGGGGCCGTAGGTTTCACTAGTGGCTTCTCTCGAGAAAGATAGCAAACAGTGGGTAAACAAATTACTGTTGGGAAATTGATAGAACCTCAAATAATTATGATGATATCCATGCAATGATCATTACATAGGCATCACGTCCAAGATTAGTAGACTGACAACTGCCTGCATCTACTACTATTACTCCACACATCGACCGCTATCCAGCATGCATCTACTACTATTACTCCACACATCGAACGATGACATGATGTAGACAAGATCCATTTATCTATGGCGTTAGATATAGATCCCATCTTTTTATCCTTAGTAGCAATGATACATACGTGTCGCTTCTTCCCTTCACATCCGGGATCGAGCACCGTAAGATCGAACACACTACCAGGCACCTCTTCCCATTGCAAGATAAATAGATCAAGTTGGCCAAACAAAACCCAAATATCGGAGAAGAAATACGAGGCTATAAAAGATCATGCATATAAGAGATCAAAGAAACTCAAATAACTTTCATGGATATAAAAAGATACGACTGATCATAAACTCAAAGTTCATCATATCCCAACAAACACACCGAAAAAAGAGTTACATCATATGGATCTCCAAGAGACCATTGTATTGAGAATTCAGCGAGAGAGAGAAAGCCATCTAGCTACTAACTACGGACCCGAAGGTCTACAAAGAACTACTCACGCATCATCGAGGAGGCACCAATGGAGGTGGTGAACCCCATCCGAGATGGTGTCTAGATTGGATCTGGCGGTTCTGGACTCTGCGGTGGCTGGCTGAATATTTCATCGATGCTTCTAGGGTTCTGGGATTTTTGGGATACTTATAGAGCAAAGAGGCGGTCCAGGGGGCACCCGAGGTGGGCACAACCCACCAGGGTGCGCCTGGGCCTCCTGGTGTGCCCTAGTGGGTTGTCCCCTCCTTGGGACTCCCCCCCCCAGGTCCAACCAGGTCCCAACATCTTCCATCTGGCCCATAAAAAATCATCGTGGAGTTTTGTGGCATTTGGACTCCATCTGGCATTGATTTTTTGCGATGTAAAAAACATTGAAAAAACAACAACTGGCACTTGGCACTATGTCAATAGGTTAGTACCAAAAAATGATATAAAATGACTATAAAATGATTATAAAACATCCAAGATTGATAATAAAACAACATGGAACAATCAAAAATTAAGATACGTTGGAGACATATCAGCATCCCCAAGCTTAACTCCTACTCGTCCTCGAGTAGGTAAGTGATAAAAATAGAATTTTTGATGTGGAGTGCTGTCTATCATGTCATATCATATTATTTTCTTTATGGCATGGACATTTGGACTTTTATGTGATTCAAAGCAATAGTCTAGTTTTGACATAATAATTTAGACACTCAAGCATATCAACAAGCAACCATGTCATTCAAAATATCAATGCTAAAACAAGTTATCCCTAGCCCATCATGCTCAAACATTGATCCATTCATGAAACACACTCGAATATTAGCTACACCCAATACTTAAGTACGATCATATTGCCTCCTAGTTGGTGCTTTTTATGAGAGAGGATGGAGACTCAAATTCAAAATAAAAATTGCATAAAGTAAAAGAAAGGCCCTTTGCAAAGGGAAGTAGGGATTTGTAGAGGTGCCAGAGCTCAAAGGAAAAAATTAGAGATAAACACATTTTGGGAGGTGTATCCATCCCACCAACGAAAATGACTCAGAGTTCCCAACACTTTCCATGCTAGATATGAAGGAAATATGCCCTAGAGGCAATAATAAAGGTATTATTTATTTCCTTATATCATGATAAAGGTTTATTATTCATGCTAGAATTGTATTAACCGGAAACATAATACATGTGTGAATATATAGACAAACAAAGATGTCACTAGTATGCCTCTACTTGACTAGCTTGTTAATCAAAGATGGTTATGTTTCCTAACCATGAACAAGGAGTTGTTATTTGATTAACAAGGTCACATCATTAGTTGAATGATCTGATTGACATGACCCATTACGTTAGCTTAACACTTGATCGCTTAGTATGTTAATGCTTTCTTCATGACCCATACATGTTCCCGTAACTATGAGATTATGCAACTCCTGCCATCGGAGGAACACTTTGGTGCTACCAAACGTCACAACGTGAATCGGGTGATTATAAAGGAGTACTACAGGTGTCTCCAAAGGTACTTGTTGGGTTGGCGTATTTGAGATTAGGTTTTGTCACTCCGATTGTCGGAGAGGTATCTCTAGGCCTTCTCGGTAATACACATCACTTAAGCCTTGCAAGCATTACAACTAATGAGTTAGTTGTGAGATGATGTATTACGGAACGAGTAAAGAGACTTACCGTAACGAGATTGAACTAGGTATTGGATACCGACGATAGAATCTCGTGTAAGTAACATACCTATGACAAAGGTAACAACGATTGTCGTTATGCGGTTTGACCGATAAAGATCTTCGTAGAATATGTAGGAACCAATATGGGCATCCAGGTTCCGCTATTGGTTATTGACCGAGAATGGTTCTAGGTCATGTCTACATAGTTCTCGAACCCGTAGGGTCCGCACGCTTAACGTTTCGATGACAGTTCATTATGAGTTTATAAGTATTGATGCACCGAAGTTTGTCCGGAGTCCCGGATGTGATCACGGACATGACGAGGAGTCTCGAAATGGTCGAGACATAAAGATTGATATATTGGAATCCTACATTTGGACATCGGAAAGGTTCCGAGTGAAATCGGGAATTTACCGGAGTACCGGAGGTTACCGAACCCCCTGAACTACATGGGCCCATAGTGGGCCTTGGAGGAAAGGAGAAGGGCAGCCCTAGGTGGCGCGCTTCTTCCCCTAGTCCTATTAGGACTAGGAAAGGTGGGCCGCCCCTCTCTCTCTTTCCTCCTCCGGAATCCTAATCCAACTAGGATTGGAGGGAGTCCTACTCCCGAGGGAGTAGGACTCCCTTGCGCGCCTCCCTTGGGCCGCCACCTCCCCTTGGCTCCTTTATATACGGGGGGGGGCACCCCAAGACACACAAGTTGATCTACGGATCTTTCCTTAGCCGTGTGCGGTGCCCCTTCCACCATATTCCACTTCGTCATATCGTCATGAGCTTAGGCGAAGCCTGCCGGAGAAGTCATATCGTCATGGAGCTTAGGCGAAGCCCTCGTCGGTGGAGCATCAACATCGCTACCACGCCGTCGTCCGACGGAACTCATCCCCGACACTTTGCTTTGGATCGGAGTCCGGGATCGCCATCGAGCTGAACGTGCGTAACTCGGAGGTGCCGTGACGCTCGGTGCTTGGATCGGTCGGATCGTGAAGACGACGACTACATCAACCGCGTTGTTATAACGCTTCCGCTTTCGGTCTCACGAGGGTACATGGACGGACACTCTTCCCTCTCGTTGCTATGCCATCACCATGGTCTTGCGTGATCGTAGGAATTTTTGAAATTACTACGCTCCCCAACAAAGGGCATCCGAGCCTGGTTTTATGCGTTGATGTCATATGCACGAGTAGAACACAAGTGAGTTGTGGACGATACAAGTCATACTGCCTACCAGCATGTCATACTTTAGTTCAGCGGTATTGTGAGATGAAGCGGCCCGGACCGACATTACGCCAGACGCTTACGCGAGACTGGTTTCACCGCCCGAGCACTCGTTGCTTAAAGGTGACCGGGCGGGTGTCTGCCTCTCTCACTTTAGTTGAACTGGTATGGCTACGCCCGTCCTTGAGAAGGTTAAAACGGAGTCTATTTGACAAACTATCGTTGTGGTTTTGATGTGTAGGTAAGAACGGTTCTTGCTCAGCCCGTAGCAGCCACGTAAAAATTGCAACAACAAAGTAGAGGACGTCTAACTTGTTTTTGCAGGGCATGTTGTGATGTGATGTGGTCAAGACGTGATGCTATATTTTATTGTATGAGATGATCATGTTTTGTAACCGAAGTTATCGGCAATCGGCAGGAGCCATATGGTTGTCGCTTTATTGTATGAAATGCAACGCCATGTAATTGCTTTACTTTATCACTAGGGAGTAGCGATAGTCGTAGAAGCAATAGTTGGCGAGACGACAACGATGCTACGATGGAGATCAAGGTGTCGCTACCGGTGACGATGGTGATCATGACGGTGCTTGGCGATGGAGATCACAAGCACAAGATGATGATGACCATATCATATCACTTATATTGATTGCATGTGATGTTTATCCTTTATGCATCTTATCTTGCTTTGATTGACGGTAGCATTATAAGATGATCTCTCACTAAAATTATCAAGAAGTGTTCTCCTGAGTATGCACCGTTATGAAAGTTCTTCGTCTTTGAGACACCACGTGATGATCGGGTGTGATAGGCTCTACGCTCAAATACAACGGGTGCAAAACAGTTGCATCGCAGAATACTCGAGTTAAACTTGACGAGCCTAGCATATAACAGATATGGCCTCGAACACGGAGACCGAAAGGTCGAAAGCGTGAATCATATAGTAGATATGATCAACATAGTGATGTTCACCATTGATACTACTCCATCTCACGTGATGATCGGACATGGTTTAGTTGATATGGATCACGTGATCACTTAGATGACTAGAGAGATGTCTGTCTAAGTGGGAGTTTTTTAATATGATTAATTGAACTTAAATTTATCATGAACTTAGTACCGATAGTATTTTGCTTGTCTATGTTTATCAGTAGATAGATGGCTCGTCTTTGTTGTTCCGTTGAATTTTAATGCGTTCCTTGAGAAAGCAAAGTTGAAAGATGATGGTAGCAATTACACGGACTGGGTCCAGAATTTGAGGATTATCCTCATTGCTGCACGTAAAAATTACATCCTGGAAGCACCGGCTGGGTGACAGTTCGTGCAGATGCTGAGCCGAGAAGTTGTGAACGTCGGCAAAGCAGAGCTGATGACTACTCTATAGTTCAGTGTGCCATGCTTTACGGCTTAGAACTGGTCTTCAACGACGTTTTGAACGCGTCATGGAGCATATGAGATGTTCCAGGAGTTGAAGTTAATATTTCAAGCAAATGCCCGGATTGAGAGATATGAAGTCTCCAATAAGTTCTATAGCTGCAAGATGGAGGAGAATAGTTCACAAGGAGCACATACTCAAAATGTTTGGGTATAACAATCACTTAATTCAGCTCGGAGTTAATCTTCCGGATGATAGTGTCATTGACAGAATTCTCCAATCACTGCCACCAAGCTACAAGAGCTTCGTGATGAACTATAATATGCAAGGGATGACTAAAACAATTCCTGAGCTCTTCGCGATGCTAAAAGCTGCGGAGGTAGAAATCAAGAAAGAGCATCAAGTGTTGATGATCAACAAGACCACCCATTTCAAGAAAAAGGGCAAAGGGAAGAAGAAGGAAACTTCAAAAAGAACAGCAAGAAAGTTGCTGATCAAGAGAAGAAACCCAAGTCTGGACCTAAGCCTGAAATCGAGTGTTTTACCGCAAGCGCACCGGACACCGGAAGCGGAACTGCCCCAAGTATTTGGCGGATAAAAAGGATGGCAAGGTGAACAAAGGTATATGTGATATACATGTTATTGATGTGTACCTTACTAATACTCGCAGAGTACTGGTATTTGATACTGGTTACATTGCTAATATTTGCAACTCGAAACAGGAACTACGGATTGCCGAAGATTGGCTAAGGTCGAGTTGACGATGCGCGTTTGAAATTTTTCCAAAGTCAATGTGATCGCTGTCGTCATGCTACATCTACATCTACCTTCGGGATTAGTTTTAGACCTAAATAATTGTTATTTGGTGCCAGCGTTGAGCATGAACATTATATCTGGATCTTGTTTAGTGCGAGACGGTTATTCATTTAAATCAGAGAATAATGGTTGTTCTATTTATATGAGTAATATCTTTTATGGTCATGCACCCTTGAAGAATTGTCTATTCTTGTTGAATCTCGACAAAGAGTGATACACATATTCATAATGTTGAAGCCAAAAGATGCAGAGTTGATAATGATAGTGCAACTTATTTGTGGCAATCGCCGCTTAGGTCATATCGGTGTAAAACGCATGAAGAAACTCCATACCGATGGGCTTCGAATCACTTGATTATGAATCACTTGGTACTTAAGTAACCGTGCCTCATGGGCAAGATGACCAAAACGCCGCTTCTCCTAACTATGGAGCGAGCAACCGATTTGTTGGAAATCATACATACCGATGTTTGTGGTCCAATGAATGTTGAGGCACGCGGCGGTATCAAGTTATTTTCTCACCTTCATAGATGATTTGAGCAGATATGGGTATATCTACTTAATGAAACACAAATCTGAAACATTTGAAAAGTTCAAAGAATTTCAGAGTGAAGTGGAAAATCATCGTAACTAGAAAATAAAATTTCTACGATCTGATCGTGGAGGAGAATATTTGAGTTACGAGTTTGGTTTACATTTGAAACAATGTGGAATAGTTTCGCAACTCACGCCACCCGGAACACCACAGAGAAATGGTGTGTCCGAACGTCAGAATCGTATTTTACTAGATATGGTGCGATCTATGATGTCTATTTCCGATTTACCGCTATCGCTTTTGGGGTTATGCTTTAGAGACGGCCGCATTCACGTTGAATAGGACACCGCCAAAATCCGTTGAGACGACGCCTTATGAACTGTGGTTTGGCAAGAAACCAAAGTTGTCGCTTTCTTAAAGTTTGGGGCTGCGATGCTTATGTAAAGAAACTTCAACCAGATAAGCTCGAACCCAAATCGGAAAAATGTGTCTTCATAGGATACCCAAAGGAGACTGTTGGGTACACCTTCTATCACAGATCTGAAGGCAAGATTTTCGCTGCTAAATTCGGATCCTTTCTAGAGAAGGAGTTTCTCTCGAAAGAAGTGAGTGGGAGGAAAGTAGAACTTGATGAGATAATCAGATTCGCTTCCCTTATTGGAAAGTAGTTCATCACAAGAAATGGTTCCTGTGACAACTACACCAATTAGTGAGGAAACTAATGATGATGATCATGAAGCTTCAGATCAAGTTACTACTGAACCTCGTAGGTCAAGCAGAGTAAAATACGCACCAGAGTGGTACGGTAATCCTATTCTGGAAGTCATGTTACTTGACCATGGCGAACCTACAAACTATGAAGAAGCGATGGTGAGCCCAGATTCCGCAAAATGGCTGGAAGCCATGAAATCTGAGATGGGATCCATGTATGAGAACAAAGTATGGACTTTGGTTGAATTGCTCGATGATCGGCAAGCCATTGAAAATAAATGGATCTTTAAGAAGAAGACCGACGCCGATGGTAATATAACTGTTTACAAAGCTCGACTTGTTGCGTAAAGGTTTTCGACAAGTTCAAGGGGTTGACTACGATGAGACTTTCTCACCCGTGGCGATGCTTAAGTCTGTCTGAATCATGTTAGCAATTGCCGCATTTTATGATTATGAAATTTGGCAAATGGATGTAAAAACTGCATTCTTGAATGGATTTCTAGAAGAAGAGTTGTATATGATGCAACCAGAAGGTTTTGTCGATCCAAAAGGTGCTAACAAAGTGTGCAAGCTCCAAATGATCAATTTATGGTCCGTGCAAGCCTCTCGGAGTTGGAATAAACGCTTTGATAGTGTGATCAAAGCATATGGGTTTGTGCTGCACTTTTGGAGAAGCCTCAGTATTTACAAGAAAGTGAGTGGGAGCTCAGTAGCATTTACGATATTATATGTGGACGACATATTATTGATTGGAAATGATATAGAATTTCTGGATAGCATAAAACGATACTTGAATAAAAGTTTTTCAATGAAAGACCTCGGTGAAGCTGCTTACATATTGGGCATCAAGATCTATAGAGATAGATCAAGACGCTTAATTGGGCTTTCACAAAGCACATACCTTGATAAAGTTTTGAAAAAGTTCAAAATGGATCGTGCAAAGAAAGGTTTTTTACCTGTGTTGCAAGGTGTAAGATTGAGTCGACTCAATGCCCGACCACGCAGAAGATAGAGAGAAAATGAAAGATGTTCCCTATGCTTCAGCCATAGGCTCTATCATGTATGCAATGCTGTGTACCAGACCGACGTATGCTTAGCTGTAATCTTTGCAGGAAGGTACCAAAGTAATCAAGGATTGGATCAATCGACAGCGGTCAAAAACATCCATAAAAACCAGAAAAGGACTAAGGATATGTTTCTCATATATGGAGGTGACAAAGAGCTAGTCGTAAATGGTTACGTCGATGCAAGCTTTGACACTGATCCGGACGATTCTAAATCGCAAACCGGATACGTGTTTTTATTAAACGGTGGAGCTGTCAGTTGGTGCAGTTCTAAACAAAGCGCCGTGGCGGGATCTACATGTGAAGCGGAGTACATAGCTGCTTCGGAAGCAGCGAATGAAGGAGTCTGGATGAAAGAGTTCATTTCCGATCTAGGTGTCATACCTAGTGCATCGGGACCGATGAAGATCTTCCGTGACAATACGGTGCAATTGCCTTGGCAAAGGAATCCAGATTTCACAAGAGGACCAAGCATATCAAGAGACGCTTCAATTCCATTCGACCAAGTCCAAGTGGGAGACATAGAGATTTGCAAAATACATACGGATCTGAATGTTGCAGACCCGTTGACTAAGCCTCTTCCACGAGCAAAACATGATCAGCACCAAGACTCCATGCGTGTTAGGATCATTACTTTGTAATCTAGATTATTGACTCTAGTGCAAGTGGGAGACTGAAGGAAATATGCCCTAGAGGCAATAATAAAGGTATTATTTATTTCCTTATATCATGATAAAGGTTTATTATTCATGCTAGAATTGTATTAACCGGAAACATAATACATGTGTGAATATATAGACAAACAAGATGTCACTAGTATGCCTCTACTTGACTAGCTTGTTAATCAAAGATGGTTATGTTTCCTAACCATGAACAAGGAGTTGTTATTTGATTAACAAGGTCACATCATTAGTTGAATGATCTGATTGACATGACCCATTCCGTTAGCTTAACACTTGATCGCTTAGTATGTTAATGCTTTCTTCATGACCCATACATGTTCCTGTAACTATGAGATTATGCAACTCCTGCTACGGAGGAACACTTTGGTGCTACCAAACGTCACAACGTAATCGGGTGATTATAAAGGAGTACTACAGGTGTCTCCAAAGGTACTTGTTGGGTTGGCGTATTTCGAGATTAGGTTTTGTCACTCCGATTGTCGGAGAGGTATCTCTAGGCCTTCTCGGTAATACACATCACTTAAGCCTTGCAAGCATTACAACTAATGAGTTAGTTGTGAGATGATGTATTACGGAACGAGTAAAGAGACTTACTGTAACGAGATTGAACTAGGTATTGGATACCGACGATCGAATCTCGTAAGTAACATACCGATGACAAAGGGAACAACGTATGTCGTTATGCGGTTTGACCGATAAAGATCTTCAGAGAATATGTAGGAACCAATATGGGCATCCAGGTTCCGCTATTGGTTATTGACCGAGAATGGTTCTAGGTCATGTCTACATAGTTCTCGAACCCGTAGGGTCCGCACGCTTAAACGTTTCGATGACAGTTCATTATGAGTTTATAAGTATTGATGCACCGAAGTTCGTTCGGAGTCCCGGATGTGATCACGGACATGACGAGGAGTCTCGAAATGGTCGAGACATAAAGATTGATATATTGGAAGCCTACATTTGGACATCGGAAAGGTTCCGAGTGAAATCGAATTTACCGAGTACCGGAGGTTACCGGAACCCCTGGAACTACATGGGCCCATAGTGGGCCTTGGAGGAAAGGAGAAGGGCAGCCCTAGGTGGTCACGCCCCCCTTCCCCTAGTCCTATTAGGACTAGGAAAGGTGGGCCGCCCCTCTCTCTCTTTCCCCTCCGGAATCCTAATCCAACTAGGATTGGAGGGGAGTCCTACTCCGGAGGGAGTAGGACTCCTTGCGCCTCCCTCCTTGGGCCGCCACCTCCCCTTGGCTCCTTTATATACGGGGGGGCACCCCAAGACACACAAGTTGATCTACGGATCTTTCCTTAGCCGCAGCGGTGCCCCTTCCACCATATTCCACTTCGTCATATCGTCATGAGCTTAGGCGGCCTCGCGCCGGAGAAGTCATATCGTCAGCGGAGCTTAGGCGAAGCCCTGCGTCGGTGGAGCATCAACATCGCTACCACGCCGTCAGGTCGACGGAACTCATCCCCGACACTTTGCTGGATCGGAGTCCGGGATCGCCATCGAGCTGAACGTGTGCGTAACTCGGAGGTGCCGTGACGCTCGGTGCTTGGATCGGTCGGATCGTGAAGACGCACGACTACATCAACCGTGTTGTTATAACGCTCGCTTTCGGGTTCACGAGGGTACGTGGACGGACACTCTTCCCTCTCGTTGCTATGCCATCACCATGGTCTTGCGTGATCGTAGGAATTTTTTTTGAAATTACTACGTTCCCCAACAAGATATGCCATTGGCGGTTCCCAAACAGAAAATAAAGTTTATTCCTTTTTCCACCATTTTTTCACTTTCCATGGCTAACCGTATCCACGAGTGCCCTCCATACCAACACTTTCCAAGGAATTTATTATTTGACAACATAAGTAAATTCATTTTTTCATTTCCGGACTGGGCATCCCTAAAACCTTTGCCTTACTCTCGCAATGACAAGTGAATAAACACTCATCTTGAGAATAACACATCCAAAGACGGAAAATATTAGCCACTGTTACTGCTCATGAGCGAAACAAATACACAAAAGAGAAGTTTATTTTGAAAATTAGAGATGGCACATGCAAATTTGCTTAGAACGGCAAAAGAATACCGCACATAGGTAGATATAGTGGACTCATGTGGCAAAACTGGTTTAAAGGATTTTTGATGCACAAGTAGAGATCATACATAGTGCAAAATGAAGGCTAGCAAAAAGATTGGGAAGCGACCAACCAAGAAACGAATAATCTCATAAGCAAGCATTAAGCATAATTAACACCAAATAATGCACCACAATTAGGATAAAAATTTCATTACATGATTATTGACTTTCGTGCATGCATAGGGAATCACAAACCTTAACACCAATATTCTTACTAGAGCACAATTACTCATCAACATAACTCACACATCACATCATCATATCTCAAAAATATTACTAAGAATCAAGTTTATTTTGTCCAATGATCTTAATGACATTTTTTATTCTTTATCCTTCTTGGATATCTATCACTTTGGGACTAATTTTCATGTGTTTCTTTTCAGAAGCTCTAACAAATATAAGTGAAGATCATGAGCATAACAAATTTTCTTTCGCTCAAAATAATCTAAGTGAAGCAAGAGAGAATTTCTTTAAAATTTTACTAACTCTCAAATAAATCTAAGTGAAGCAAGAGAGCATTTCTTTAAAAATAACAAGCACACCGTGCTAAAAAATATATAAGTGAAGCACTACAGCAAGTCCTAGCTCAAAAAAGATTTAAGTGAAGCACAGAGAGCAATTCTAACAAGTCATGATATAATTTTGGCTCTCTCAAATAGGTGTGTCCATCAAGGATTGATGACTTAAAACACAAAATAAAACAAGCAAAGACACATATCATACAAGACGCTCCAAGCGAAACACATATCATGTGACGAATAAACATATAGCCTCGAGTAAAATACTGATAGTTGTTGGAAGAAAGCGGGGATGCCACTCGGGGGCATCCTAAAGCTTAGTTGGTTGCTCATTTTTGGATAATATCTTGGGATGCTGGGGCATCCCCAAGCTTAGGCTCATACATCCTTCCTTCATACATCGTAAGATAACACAAAACTTGAGAACTTCAATCACACAAAACACAACAAAACCTTCGTGAGATCCGTTAGTGTAAGAAAAATAAATGACTACTATAAGTGATGTATCAAATAAATTCTTATTTTGTTTTTGTATTATATCTATTGTATTCCAACTTTTCTATGGCAAAAACTTATCAAAGAAAACCATATAGCCATCAAAATAAGCACATAACACAAAGAAAACAGAATCTGTCAAAACAGAACAGTCTGTAGTAATCTGATTTGTTCGAATACTTCTGGAGCTCCAAAACTTCTGGAAAACTAGGACGACCTAGATAAATTGAATATATATCTTCTGCAAAAATAATTGGCATTTTATCGTATTCTGGTGATTTTTAACAATTATTTCGTGAGCAAAAAGTTTCTGTCTTTTTCAGCAAGATCAAACAACTATCACCCAAGAAGATCCTATGGGTTCTACTTGGCACAAACAATAATTAAAACACAAAAAACACAATCATAACAGTAGCATAGTTGTGTAAACACACAAGAATAGAAATCAAAGAAAAAATAAATTTTATTCATTGGGTTGCCTCCCAACAAGCGCTATAGTTTTACGCCCTTAGCTAGGCATAAAGCAAGGATCTAAGTTTTGTCATCTTTGGTTCGAGATCCATAAGATGCCCTCATGATTGATTCATAAGGTGGCCTGCTTTTTGTTCTAGGAAAATGTTCCATACCCTTCCTCAAAGAAAATTGGAACTCAATATTGCCCTCTTTCATATCAATCATGGCACCGATAGTGCGTAAAAACGGTCTACCAAGAATAATTGGACAAGACGGATTGCAATCAATATCAAGAAAAATAAAATCTATGGGCACATAATTCCTATTTTTAAGAATAAGAACATCATTAATTCTTCCCATAGGATTTTTAATAGTAGAATCCACCAAGTGCACATTCAAAGACAATTCTTCAAGATTGGTAAGACCAAGCACATCACATAAAGATTTCGGAATTGTAGAAACACTAGCACCCAAGTCACACAAAGCAAAACACTCATTTTTAATCTTGACTTTGATAGTAGGTTCCCATTCATCATGTAATTTTCTAGGAATTTATACTTTTAATTCCAACTTTTCTTCCAAAGTTTTTATCATAGCATCAACAATATGTTCAATAAAAGCTTTGTTTTGTTCATAAGCATGGGGTGAATTTAGCATGGATTGCAACAAAGAAATACAATCAATCAAAGATCAATTATCATAATTAAAGTCTTTGTAATCCAAAAGAGTGGGCACATCACTAGTTAAAGTCTTGACCTCTCCAAACCCACTTTTATCAATTTTCTCAACAAGATTTTCACCCTCCAAAATATTGGGACGCCTTCTAGCTAAAGTTGACTCTTCTCCAGTCCCCTTTCCATCAATCTTATCTTTACTAAACAAGGAATCAATAGAAGAAACACCAATCATTTTAAAATCTTCATCAGTTTTATCCTCTAACAAGAATGGTTTAGCGGCCATTTGATTTACTAAGGTAGCTTGTGCATCAGATATTTTTCCTAACAAACTTTGGCAAAAGCATACTTAGATTGGAGATTGCAAACTTCTCTACTGATATCATCAAGTTTTTTTTTTGTAATAGCATGAAGCACAATGGAGTGCTCCTTAAGTTCTTCAGTAAAGTACTTATTATGCTCAAATTGTGTAGTCATATATTCCTTATTACTTTTCTCCATTCAAGCAAAATATTTGGGTAAGGAACATCATAATATTTTCTTTGAGGCATCATGACTACGCAAACAAAAACAGATCCGACAAAGAAAACGGCGAACGAAAAAAGGGAGGTGAATAAAATGGCAAATTTTTGTGAAGTGGGGGAGAGGAAAACGAGAGGCAAATGGAAAATAATGTATATTGTGAGGAGATGAGATTTGTGATTAGGGACTTGGTTATGTTAAAGATCCTCCCTGGCAACAGCGCCAGAAATTCCTTTTGATCGCTCTCTGACTATAGCACCAGAAAAGCTTCTGTCTGCTAGGACTACGTCGGTATTTCCCTAAAGAGGAAGGGATGATGCAGCACATCGACGGTAGGTATTTCCCCTAGTGAAGAAACCAAGGTTATTGAACCAGTAGGAGAACCAAGCAACACAACATAAACATCACCTGCACACAAATAAAAACACCTCGCAACCCGACGTGTTAAAGGGGTTGTCAATCCATTTCGGGTAACGATGCCAGAAAATTGTAGTAGATTGAAATAATAGCTCGCAAATAAATAAAGTGCAGCAAAGTATTTTTGTATTTTTGGTTTAATAGATATGAATAAAAATGCAAAGGAAAAGTAGATCGCAAGCAAATATATGAGGAAGAAGACCCGGGGGCCGTAGGTTTCACTTGTGGCTTCTCTTGAGAAAGATAGCAAACGGTGGGTAAACAAATTGCTGTTGGGAAATTGTTAGAACCTCAAATAATTATGATGATATCCAGGCAATGATCATTACATAGGCAGCACGTCCAAGATTAGTAGACCGACTCCTGCCTGCATCTACTACTATTACTCCACACATCAACCGCTATCCAGCATGCATCTACACTACAAAAAAAGACACACCCGTGACATTTTGGGCCAAACGAATTTTTTTCTGTCATGCTTATGACACTTCTATGACGATAATTGCGAGAAAACCCGGCAGCATCATAGATGTGGTAGGGTCCTAATTCTATGACAAAAAATCATGACAGAAAATGGGCGTTTTGTCCTAGGCGGGCCGGAGACGCAGCTGCATGAAATTCTTTGGGCCGTCCATGACGGAAAAAATCGTGGTAGAAGCAAGGGCGAGGAAAATATCGGGGGAGTTCCCGGTTACGGTGGGTGGTCGGGGGCCGAGCGATGCGCATTTCTCTCGTACGTACATGCATGTGTGCGAGGCGTTGCGCTCTAACTGAACCTGAGCGAGGAGTTGGGCTCTGATACGTCTCCAACGTATCTATAATTTTTGATTGCTCCATGCTACTTTATCTACTGTTTTAGGCAATATTGGGCTTTATTATCCACTTTTGTATTATTTTTGGGACTAACCTATTAACTGGAGGCCCAACCCAGATTTGTTGTTTTATGCCTCTTTCAGTATTTCGAGGAAAAGGAATATCAGACGGAGTCAAAACGGAAAGAAATCAACTGGAGAAGTTATTTTTGGAAGGAAACCCACCTGATGGACTTGGACCCCACGTCAGAAGATACGGGAGGTGCTCACGAGGGTGGGGGCGCGCCAACCCCCTGGTGCGCCCGCTCGTGGGGCCCCGTAGCTCCATCGACGCATTCTTTCACCCATATATACCCACGCATTCTAAAACTTCCGTAACAGAGAATAGATCGGAGTTCCGCTGCCGCAAGCCTCCAAAGCCACCAAAACCAATCGGGACCCCTTTCCAGATTCTGCCGGGGGATCCATCTCCGGTGGCCATCTTCATCATCCCAAATATCCATGACGAGGAGGGAGTAGTTCACCCCTGGCTGAGGGTATGTACCAGTAGCTATGTGTTTGATCTCTCTCTCTCTCTCTCTCTCTCTCTCTCGTGTTCTCTCTCGTCTTCCCTCTATGGCACGATCTTGATGTATCCCGAGCTTTGCTATTATAGTTGGATCTTACGATGTTTCTCCCCCTCTACTCTCTTGTGATGAATTGGGTTTCCCCTTTGAAGTTATCTTATCGGATTGAGTCTTTTTTTAGAACACTTGATGTATGTCTTGCCGTGATTATCTGTGGTGACAATGGGATATCATGTGCCACTTGATGTATGTTTTGGTGACCAACTTATGGTTCCGCCCATGAACCTATGCATAGGGGTTGGCACACGTTCTTGATTCTCCCAGAGAAACTTTGGGGCACTCTTTGAAGTACTTTTATGTTGGTTGGATAAATCTGAGATTGTGTGATGCATATCGTATAATCATGCCCACGTATACTTGAGGTGACAATGGAGTATCTAGGTGACATTAGGGTTTTGGTTGATTTGTATCTTAAGGTGTTATTCTAGTACGAACTCTAGGGCTGTTTGTGACACTTATATGAATAGCCCAACGGATTGATTGGAAAGAATAACTTTGAGGTGGTTTCGTACCCTACCATAATCTCTACGCTTGTTCTCCGCTATTAGTGGCTTTGGAGTGACTCTTTGTTGCATGTTGAGGGATTGTTATATGATCTATCTATGTTATTATTGTTGAGAGAACTTGCACTAGTGAAAGTATGAACCCTAGGCCTTGTTTCTTATCATTGCAATACCATTTACGCTCACTTTTACCACTTGTTACCTTGCTATTTTTATATTTTCCGATTACAAAAACCTATATCTACCATCCATATTGCACTTGTATCACCATCTCTTGGCCGAACTAGTGCACCTATACAATTTACCATTGTATTGGGTGTGTTGGGGACACAAGAGACTCTTTGTTATTTGGTTGCAGGGTTGCTTGAGAGAGACCATCTTCATCCTACGCCTCCCACGGATTGATAAACCTTAGGTCATCCACTTGAGGAAAAAATTTGCTACTGTCCTACAAACCTGCAGACTTAGTGCCCAACAACGCCTACAAGAAGAAGGTTGAGTAGTAGACATCAAGCTCTTTTCTGGCGCCGTTGCCGAGGAGGCTAGGTAAGTGAAGGTATATCTTTAGATCTTGCAATCAAATCTTTTTGTTTCTTGTTTTAGCACTAGTTTATATTATAAAATAAAATTACAAAAAATGGAATTGAGTTTGTCTCATACGCTTCATCTTTTTAATATCTTTCGTGAGTATGATGGAAAGGAAAATTGTGCCAAAGTGTTAGAAGAAGAATGCACTAAGTTGTTTGGCACTAAATCTTTGAATGATGAGCATGATTGCAATGTTGTTAGTATGAATTCCTTGAATATCCATGATGCTAATGATATGCAAAGCCACAAGCTTGGGGAAGCTATGGTTGATGAAGATGATATTGTTTGTCCCCCAAGCTTTGATGAGCAAAATTATTATGATGAAAGCACGCCTCCTATCTATGATGAATATTGTGATGACACGTATGCTATAAATAATAATGATAGCCATGAAACTTGTCATCTTGATCTTAATTTTCAATCACATGATAGTTATTTTGTTGAGTTTGCTCCCACTACTATTCATGAAAAGAATTTTGGTTATGTGGAGAGTAGTAAATTTTCTATGCAAGTAGATCACGAAAAGAATGCTTTAGGTGCTGGTTATATTGTTTAATTCATTCATGATGCTACTGAAAATTATTATGAGGGAGGAATATATGCTTGTAGGAATTGCAGTAATATCAAGTTTCCTCTCTATGTGCTTAAAGTTTTGAAGTTATGCTTGTTTCACCTTCCTATGCAAGTTGATTATTGTTCCCATAAGTTGTTTGCTCACAAAATCCCTATGCATAGGAAGTGGGTTAGGCTTAAATGTGCTAGTCATATTCTTCATGATGCTCTTTTTATGTTTCAATTCTTATCTTTTATGTGAGCATCATTGAAATCATAATGCCTAGCTAGGGGCGTTAAACGATAGCGCTTGTTGGGAGGCAACCCAATTTTATTTTAGTTTCTTGCTTTTTGGTTCTGTTTAGGAATAAATAATCCATCTAGATTCTGTTTAGATCCGGTTTTATCTTTTAATTAGTGTTCGTGCCAAGTTAAATCTATTAGATCTTCTTGGGAGATAGTTATTTGATCTTGCTGCAATTTCCAGAATCTTTGCGCTCAGTGCCTGAATTGTTGAAAATCACCAGAACATGATAAAATATTTATTTCAATTGCTGCTGATCAATAAACAAATTGTCTAGGTCGTCTAATTTTGGTAGAATTTTTTGAGTTGCAGAAGTTTGCGTTAGTTATAGATTACTACAGACTGTTCTGTTTTTGACAGATTCTGTTTTGCGTGTGTTGTTTGCTTATTTTGATGAATCTATGGCTAGGTAAAATAGTTTAAAATCCATAGAGAAGTTGGAATACAGTAGGTTTAACACCAATACAAATAAAGAATGAGTTCATTAAAGTACCTTAAAGTAGTCTTGTGAAGTTTTCAAGTTTTGGGTGAATTCTTTTGATGGATTATGGAACAAGGAGTGGAAAGAGCCTAAGCTTGGGGATGCCCATGGCACCCCCAAGATAATCCAAGGACAACTGTCGGTGTCAAAACCGGCGGATCTCGGGTAGGGGGTCCCGAACTGTGCGTCTAGGCGGATGGTAACAGGAGACAAGGGACACAATGTTTTTACCCAGGTTCGGGCCCTCTCGATGGAGGTAAAACCCTACTCCCGCTTGATTAATATTGATGATATGGGTAGTACAAGAGTGGATCTACCACGAGATCGTAGAGGCTAAACCGTAGAAGCTAGCCTATGCTATGATTGTTTTTTCGTCCACGGACTAAAACCCTCCGGTTTATATAGACACCGGATAGGGTTAGGGTTACACAGTAGTCGGTTACAATGGTAGGAGATCTACATATCCAGATCGCCAAGCTTGCCTTCCACGCCAAGGAAAGTCCCATCCGCACACGGGACGAAGTCTTCAATCTTGTATCTTCATAGTCCAGAGTCCGCCAACGATGATAGTTCGCTATCCGGACACCCCTAATCCAGGACTCACAAGAGCTCTCTGAACCAGGCTTCAATGACGCATTTAATCCGGCGCGCACATTGTCTTCGGCATTGCAAGGCGGGTTCCTCCTCTGAATACTTCATAGAAGATTTTGAGCACAAGCATAGTGTCCGGCTCTGCAAAACAAGTTCCACATACCACCGTAGAGAGAATAACATTTGCACAGCTGCTGACGTATTCCACGGCGTGACATCACACCACGGCCAGGCCTTTATACGAATCATTTTTACTGTTCCACCTTAGCACGTTTAGCGAGGCGGTTTCCTTGGCACGTCTTATCAGAGCGGAGATCGTGCCCCCTTATTCCGGGATTCTCATCAATACGGGCGTGGGTAACCCAGTCGTGCCTGTTGGCACGCCTCCTCCATCGAAGGCGAGTCCCAAACGGTCACGGGGAGGGCTCTTGGTATTCAACCTCTTTATAACGAGACCAAGGCCCGCTCCTTTCTTTCAATCTCAATCGAATCCGCCCCTTGCCTCGAGTTCCAACACCCAAAGCTCCAGATTTAGGCGCTTCGGACCTTCAATGATGTCCGGCTCCGACTTGCACGGCCGATGGATGTCTTCCTCCGTCACGGAAGAAGATGTGCTAAAGCTGAGAGACGCCAGTATCTAATCACGAAATTTCAAGATAGGCTGCCTGCCCAAGGGCAGGTTATTCCCACTCCCGAGCCTGGTGAGAGCGTGGTATTTGTGTCTCGCTTCCTTCGGGGTTTAGGCTTCCCGACGGACCCCTTTGTAAGGGGGCTCATGTTTTATTATGGGCTGGAATTCCATGACTTGGATCCGGAGTCCATCCTCCACATCTCGTCGTTGATTGTCGTATGTGAAGCCTTCCTCCACATTACCCCTCACTTCGGATTGTGGCTCAAGACCTTCAAAGTGGAGCCAAGATGATCAAGGGGCAACAAAGCGGAGTGCGAGGGGCTGTTATAAGCAAGAATGCGGACGCCCATGGCCCGAGGGCTCTTTTCAAGAGGAGCTCAATTTATGGCAACAGGAGTGGTTTTATATCACCGCCTCCTGTGGGCACCAAATGGGAGGCGCCACCGCCTTCCGCTCGGGTCCTCCACAGCGGCGGGCGTCATGGGTCAATAAAGGGCTCGACTGGGGACCGTCCAAGGACGTACCTCTGTTGTAGGGCCGTATTCGAGACCTCCGAGAGAGAGAGATCAATCTGGTCGTAGTAGCGCAGGTCATGCTGATTCGTCGTACCTTGCCCTGCAAACGTTGCCCCCTCCACCTGTTGGAGTTTAATCCAGAGGGACCATGAGCTCTCCAAACTTTTATGGGCGTAACGCCCGTGGAGATGTACCAACTGTTCTTCGGATCACAAGCAATGTGTCCGGACTTAACCGAGGACGCAAGTCTGAGCTGCAATCGCCCGGATACTCAAGTAAGTAGTCCTGTACCCGGACATGCTATCCGCATATTTATCATACACTTGCCCTTAAAAGAGCTATCCTTTAAACATGAGTGGATAGCAAAAGCAAAACTGATCAGGTGTCCGGCCCCCCTCCCTGAGACCACGCCGGATCCTCAGATAACTAAGATGCTAGAGGTTGTGCCTTTTGAAGAAGGCCAAGGGGAACAAGGGAACTACTACCTCCATGAAGGAGGCTATCAAGAAAGGGGGATCGAGAATCCCTCCCTCCAAGGGGAGAAGAGGACCGCTCAAGATCCGGAGACCAAAGCCTCAAGCGGGGAAGAAATCTTCACCAGTGGGTCCCTGCGGTGGGAGATGCCCGGCCGCACTATTTCCCCAAGGAGATCAGCCCTCCAAATGAGCCGTAAGTAAAGGCGTTTTTTTTAAAGAGAGACATCCCCGTTTTATTTCTGAAGGTAACCGAAAGTTTACCTTGTAGTTCGGATCTCAGCCCTTCACAACAGAGCTCGTCTTCAGGGGATCTTGGTCCGAAGATGATGGAGAGCGAAACGCCTCCGCCTGCCGTACCGTTATGCGAGGTGGACGACCCTGAGGTGTCGTCGCGTAGGGCTTCTCCGAATCCGGCGGGGCCAGAAGGCAGCCGTATGTCCCCTCAAAGCCCTCCATGTCCGGCCTGCGCAAAAGGCCATCGGACGAGTCCGGCACCAACGGGTGTACGGTCGGAGGAGCTGAAGGATCTGCTCGGGCGAGCGTCTATCTCGGAAGATCACCGTACGTTAATGAGTACGGTTATTGAAAGGATTTCATCCGCTGAGAGCGGATTGCATGAAGCCGTCGTAAGTTTACTGACGGGTTTTGAGGTACGCAAAATGATGTACCTTCTGACAGTTTTGCATATATAAAATGCACCTGTATAGATAGTAACCCCGAGACTTGGTGCGGTGTCAAAATGACGGCTTGCCGAGGATCATAACCCCAGGTATAATATGCGCTCTTCCTATGTAGGTGGCGAAGCGTCCGGTGGCTAGCCGGGCTGATGAATTTGCCGAACTGAAGCGGCAACTTGACGTGGCGGATGCGGACATCACGCTTGTTAATAAGCGGCTTGATGAGTCACAAGGTATGCAACTTCTCCATGGACACCTGGTGAGGGAGCTTGACGCCCATGCCTTACAACATGTATGCTTAATGCAGATGGTGCCGCTGCTATGGAGAGCCTTTGGGCGGAGCTCGCCCGAGCCAAGGAGCAAGCCAGAAAAAGTGATGCGGCTGCTTTAAAGGCGGACGTAGAGCTAAAAGCCGAACAGGATGCTCACTGCCGATGCAAGAAAGAAATGGCCGAGATGGCCGTGAAATTGAAGAATGCTATCGATCGCTATAGCTTCTTGAAAAGAAGATCGAGCGAAACAAGAGGACTGAAAAAGGCCGCCACCGAGGCCAAGGATACTCGCTCTGCAATGAGAGCTATGAAGGAGGAGCTACGCCAAAGCCGAGATATTGCGGCCGAAAGCCCTTTCGCTATGGAGGAAATTCACGGATCCTAGGTACGCTCAATTGGACCGTGTGGGTGCGGAGGATGCTTATCTGGACTTGGCGGCGAAAGTGTCGCAGACGCGCCGAACACTTCCGAGGTCAAAAGGATCACGGAATGGAAGAGCTTTTTGGTCGCAGCCCATAGTCCGGAGCGTCCACTTTCATTAACCGATCGTTTGGCCGAATGGTCTGAGCTGAATAGGTTGTCCGGACTTGCCATGAAGGCTGTCGTGACTCATTTGTGGCTGAAAAGGCCCGAGCCGAAGAGTTATTTTGGCTTGGTGCAACAGTTCCTTGGTGCGGTGCCGCATATCGATGCAATGAAGCGGTCAAGATGCATAGAGGGTGCGCAGATGGCTCTTGCCCGTGTCAAGACATACGGTGCGTATGAAGGCCACCGACGTTGCATCCCCAGATTCGGATGTGCCGAGTACCGCCGAGCACTATTTTGAGGAAGTTCCGCAGGCGCTTCGTTTAATAGAGACGCAAGCTCAAGGATATTATGTTTTAATGACATGTATGATTTGTGAAAACAATGTTTCAATATAATATAAGAGCTTTTTATACTTGTGCGTTCAAGTATTAAAATACCTCTGTCGGCCGTTGATGTATATGTGTATATAACCCGAAGATGGCGGTCTTGACTTCAGCCCCCACGCACATAGTGCGGGGGTGTTTGCAAAAAGGTACATTTTCACACTTAATCCAACGTCTTGGTCCTGTAAAGGAGGTGATAGCGTAGCAAACTAGGCAACCGGACTATAATGCTATATCACTTTCACTTAGCCATAGGAGTTCGATGGTGGGGCTACTATATAGCCCCTAGGGGCACCGCGCCTCCGAATTCGGGTGCGTATGTGCTGACCGGAAACGGTCCTTCGTTAATGCTTGAAATTCTAAACATTCCGGTGGGTCATCGAGTGGTTGACCAGTCTCACGCTATATCATGACAACGGTTTTCGGCTTTCTCTCTGAGAGGTGCTCACCGGCGAACCGGGCACAATCGCAGAGTTCTCCTGGTGCCGCGTTAGCCGATAGAACGGAACGTAAGGCAGCAAAACACAGGAGCTGGGCAAACCCAACATTTGACCAAAGACATGACTCGGAGCTGATGCATATAAGGCCTAACTCGAGACGCCGAACACTCCCTAAGGTATTCGGTCTTTATGAAAACGGGCAGAATAATGCCCTAAGCCCCTGGTGTCCGTGCACGCCGCAAAATTCTGGTGCGGCCGATGCCAAAACGCCAGGCTCCTCCTCGGTTATAGCAAGAAACCGGGGGATGTGTATCAACAAGAGACAGTAAAAAAAGGTTTACGCAGGGTCTTACTCTGAAAAGAATCCTTGCAACGGGTCCCTACTGCACGTCTGCGCCAGTGTCTCCGTTGTGTCGTATCCTGGACGGGTGTAGCACGGTGTTCATATGTAAAAGAGAAGGACTTAGTTGAAAAGAAAAAAGATCATGCGAAAAAAGTACTTTATATTAAATAAACAGAGTACGGTTCGAAAAGTGAATAAAATTGAGCTTTATTGTCTCTGGGTGTACATGCGTGCAGCCCCTTGTACGTTGTATGCCGCTAGTAGGCGTTTATATGTTTATGCCGGACTCGTCTAGCCATGTCCGGGGTTCGAATGACCTATTCAGGTGCTTTGATTAGCGGAGCCGGATTAGTGTGGGGCTGTCAAGGCAATCTCACGTTCTTCCATGCTCGAGTAACACTTGATACTCCCTTTTAATGAGATGATGCCGCATGGACCGGGCATTTTTAGTGTAAGAGATGCATAATGCGGTATTGCGTTGAAGCGGGCGAAAGCTTCACGTCCCAGTAGTGCTTGATAGCTACTTTCAAATGGGGCGATGTGGAAGGTTAACTTTTCAAGCGGAAGTTGTCGGATGAGCCGAACAGAACTTCTAGCGAGAGAGCCCGCATAATGGGCATATAGGCCTGGCATTACCCCTTTGAAGGAGGTGTTGCTATGGCGAATTTTGGTTGGGTCTATCCCCATTTTGCGTATTGTGTCCTCGATATAGCAGGTTTAGATCGCTACCTCCGCCCATTAGGACTTGTGTAAATTGGAGTCCGCTGCTTATAGGATCTAATATCAAGGCAGTCCATCCTGCGTTCGGATACTTCCGGAATAGTCTTGATGATCGAAGGTGATTGGTTTTGACAACCATCGTTGGGACTCTGCTGGGATAGACCGTATGGCGCGTGTTTCGTAGGCGCCACTGCTTTTTCCCTTTTGTCACTTGAAGTGAGTTCACTGCTTTTGACTTTTTGTGGGAAATTCTTTTGTTTTCCGTTGCTCGCTTGTGGGGTTTGTCATCGCCCTCGCTTGGTGTGTCGAGCCCCTTGTGTTCGCATTGAGTTTGCCGGACTGCTTGAAGACCCAACAATCTCTGTGGGTATGGTTTGCGTGCTTCCCGAGTACTGTGGATTTGGCATATTTTGCCCAAGATTTTGTTTAGGTTGGATAGCTCGTCATTGTTGTCCTTGAGGGCAGTTTTTATTATCCTGCCAGAGCTTCGAATCCGGCGCTGACCGCCGTGCTCTTCGGCTGTTTCCCTTTGTCCGCGCTAGTCCTTGCTGCGTCGTGGTTTTCCATTTCCGTCCCCGACTTCGGATGTACTTGGGTCATTGGTATCGCATCTTGCCAGCCAACTATCCTCTCCCCGCAAAAGCGGGTCATGAGGCTTGTTAATGCAGCCATTGTTCTCAGCTTCTCCTGGCCGAGGTGTCTGGCGAGCCATTCGTCTCGGACGTTGTGTTTGAAAGCTGCTAAGGCTTCGGCATTCTGACAGTCGACTATTTCGTTCTTTTTGATGAGGAACCTGTTCCAGAATTTGCGGGCTGACTCTCCGGGTTGTTGAGTTATGTGACTTAAATCGCTCAGATCCGGAGGATGGACATAAGTCCCTTGAAAATTTTCCCGAAAGGCATCCTCGAGCTCTTCCCAACTTCCAATGGTATTTTCAGGGAGGCTTTTGAGCCAATGCCGGGCTGGCCCTTTGAGCTTGAGGGGTAAGTATTTTATGGCGTGGAGATCATCTCCTCTAGCCATGTGTATGTGGAGGATGTAATCCTCAATCCATACCTGTGGTCTGTTGTTCCGTCGTATGCCTCTATGTTTACGGGTTTGAATCCACCGAATTCGTGATCCAAAGCACCTCATCGGTGAAACACGAGGTGTGCGGCACCCCTATACTTGGGTGTGCCGTGATGTTCGGATATTTGGCGTGTTGCATTGCTTGGAAGAGCTTGCTTTCTCGGCCCATAGATGGACCTAACTGGGCCATCCTTTTGATGCGAATCCTTATGCGGATCGTGTGCCGACTTGTGTGCGGCGCCGCTTGCCGCTCCATGTTTGCCATGTGGTCATCTATCTGACCGGGCGGCCTCTTTGTTCTTTGATTGCGGGGGCTCTACGGCCTCCTCATCGAATTCGGGCAGTAATTTACGCTTCGGGTAGCTCTTTGTTTGGCGACTGTCGCCGTATTTCTCTGCGATGTTGAGTACTTTGCTCCATCTGATTCTGAGTGCATCTTCCGCTGTTTTGAGCTTCCGCTTTTGCTTTTTCAGGCTACGCGCAGTGGCGACGAGCCTTTTGTGGAGGTTCTTCTGCTCCAACAATTTGTCCGGCGTGAGATCGTCCGGACTGTTATCTTCGCCGGGACGGGTTGTTTATCCAAGTTGTCCTGTTCGGACGGTTGCTCGATAGCATGTTCGTCGCCCACCGGTTCCCCCGCTCTATGGCTGGGTCTGTGTGGCTGCCGCCTTTGTCGAGGTGGGACTTGGTGCGGCGTTTACGTTGCCGCTTTTGACTGCCGAGGGATTTATCCTTCGTAGTGTCCCGTTGTTCCTCGTCGTCACTTCCTTTAGGTGTATCCACCATGTATACATCGTGGGATGAGGTGGCTGTCCAGTATCCTATAGGTGCTAGTTCATGGCTGTCTCCTACATCGTCGTCCATGCCGTCGATGTCTTCGGAGTCGACGTTGAGCCTGTCGGTTAAATCATCGAAAGTGGCTACAAAGTGGGTGGTGGGTGGGCGTTGAATTTCTTCGTCGTCCGCATCCCAACCTTCCTGACCGTAGTCCGGCCAGGGTTCTCCTGATAAAGAGAGAGACTTTAGTGAATTCAGGATGTCCCCAAAGGGCGAAAAGTCTTTGAAAGATGTCCGCAGCAAGTGAACTCCATGACCGGCGCCCAATCGGATTCGATTGGCCGGGGCGCGGGAGGTTCGGAGTCCGGAGAGGAGTCCGGCACCTTGGAGTCACGGGATTCGCAAAGGACAGGGATGGAGTTCGGCTCAATCGCCGTAGAGATCGTAGCCCCCGAGGCGGTGTCCAACCACTCGTCCTCGATTGGTGGAGTCGGCTCCGAGCTAAGGGTTGGAGCGGACGCTGGTGCGGCCTCCAAGGCACTGTTCAGCGACAGAGCTAGATCGTGCCCGTCGAGACAGTGCGGCGCGCTTGGCTATGGCTCGAATCCGTCGAAGATAAGTCACCACGGATGTCGGCCGTGCAGTTCAAACTCCCAGATCTGACATGATGGCCAGGGACGTAGCTTTCGATCTGCTCCAGATGGCCAAGTGAATTGGCCCACAGTGCAAAGCTGCCGAATACGAAGATCTGTCCGGGGAGAAAAGTCTCACCCTGGACCGCGTCGTTGTTGATGATCGAAGGAGCCATCGGGCCTAAGGATGACGACACAGAGGAACTCTCAATGAAAGCACCAATGTCGGTGTCAAAACCGCGGATCTCCGTAGGGGTCCCGAACTGTGCATCTAGGCGGATGGTAACAGGAGACAAGGGACACGATGTTTTTACCCAGGTTCGGGCCCTCTCGATGGAGGTAAAACCCTACTCCCGCTTGATTAATATTGATGATATGGGTAGTACAAGAGTGGATCTACCACGAGATCAGAGAGGCTAAACCCTAGAAGCTAGCCTATGGTATGATTGTTTTTTGTCCTACGGACTAAAACCCTCCGGTGTATATAGACACCGGATAGGGTTAGGGTTACACAGAGTCGGTTACAATGGTAGGAGATCTACATATCCGTATCGCCAAGCTTGCCTTCCACGCCAAGGAAAGTCCCATCCGGACACGGAACCAAGTCTTCAATCTTGTATCTTCATAGTCTAGGAGTCCGGCCAACGGTGATAGTTTGGCTATCCGGACACCCCCTAATCCAGGACTCCCTCAACAACCAAGAGCCTAAGCTTGGGTATGCCCCGGAAGGCATCCCCTCTTTCGTCTTCGTTCATCGGTAACTTTACTTGGAGCTATATTTTTATTCACCACATGATATGTGTTTTGCTTGGAGCATCATGTCATTTTGTTTTGTTTTTCTTGCTGTTAGTTAGATTAATGTTTTGCATCTTTAGTTTCAATAAAAATGTCAAGGATAGCCTTTGCCATGCTTATTTTGCTAGTATACGTGTTGCTGTTTGAAAACACAAAGTTTACCGCTGTTGCAAAAATTCCCTAGAAAAGTCAGAGAGTGGTATAATGTTGAATCTTCTTGCATATTGAGCTCTGATAAATTTATTACAGTGGGAATTTTAGTTCATAATTTTTGGAGTTAGGGAAGTATGATGAATCTTGCATTCTTTACAGACTGTACTGTTTTGGCAGATTGCTGTTATGTTTGCATTGTTTGCATATGTTTGCTTGTTTAATGATTCTATTTGATCATAGGAGTATTAAATATGCAGAGGCATTTAGTATTCAATGTTGAATAATAATGTTAGTGATTTGTTACAGTAGAAAATGATAAGGTTTTGCATTGGTTTATACTAACCTATCTCACGAGTTCTTGTTGAGTTTGTTGTGAATGAAGCTTTTGATAAAAAGAGAAACTAGGATATGGGAGGAATTAAGGAGACACAAAAGCTCAAGCTTGGGGATGCCCAAGGCACTCCAAGATAATACTTCAAGAAGTCTCAAGCATCTAAGCTTGGGGATGCCCCTGTTGGCATCCCACCTTTCTTCTTCAACAACTATCGGTTAGTATCGGTTGAGCCTAAGTTTTTGCTTCTTCACATGAGTTGTGCTATCCTTGCAATGTCATTTTATTTTGTTTTGCTTTCTGTTTGGATACAATACCAAGATCTGAAATTATTAAATGGGAGAGTCTTCACATAGTTGCATAATTATTCAACTACTCATTGATCTTCACTTATATCTTTCGGAGTAGTTTGTCATTTGCTCTAGTACTTCACTTATATCTTTTAGAGCATGGTGGTAGTTTTATTTTGAAGAAATATATGATCTCTCATGCTTCACTTAGATTATTTTGAGAGTCGTTAATAGCATGGTAATTTGGTTAATGTTAATATACTTGGTATTCAAGATATGTGAAACTTTCTTTTGAGTGAATTGAATACTAAGATAAATTTAATGCTTGATAATTGTTTTGAGATATGGAGGTAATAATATCAAAGTCGTGCTAGTTGATAATTGTGAATTTGAGAAATACTTGTGTTGAAGTTTGCAAGTCCCGTAGCATGCACGGATGGTTAAAGTTGTGTAACAAATTTGAAACATGAAGTGTACCTGGCTTGTGCATCCTTATGAGTGGCGGTCGGGGACGAGCGATGGTCTTTTCCTACCAATCTATCCACCTAGGAGCATTGCCCGTAGTACTTGATTTTTGATGGCTTCTAAATTTTTGCAATAAGTATATGAGTTCTTTTGACTAATGTTGAGTCCATGGGTTATACGCACTTTTACCTTTCCGCATTTGCTAGCCTCTTGATACCATGCATTGCCCTTTCTCACCTTGAGAGTTGGTGCAAACTTCGCCGGTGCATCCAAACCCCGTGATATGATACGCTCTATCACACATAAACCTCCTTATATCTTCCTCAAATCAGCCACCATACCTACCTATCATGGCATTTCCATAGCCATTCCGAGATATATTGCCATGCAACTTCCATCATCATTATTATGACATACATTACTTTTGTCATATTGCCATTGCATGATCATGTAGTTGACATCGTATTTGTGGCAAAGCCACCATGCATTATTTTCCATACATGTCACTCTTGATTCATTGCACCATCCCGGTATAGAGTCATATTTTGTTCTAAGTTTTGAGTTGTAACTGTTGAGTTGTAAGAAAAATAAAAGTGTGATGATCATCATTATTAGAGCATTGTCCCAAGTGAGGAAAGGATGATGGAGACTATGATTCCCCCCATAAGTCGGGATGAGACTTCGGATGAAAAAAAAGAGAGCAAGGCCAAAAAAAAGAGAAAGACCCAAAAAAATGAGAGAAAAAGAGAGAAGGGACAATGCCACTATCCTTTTACCACACTTGTGCTTCAAAGTAGCACCTTGTTCTTCATGTAGTGAGTCTCATATATTGTGCTTGAAAGTAGCACCGAGGTCTTCATGATAGAGAGTCTCTCATTTTGTCACTTTCATATACTAGTGGGAATTTCTCATTATAGAACTTGGCTTGTATATTCCAATGATGGGCTTCCTCAAAATGCCCTAGGTCTTCGTGAGCAAGCAAGTTGGATGCACACCCACTTAGTTTCTTTTGTAGAGCTTTCATATACTTATAGCTCTAGTGCATCTGTTGCATGGCAATCCCTACTCCTCATGTTGACATCAATTGATGGGCATCTCCATAGCCCGTTGATTAGCCTCGTCAATGTGAGACTTTCTCCTTTTGTCTTCTCCACACAATCCCATCATCATATTCTATTCCACCCATAGTGCTATATCCATGGCTCGCGCTCATGTATTGCGTGAAGGTTGAAAAAGTTTGAGATTATTTAAGTATGAAACAATTGCTTGGCTTGTCATCGGGGGTATAGAAGTTGGGAACATCTTTGTGTGACGAAAATGAAGCATAGCCTAACTATATGATTTTGTAGGGATGAACTTTCTTTGGCCATGTTATTTTGAGAAGACATGATTGCTTTGATTAGTATGCTTGAAGTATTATTATTTTTATGTCAATATGAACTTTTGTCTTGAATCTTTTGGATCTGAATATTCATATCACAAGTAAGAAGAATTACATTAAAATTATGCCAAGTAGCACTCCGCATCAAAAATTCTTTTTTATCATTTACCTACTCGAGGACGAGCAAGAATTAAGCTTGGGGATGCTTGATACATCTCCAACGTATCTATAATTTTTGACTGCTCCATGCTACTTTATCTACTGTTTTAGGCAATATTGGGCTTTATTATCCACTTTTATATTATTTTTGGGACTAACCTATTAACCGGAGGCCCAACCCAGATTTGCTGTTTTATGCCTATTTCAGTATTTCGAGGAAAAGGAATATCAGACGGAGTCAAAACGGAACGAAATCAACTGGAGAAGTTATTTTTGGAAGGAAACCCACCTGATGGAGTTGGACCCCATGCCAGAAGATACGGGAGGTGCTCACGAGGGTGGGGGGGGGGGGCGCCCCCCACCCCCGGGCGCGCCCCCTGCCTCGTGGGGCCCCCGTAGCTCCACCGACGTACTCCTTTCACCCATATATACCTACGTACCCTAAAACTTCCAGAACAGAGAATAGATCGGGAGTTCCGTCGCCGCAAGCCTCCGGGACCCCTTTCCGGTACCCTGCCGGAGGGGGGATCCATCTCTGGTGGCCATCTTCATCATCCCGGCGCTATCCATGACGAGGAGGGAGTAGTTCACCCTCGGGGCTGAGGGTATGTACCAGTAGCTATGTGTTTGATCTCTCTTTCTCGTGTTCTCTCTCGTGTTACCTCTATGGCATGATCTTGGTGTATCCCGAGCTTTGGTATTGTAGTTGGATCTTATGATGTTTCTCCCCCTCTACTCTCTTGTGATGAATTTAGTTTCCCCTTTGATGTTATCTTATCAGATTGAGTCTTTTTTTAGAACACTTGATGTATGTCTTGCCGTGATTATCTGTGGTGACAATTGGATATCATGTGCCACTTGATGTATGTTTTGGTGACCAACTTGCGGGTTCCGCCCATGAACCTATGCATAGGGGTTGGCACACGTTCTTGATTCTCCGGTAGAAACTTTGGGGCACTCTTTGAAGTACTTTTATGTTGGTTGGATAAATCTGAGATTGTGTGATGCATATCGTATAATCATGCCCACGGATACTTGAGGTGACAATGGAGTATCTAGGTGACATTAGGGTTTTGGTTGATTTGTATCTTAAGGTGTTATTCTAGTACGAACTCTAGGGCTGTTTGTGACACTTATAGGAATAGCCCAACGGATTGATTGGAAATAATAAATTTGAGGTGGTTTCGCATCTACCATAATCTCTACGTTTGTTCTCCGCTATTAGTGGCTTTGGAGTGACTCTTTGTTGCATGTTGAGGGATTGTTATATGATCTATCTATGTTATTATTGTTGAGAGAACTTGCACTAGTGAAAGTATGAACCCTAGGCCTTGTTTCTTATCATTGCAATACCGTTTACGCTCACTTTTACCACTTGTTACCTTGCTGTTTTTATATTTTAAGATTACAAAAACCAATATCTACCATCAATATTGCACTTGTATCACCATCTCTTCGCCGAACTAGTGCACCTACACAATTTACCATTGTATTGGGTGTGTTGGGGACACAAGAGACTCTTTGTTATTTGGTTGCAAGGTTGCTTGAGAGAGACCATCTTCATCCTACGCTTCCCACAGATTGATAAACCTTAGGTCATCCACTTGAGGGAAATTTTCTACTGTCCTACAAACCTGTGCACTTGGAGGCCCAACAACGTCTACAAGAAGAAGGTTGCGTAGTATACATCAGCTCTAACTGAACCCGGCGACAGTAATCGCAGTTACGACATCGAACCCGAGCTATCGATCGATCCCTTGCTACTAACTGAACCCGAGTGATTCCTTTGCTACTACTGCTAACTGAAGCTAATCGATGCTGCCTCTGGATGAACAGTGCGCGTTGTTGGGGGGGAGGGGGGTTTGGATGAACAGTTCCCGGTGGGGGGGTTGGATGAACAGGAACCCGTGGTAGTAGAGGCCGTTGTCATTTGGATGAACAAAGACTCGATCGATCGAGCCGGTTGGGGGGGTGGATGAATAGGACCCCGTGGAGGGCTGGATGAACAGGACGACCCCGTGGAGGGCTGGATTAACAGTAGCCCGTGGAGGCGTGGTTAAACAGGACCCCGTGGAGAGGGCTAGTTGAACAGTAGTCGATGGAGGAGCGCGCGGTGGAGGCTGGATGAACAGGTGCCCGTGCATGAATAGTCACAGGTGGAGGTTGGAGGAGGTCGACGGTGGATGAACAGTAGCCCGTGGAGGCAGTCCACGGTGGAGATGTACAGTATCCCGTGGAGTCCCGTTTTGCGGTACGCCACACCCCTCCTGATGAACAGGACCCCCGTTTCAACCGTAGCGCTCCAACCCAAGTCCGTTTCCTTTGTTTTGCGGTATGCCACACCCCTCCCGATCAACAGGACCTCGTTTTGACCGTAGGAGGTCCATTTCCTCCGTTTTGCGGTACGCCATACCCCTCCCGATGAACAGGATCCTGTTTCGACCGTGGCCGGTCGAACACAAGGCCGTTTCCTCCATTCTGCGGTATGCCAGGCCTCGTTTCCATCGCCTGTTCCATCCAAGCCGGTTGGCTCCCGATGAACACGACGACGCATTCCGTTCCGACCCAGCCGGTTGCCTTCCCATGAACACGACAATGATGCAGCTTCTTCGTTCCGACCCAGCCATGTACACGAGCCCTGTTCGTACATATGCGCGAGTAGGTGTTCGAGACCCTACCGGTATGTACGTACATGGCCGTATTTTCTTTCTTGCACCCTAGCCGTTGTACATGCTACGTGCGCGCCTCTACTACGGCACGTGCGCACCTCTACTACGACACGTGCGTGCCTCAACATGTACATGAACCTGAAGGAAATATGCCCTAGAGGCAATAAAAAAGTTGTTATTTATATTTCCTTATATCAGGAAAAAAATTATTATTCATGCTAGACAGGGTCGGGCCGACAAAATATGGGGCCCTGTGCCAAACTCTAAAACAAGGCCTACCACATTAGAAAAATAGACCTATAATAGTAATATATGGGCTATAATGTGTTACATAGGAATATAATATATCAAGAATCACACTTACTCATTGAAAAACTTGTTTTCAGCTTAAACTACTTTTCTACCACGCAGCAGGGGCGGTAAGAAATCTTCAAACCATCAATGTTCAAACAAAGCTTAACTACTTTTCTAGATGAAATCTTAGCACACAAGCAACACACGAATTATGGCATGAAACTGGAACAAAATAACCTGGAGGATTGAGTTTGGCGTGTGATCCCCTTGCTGACTTTGCCCTTGGACTACTCTGCTGCTAGGTAATCCCCTTGTCTTTGTCCCCTTAGATCTCCCTTTTCCCTTCAAGTTTATGGAGAATAGGGTTATAAGAAGGCTATGGAGTCAAATTGACTGAAGAAAAATAGATTAACCCGGGGATTATAGAAAGATGATTTTACCTATCATTGAAACTTGAGGAGAAGTTTATTGGGAATGAGCAAATCGTGATCTCCTCCTCTTGTTGGAATTGTCATGGTCGCTGATCGATCCGACGATCCCATTTTCAATCCAACAACAGCCTGAGGAGCATCGCTGATGATGCGACAATCCCATTTTCAATCCAGCGGCTGTAGCGACGCAGACGCAAGTGCTTTTGTGCTTTTGCCTTTTGCGATTGATCTGATTACTCCCGATGATCCCGTTTCCTCTTTTTTTAGGGAACCTACGATCTTGTTTCCGATCGATCAATCAGGAGCTTTGCGGATGCGCCAGCAGGAGCGGCCCAGCGTCATGAGAGGCCCATCGTCCAGAAACAGTTTTTTTAGAGATACGTACTAGGCTTATTTAAAAATTTGGGGCCACCGAAATTTATGGGCCCTGTGCAGGCCGCACAGTTTGTACAACTATGGGTCCGGCCCTGATGCTAGAATTATATTAACCGGAAACTTAGTACATCTGTGAATACATAGACAAACAGAGTGTCACTAGTATGCCTCTACTTAACTGGCTCGTTAATCAAAGATGGTTAAGTTTCCTAGCCATAGGGGAAATTGATAGAACCTCAAATAATTATGACGATATCCACGCAATGATCATTGCATAGGCATCACGTCCAAGATTAGTAGACCGACTCCTGCATGCATCTACTACTATTACTCCACACATCGACCGCTATCCAGCATGCATATACACTACAAAAAAAAACATCCGTGACATTTTGGGCCGAACGAATTTTTTCCTGTCATGCTTATGACACTTCTATGACGATAATTGTGAAAAAACCCGATATAATCATAGATGTGGTGGGGTCCTACTTCTATGACAAAAAATCATGACAGAAAATGGGATTTTCGTCCTGGGTGGGCCGGAGACATAGCTGCATGAAATTCTTTGGGCCGTCCATGACGGAAAAAACCGTGGTAGAAGCAAGGGCGAGGAAAATATCAGGGGAGTTCCCGGTTACGGTGGGTGGTCGGGGGCCGAGCGATGCACGTTTCTCTCGTACTTACACGCATGTGTGCAAGGCGTTGCGTTTTAACTGAACCTGAGCGAGGCATTGGGCTCTAACTGAACCCGGGCGATTGCACTGCAGGCTACGCGTTACTGAACCCGAGCGATCGATCGATCCTTTGTTGTTAACTAAACCCGAGTGATTCCATCACTACTGCTGCTAACTGAAGCCGATCGATGCTGCCTCTGGATGAACATTGAGCGTTGTTGGGGGGTTTTGGATGAACAGTTCCCGGTAGGGGGTTGGATGAACAGGAACCCGTGGTAGTAGAGGCCGTTGCCGCTGGATGAACAGTACCCGGTCGATCAAGCCGGTTGGGGGTGGATGAACAGGACCCCGTGGAGGGCTGGATGAACATGACGACCCCATGGAGGGCTGGATGAACAAGACGACCCCGGGGAGGGCTGGATGAACAGTAGCCCATGGATGGGTGGTTAAACAGGACCCCGTGGAGAGGGCTGGTTGAACAGTAGCCGGTGGAGGAGCGCGCAGTGGAGGCTGGATGAACAGGAGCCCGTGGATGAACAGTCGCAGGTGGAGGCTGGAGGAGGTCGACGGTGGATGAATAGTAGCCCGTGGAGGCAGTCGACGGTGGAGATGTACAGTATCCCGTGGAGTCCCATTTTGCGGTACGCCACACCCCTCCCGATGAACAGGACCCCCGTTTCAACCATAGCGCTCCAACCCAAGTACGTTTCCTCCGTTTTGCGGTACGCCACACCCCTCCCGATCAATAGGACCCCGTTTCGACTGTAGGAGGTCCGTTTCCTCCGTTTTGCGGTACGCCATACCCCTCCCGATGAACAGGATCCTTTTTCGACCGTGGCCGGTCGAACACAAGGCCGTTTCCTCCGCTTTGCGGTACACCAGTCCTCGTTTCCATCGCCTGTTCCGTCCAAGCCGGTTGGCTCCCGATGAACATGATGACGCATTCCATTCCAACCCAGCCGGTTGCCTCCCATGAACACGACGATGATGCAGCTTCTTCGTTCCGACCCAGCCATGTACACGAGCCCTGGCCGTTAGTATGCGCGAGTAGGTGTTCGAGACCCTGCCCGTATGTACGTACGTGGCCGTATTTTCTTTCTTGCATCCTGACCGATGTACATGCTACGTGCGCGCCTCTACTACGACACGTGCGCACCTCTACTACGACACGTGCGTGCCTCCCCATGTACACGAACCTGAAGGAAATATGCCCTAGAGGCAATAAGAAAGTTGTTATTTATATTTCGTTATATCATGATAAATGTTTATTATTCATGCTAGAATTGTATTAACCGGAAACTTGGTACATCTGTGAATACATAGACAAACAGAGTGTCACTAGTATGCCTCTACTTAACTAGCTTGTTAATCAAAGATGGTTAAGTTTCCTAGCCATAGACATGAGTTGTCATTTTATGAACGGGATCACATCATTAGAGAATGATGTGATTGACTTGACCCATCCGTTAGCTTAACACTATGATCGTTTTAAGTTTATTACTATAGCTTTCTTTATAACTTATACATGTTCCTATGACTATGAGATTATGCAGCTCCCGAATACCGGAGGAACACTTAGTGTGCTATCAAACATCACAATGTAACTGGGTGATTATAAAGATGCTCTACAGGTGTCTTCGATGGTGTTTGTTGAGTTGGCATAGATCGAGATTAGGATTTGTCACTCTGTTTGTTGGAGAGGTATCTCTGGGCCCTCTCGGTAATGCACATCACTATAAGCCTTGCAAGCAATGTGACTAATGAGTTAGTTACGAGATGATGCATTACAGAACGAGTAAAGAGACTTGCCGGTAACGAGATTGAACCAGGTATGATAATATCGATGATTGAATCTCAGGCTAGTAACATACTGATGATAAAGGGAACAACGTATGTTGTTATGCGGTTTGACCGATAAAGATCTTCGTAGAATATGGAGGAAACAATATGAGCATCCATGTTCCGCTATTGGTTATTTACCGGAAGTGAGTCTCGGTCATGTCTACATAGTTCTCGAACCCGTAGGGTCCGCACCCTTAATGTTCGATGATGATTGGTATTATGAGTTTATGTGTTTTGATGTACCAAAGGTAGTTCGGAGTCCCGGATGTGATCACAGACATGACGAGGAGTCTCAAAATGGTCGAGACATGAAGATTGATATATTGGAAGGTCATGTTTGGACACCGAAATGGTTTCGGATGAGTTCGGGCATTTATCGGAGTACCGAGGGGTTACCGGAACCCCCGGGGAGTTAATGGGCCTTGATGGGCCATAGTGGAAGAGAGGAGGAGGCGGCCAGGTGTGGCGTGCGCCCCCCTACGTCCAATCCGAATTGGGGTAGGGTTTGGAGGGCGGCCCCCCTTTCCTTCTCTCCCTCTTCCCTTCCTTCCCCCTCCTAGTTAGACTAGGAAAGGGGGGAACCTACTCCTAGTAGGAGTAGGACCCCCCCCCCCCGGGGCATGCCATAGGAGGCCGGCCCTCCCCCTCCTCCACTCCTTTATATACGGGGGAGGGGGCACCCCATAGACACACAAGTTGATTCTTAGCCGTGTGCGGTGCCCCCTCCACATATTTCCACCTCGGACATATTATCGTAGTGCTTAGGCGAAGCCCTACGTCCGTAACTTCATCATCACCGTCAACATGCCGTTGTGCTGACGAAACTCTCCCTCGACCTCAGTTGGATCTAGAAGTTCGAGGGACGTCACCAAGCTGAACGTGTGCAGATCATGGAGGTGCCGTGCGTTCGGTACTTGATCGGTTGGATCGCGAAGACGTTCGAATACATCAACCGCGTTACTTAACGCTTACGCATTCAGTCTATGAGGGTACATGGACACTCTCCCCTCTCGTTGCTATGCTTCTCCTAGATAGATCTTGCGTGGTCGTAGGAAAATTTTGAAATACTACGTTCCCCAAAAGTGGTATTAGAGCCAGGTCTATGCGTAGATGTTATATGCACAAGTAGAACACAAAGAGTTGTGGGCATAATAGTCATACTGCTTACCAGCATGTCATACTTTGATTCGGCGGTATTGTTGGATGAAGCGGCCCAGACTGACATTACACGACCACGTTCATGAGACTGGTTCTACCGCCGTGCTTCGCACACAGGTGGCAAGTGGATGTCTGTTTCTGCAACTTTAGTTGAATGGAGTGACTATGCCCGGTCCTTGTTGAAGGTTAAAATAGAAACTTCATGAAAAATCGTTGTGGTTTTGATGCGTAGGTAAGAACGGTTCTTGCTAAGTCCGTAGTAGCCACGTAAAACCTGCAACAACAAAGTAGAGGACATCTAACTTGTTTTTGCAGGGCTTGCTGTGATGTGATATGGTCAAGACGTGACTATATATATTTTTGTATGAGATGATCATGTTTTGTAACAAAACAACTGGCAGGAGCCATATGGTTGTCGCTTTATTGTATGAAATGCAATCGCCATGTAATTGCTTTACTTTATCACTAAGAGTTAGCAATAGTCGTGGAGGCAATAGTTGGCGAGACGACAGCGATGCTTCGATGGAGATGAAGGTGTCAAGCCGGTGATGATGGTGATCATGATGGTGCTTTGGAGATGGAGATCAAAGGCACAAGATGATGATGGCCATATCATGACACTTATATTGATTGCATGTGATGTATATCCTTTATGCATCTTATTTTGCTTAGTACGACAGTAGCATTATAAGATGATCTCTCATGAAATTTCAAGTTATAATTGTTCTCCCTGAGTATGCACCGTTGCTACAGTTCGTCATGCTGAGACACCACATGATGATCGGGTGTGATAAGCTCTACGTTCACATACAATGGGTGCAAGCCAGTTTTACACACGTAGAATACTCAGGTTAAACTTGACGAGCCTAGCATATGCAGATATGGCCTCAGAACACTGAGACCGAAAGGTCGAGCGTGAATCATATAGTAGATATGATCAACATAGTGATGTTCACCATTGAAAACAACTCCATCTCACGTGATGATCGGACATGGTTTAGTTGATATGGATCATGTGATCGCTTAGATGATTAGAGGGATGTCTATCTAAATAGGATTTCTTAAGTAATATGATTAATTGAACTTTAATTTATCATGAACTTAGTACCTGATAGTATTTTGCATGTCTATGTTGTTGTAGATAAATGGCCCGTTCTGTAGTTCCATTGAATTTTAATGCGTTCCTAGAGAAAGCTAAGTTGAAAAATGATGGTAGCAACTACATGGACTGGGTCCGTAACTTCAGGATTATCCTCATTGCTGCATAGAAGAATTACGTCCTGGAAGCACCGCTAGGTGCCAAACCCGCTACAGGAGCAACTCCAGATGTTATGAACACCTGGCAGAGCAAAGCTGATGACTACTCGATAGTTCAGTGTGCCATGCTTTACGACTTAGAACCGGGACTTCAACGACTGTCGGTGTCAAAACTGGCGGATCTCGGGTAGGGGGTCCCGAACTGTGCGTCTAGGCGGATGGTAACAGGAGACAAGGGACACGATGTTTTTACCCAGGTTCGAGCCCTCTCGATGGAGGTAAAACCCTACTCCTGCTTGATTAATATTGATGATATGGGTAGTACAAGAGTAGATCTACCACGAGATCAGAGAGGCTAAACCTAGAAGCTAGCCTATGGTATGATTGTTGTTCGTCCTACGGACTAAAACCCTCATGTTTATATAAGCACCGAATAGGGTTAGGGTTACACAGAGTCGGTTACAATGGTAGGAGATCTACATATCCGTATCGCCAAGCTTGCCTTCCACGCCAAGGAAAGTCCCATCCGGACACGGGACGAAGTCTTCAATCTTGTATCTTCATAGTCCAGGAGTCCGGCCAAAGGTTATAGTCCGGCTACCCAGACACCCCCTAATCCAGGACTCCCTCAGTAGCCCCTGAACCAGGCTTCAATGACGACGGGTCTGGCGCGCATATTGTCTTCGGCATTGCAAGGCGGGTTCCTCCTCCGAATACTTCATAGAAGATTTTGAACACAAGGATAGTGTCCGGTTCTGCAAAACAAGTTCCACATACCACCGTAGAGAGAATAACATTTACACAAGTTCAGTCTGCTGACGTATCCCGCAGCATGACATGACACCACGGCCAAGCCTTTATTCGAATTGTTTTTACTGCCCAACCTCAGCGCGTTTAGCGAGGCGGTTTCCTTGGCACGTCTTGTCAAAGCAGAGATCGTGTCCCCTTATTCCGGGATTCTCATCAATACGGGCATGGGTAACCCAACCGCGCCATTGATTACGGCGCTTGGGAGATAAGCGAGTTTTATCAGGCCGGTGGGGACGCATAGCTTTGTCCGTCCATATAAGGGGATAAGGATCCGCTTTTTCACACATGCCTTCTTCCTCCTTTGCTTTTCCATTTCACAAGACTTTTCGAGCTCCAGCCCAAGTCCGCACATCCCACCTCAACCTTCTCCAACTATGTCCGGAGCGGGAGGCAAGTGGATGGCCTCCTTCGTCACGGAGGGGCACATCAAAAAGCTGCGGAAGGCCGGATACTTGTCCAGCGACATCACGCATAGGCTCCCCAACGAGGGGCAGCTCATCCCCACCCCAGGCCGCATGAGAGGGTGGTGTTCCTCCCCCACTTCCTCCGCGGACTAGGGTTTCCACTTCACCCATTCGTCCGGGGGCTCATGTTCTACTACGGCCTAGATTTCCATGATCTGGCCCCGAATTTCATCCTCAACATCTCGGCGTTTATTGTCGTGTGCGAGGCCTTCCTCTGCATCCAGCCCCACTTCGGCTTAAGGATGAAGACCTTCAATGTCAAGCTGAAGGTAGTGGGCGGCCGCCAAGCGGAGTGCGGAGGCGCCATGGTGGGCATGATGGCCAACGTCCTATGGCTCGAGGGCTCCTTTGTGGAGACCATAAAGGGGTGGCAATCGGGGTGGTTCTATATCACCGAGCCGCGTGACTCTCAATGGGCGGCGGCCCCCGAATTCCGATCTGGCTTCCCCACACGGCTCACCTCATGGAAAGAGACGGGCCTGACGTGGGGTAATTCGGAAGAGCTGGCCGGACTCCAAACCTGCGTCTGAAACCTGGTGGACAAGAATCTCAAGCTTGTCAACGTAATCCAAGTGATGCTCATCCGCCGGATTCTCCCATGCCCGAACGGGCCTTCAATTTGTGGGAGTTTGACCCGCACAAGACCGAATTTGAACCGCTCTTGACACTACGTCACGAAGACGCCTGGAAGGTGCTGTTCAAGGGCGCCGAAGCTCCCGCATCCGCGACGGAAGATCGTGGATTCAGATCGCAGCATCAAGCCAGCGAGGTAAGTTATTTTACCCTTTACGGGACTCTTTTTCATAGTTTGACTCTGTGTGGGATCTAAAACTCCCTCACCTTTGACAGTACTGGTTGAAGACGCCCGGACAGATCGACTGTCCGGCTCCCTTGCCAGAAGACCCAGCGGACGCCCAATTAACGGGGCTGCTGGTTCCGGCACCTCACGTGGTGCCGGAAAACAAGGCCAAGAAGAAGGCCACGGGAACTCGAAGGAGTTCCCGGCGCAAGGTGTTATCGGACTCATCGTCCGACGACGCCGAGGCGGACTCCTCCCGCGAAGACGAGGAGGAGGAAAAATAGGCCTCTCCCCCAGCGGGGGAAGAGAAGAAAAGGAAGGCCGCCCCCACCGGGGAGGCCGAAGGGTCCAAGAAGGGAAGGACCCTTCCTCCGGACTACACCGCCAATGCCGATGACGGCGAAGAGGGGTGGGATCCAAGGACCAAGCCCCTAGAGAAATCGTAAGTGTCCGGACACCAGAATAACTCATGGCGTTTCATTTGTCGCATAGCATCCTATAACGCCAGATATAACCATGCAGCCCGCCCAAGGATGGGCTCGACGATTCGTCGAGCGGCTCCCTGGATTCGTCGGAGGTGAATAGCACCTCACTTTCGATCGCCTCGTCTCCTCCCGCCGCGGATGACGCCGGGGTGGAGTCCCAAAAGGGGCCCAGCCAGGAGGAGGTGGCTATGGAGTTGCCGCAAGGCGACCTCCCGGGATTCGGCCTCAAAGGGGATAAAACCCCGAAGGGCTTCAAGTCCGGCCCTGCGCCGGACTCCATACCGGAACCTTCAATGGTTCCGGAGTCCGACAGGCGACCCCTTCGTAAGAAGGGCAAGCCTGCGATGCCGGTGACCTCCGTCCAACCGGAGGCATCGGGTGATTTGATGGAGGCGCTTAACGACGCGTCCATCAACGAGGAGCACCGCACTGTTATGAGTGTGGTGATCCAGAAGGTTCAGTCCGCCAAGAGCGGGCTGGTGGCCTTCGTGCCAGCCTTCTAACAGGCTTTGAGGTATGTATTTAAGATATATAAAAATATTACCACATAGACAGTAGCCCTTGATGCTCAGTTTGGTGTTCGGAAAGAAAATGCCGAACTGAGGATCTAAAAAGATATACACAGGAGTCTAACATAAGTATGCCAATATGGGAATGCAGGCTGCGCTGCTGACCTCTGCTGCACTGACTGCGAAGGTTGGTGCATTGAAGCAGAGCCTCGAGCAGTCCGAGAACGAGCTCGGACTTGCCAAAAAGCAGCTCGAGGACAAGGAAGGTAAGTAATACCTTATGGGAGTATTTAAAAGATGCGTTTGCAAAAAATGACAGGAATAACATGAATATTGTAGGGGCCATGAACGAGGTGGCGACCCTGAAGGAGGCGGTGTCCCGGTGCGAAAGCAATGCGGCCGCGGAGCGCAACGAGTGAGAAAAGCAGGAGGCGCTGGTGGCGGAGGTGCGGCAAGAGCTCCAGGCTCTCGTGGAAAAACACGAGAGTTTGGAGCGTGACTCAAAGACTCGGGAGTCCGAGCTCGCCACGGCCCTTGAGGGCGCCAAGGCCGCTAAGGTCGAAGCCCAAAAAGCCCTCCAGGAGATTGAGGCGATGAAGAAGATTGCGGCGGGTAAGGCATTCTATATGCAAAGCAAGCATGTGAAAGTGAATTATCTGTTACTTACCCGAATCCGAGCTCTCCAGAGCATTCGCAGATCTGCCTTGCAGCAGGGCCGATCTTGCCGCATTCTACCGAGCCGAGGAGGGGAGCTCGACGGAGAAGGTGTTCTCGGTCTCGATATCTTTGAGGCCGGACACCGGTGCCCTTTTAAGCGACCAGTTGAAGCAACTGGTCGAGCTCCATAAGGTGGCCGAACAGGCCATGAGGGGCCTCATAGTTCGGGTTGTGGCCTAATGAAGCCATGCACAGGAGCTACTTCGGGCTGGTGAGGCGGCTGGTGGATGCCTGTCCATGGGTTGAAGTCATCAAGCGCTCCGTCTGCATCGAAGGTGCCCGTAGGGCCCTTGCCCTTGCTATAGTGCACTGGGGCAAGATGGACGCTGAGAATCTTGTGAAGGACGGACCACCACCGAAGAAGGAGCATCGCAAGCCTTCTGTGCGGCCGTGTATTAAATTTGAGAGATGGCGAGTCGTCGGCTTCAGCCCCCATGCCACGAGTGCTGGGGTGTTTGGGATGAACTTGAGCTCTCTTGTTCCCATTCTTTGGTCCTTCGAGGGAGGCGCTCAACGCAATGACCAAGGCAACCGGACTATAATGCTTGAACACTCTCACTTAGCCATAGAATTCTATAATTTTAAATTTCGGCGAAGCCCCTGGTATTCGAAGACCCGAGTTCGGGCGCTATCCACGCCTAGGCGGACAATGTCGACTCCTCGCTCTAAGCGGCATAAGTCTTTAGGGACTCGAAAACCTCTCGAATAGTGACCGCCTCTCGCCTCTATCATGACGGCCAGTTTTAGCTTTCTCACCGAGGTGCTTAACCCAGCTCAACCGGGCACAATCACGGTGGTTCTCCCAGCTACCTTAGCCGATATAACGGAACGTAAGGTACCAAAACATGGGAGCCGGGCAAACCCAACTATTGACCCAAGACATGATTCGAGCCGATGCATATAATGCTATAAGTTCGGGTGCCGCACTTGTGAAAGTGTTTGGACTTATCACACCATGTTATGGGGTACTTAAGCCCTCGGTGTATTGCCCTTAACAAAGTGTACGGTCTCACAATGTCATAAATTAACATATATATATATATATATATATATATATATATATATAAAGGGAATCAATAATAGGCAGATGCTATATATTGTTTATTCAAAAGGGCTGCTGTAAGAGCAGAATGATACAAATAGTGTGATAAGCAAGGGACGGGACTTTTTAACATGTCTCCCTCCAGGGGTAAGCCGCGGGATGTTGTGTAAAACAGATATATTGCTCGTAATAGAGACCACCTGGACACTCAACGTAGCTTTATGCTTCCCTGGCTGTTGCATCGTGTGTTCGGCGAGTCTAATGCCGGACAGGGCTTCGTGAGAACGGAGTCCTGAAAGTAAAAAGAAAAAAAAGAATGACACAATCGGGAGCCCCTGGTGCGGTTGAACCGCATTCTTGGCATGACGTGGTCGTGCCCCTTCCCCTGTGCCCATGGTACTTCCAGAGCATAATTATGTACGCGTAATATTGGTTTCGCAATTTCGCGAGGGCTGGGGCTTGGGCCGCATTGCTATGCATGCTCGGAACGTGCCAGGCGGTCTTGTTGTAGGTTACTCCAGGCACGCTTGACGGTGTCCGGACGTTTAATAGCCGGACTCGAGAATTTCCTTAAGAGGCTGCTTTGTACTTCCGCCGCGAGGGCCGTCGTATGCTCCTCCGTCCAGAGAGAGCGTTCGGTGTTTCCATTGACCGTAATGACTCCTCGAGGACCTGGCATCTTGAGCTTGAGATAAGCATAGTGCGGCACCACATTGAACTTTGCAAATGTGGTTCGTCCGAGCAGTGCATGATAGCCGCTGCAGAACGGGACTATGTCGAAGATTAACTCCTTGCTCTGGAAGTTATCCGAGGATCCGAAGACCACTTCAAGTGTAACTGAGCCTGTACAGTTGCCCTCTATACCTGGTATGACGCCTTTGAAGGTCGTCTTCGTGGGTTTAATCCTTGATGGGTCTATGCCCATTTAAGCGCCGTATCCCGATAAAGCGAGTTCAGGCTGCTGCCGCCGTCCATTAGGACTCTAGTGAGGTGAAATCCGTCAATGATTGGGTCTAGAACCAATGCGGCGAATCCGCCATGGCGGATGCTAGTGGGGTGGTCCCTTCGATCAAAAGTGATCGGGCAGGAAGCCCACGGGTTGAACTTTGGGGCGACTTGCTCCATCGCATATACGTCCCTTGGTGCACGCTTCCGCTCCCTTTTGGGTATGTGGGTTGCGTATATCATGTTCACCGTCCACACTTGCGGGGGGAAGCCCTTCTGTCCACTATTGTTCGGCCGGGCTCCTCCTCGTCATCGCTATGCAGCCCCTTTGTCATTGTTTTTGGCATTTAACTTGCTCGCCTGCTTGAACACCCAACAATCCCTGTTGGTGTGATAGGCTGGTTTTTCGGGTGCCATGTATCCGCACGCAGCGATCGAGTATTCGGTCCAAATTGGACGGGCCCGGAGTATTTCTTTTGAATGCCTTTTTCCGCTGACTGGGTTTAGAGCCTCTGAATCCGGCATTGGCTGCCATATCCTCAGCATTATCGCCGTTAATGCGGTGCTTGTGCTTGTTGCGACGCGACCTGCCACTGCTGTCCTTGGTATCCGAATTACCAGGTGAGGGAGTCCCGGACTAGGGGGTGTCCGGATAGCCGGACTATCGTCACGGCCGGACTCCAAGACTATGAAGATACAAGATTGAAGACTTCGCCCCGTGTCTGGATGGGACTTTCCTTGGCGTGGAAGGCAAGCTTGGCGATACGGATATGTAGATCTCCTACCATTGTAACCGACTCGGTGTAACCCTAACCTATCCGGTGTCTATACAAACCGGAGGGTTTTAGTCCGTAGGATGAACAACAATCATACCATAGGCTAACTTCTAGGGTTTAGCCTCCTTGATCTCGTGGTAGATCTACTCTTGTACTACCCATATCATCAATATCAATCAAGCGAGGGTAGGGTATTACCTCCATCGAGAGGGCCCGAACTGGGTAAAAACATCGTGTCCCTTGTCTCCTGTTACCATCCGCCTAGACGCACAGTTCGGGACCCCCTACCCGAGATCCGCCGGTTTTGACAACCGACATTGGTGCTTTCATTGAGAGTTCCTCCGTATGCGTCACCGATAGGCCCGATGGCTCCTTCGATCATCAACAACGACGCGGTCCAGGTGAGACTTTTCTCCCCGACAGATCTTCAGATTGGCGGCTTTGCATTGCGGGCCAATTCGCTTGGCCATCTGGAGCAGATCGAAAGCTACGCCCCTGGCCATCAGGTCAGATTTGGAAGTTTGAACTATACGGTCGATATCCGCAGAGACTTGATATTCGACTGATTCGAGCCGCAGCCAAGCGTGCCGCACTGTCTCGATGGGCATGATCTAGCTCTGCCGGTAATGAACAGCGCCGGAGGCCGCACCGATCCGCTCCGACCTTTAATCCGGAGCCGGATTCCCGATCGAGGACGAGTGGCTGGACACCGCCTCGGGGGCTACGATCTCTACGGCGATTGAGCCGAACTCCATCCCTGTCCTTTGCGAAGACTTTGACTCCAGGGTGCCGGACTCCTCTCCGGACTCCGAACCCTCCGCGCCCCTGCCAATTGAATCCGATCGGCGCCGGTCATGGAGTTCATTGCCGCGGACATCTTTCAGCACTCGCCCTTTGGTGACATCCTGAATTCACTAAAGTCTCTCTCTTTATTCGGAGGGCCCTGGCTGGTCTTCGGTCAGTAAGGTTGGGATGCGGACGACTTAGAAATTCAACGCCCACCCACCACCCACTTCAGAGCCATCGTCGAAAAGCTTACACGACGTGCTCGATTTCGACTCCGAAGACATCGACGGTATGGACGACGATGTAGGAGACAACAATGAGCCAACACCTATAGGATGCTGGACAACCACCTCATCCCATTATGTATGCATGGTGGATACACCTAAAGGAATGAAGACGAGGAACAACGGGACACTACGAAGGATAAATCCCTCAAAAAGCAGTCAAAACGGCAACGTAAACGCCGAACAAAGTCCTGCCTCAACAAAGACCCGGCCATAGAGCAGGGCGAACCGGTGGACAACGAACAAGCTATCGAGAAATCGTCCGAACAAGACAACTTGGATAAACAATCTGTCCCGGGCGAAGACAACAGTCCGGACGATCTGACGCCGGACAAACTATTGGAGCAAAATGACCTCCAGAAAAGGCTCGTCGCCATCGCTGCAGTAGCCTGAAAAAGCGTAAGCGGAAGCTCAAAACAGCGGAAGATGCACTCGTAATCAGATGGAGCAAAGTATTCAAGGTCAGAGACAAGTACGGCGACAGTCGCCGAACAAAGAGCTACCCGAAAAGAAAGCTACTACCCGAAATCGTCGAGGAGGCCTTAGAGCCCCCACAATTAAAAAGCAAGAAGGCCACCCGGTCGGCTGGACGACCTCACGGCAACAAGAGAGCGGCGAATGGTGCCGCACACAAGCCAATATGCGATCCGCATAAGGATTCATATCAAAAGGATGGCCCAGTTAGGTCCATCTATGGGCCAAGAAAGCATGCTCGTCAAAGCAATGCAATACACCAAAATTTTGAAGATCACGGCACACCCAAATATAGGGGCGCCGCACACCCCCTATGTTTCACTGATGAGGTGTTGGATCATGAATTTCCAGCGGGATTCAAACCCGTAAACATAGAGGCATACGACGGAACAATGCACCACGAGTCTTGATTGAGGATTACATCCTCCACATACACATGGCTAGAGGAGATGATCTCCATGCCATAAAATACTTACCCTTAAACTCAAAGGGCCAGCTCGGCATTGGCTTAAGAGCCTCCCGAAAATACCATTGGAAGCTGAGAAGAGCTCGAGGATGCATTTCGGCCAAATTTTCAGAGGACTTATGTCCGCCCTCCGGTGTGCATTTATCTAAGTCACATAACTCAACAGCCCGGAGAGTCAGCCGGAAATTCGAACAGGTTCCTTACTAAAAATAACCAAATAGTCGATCGTCCAGGACGCCAAGCCTTAGAAGCTTTCAAACACAACGTCCAAGACGAATGGCTCGCCAGACACCTCGCCAAAAAGCCAAGAACAATGGCCACATTAACAAGCCTCATGACCCGCTTTTTGCGCGGGAGAGGATAGCTGGCTAGCAAGATGCAAGACCAAATGACCCAAGTACATCCGAAATCAGGGATGGAAACGGGAAACCACGGCGCAACAAGGACCAACGCCGGATTAAAAGGAACAGTCCAAATAGCACGACAGTCAACGCCGGATTCAAAAGCTCACGGCAGAACAACAAAAAACTACCCCTTAAGGACAATAGCGATGAGCTATCCAACTTCAACAAAATCTTGGACAAGATATGTCAAATCCACAAAGACTCCCTAGGAGGCTCATAACCATACCCACCAAAATTGTTGGGTCTTCAAACAATCTGCGGTGAGCACGAACACAAGGGGCTCGACACACCGAGTGAAGATGACGACGAGCGCCACAAGCAGAGCCCCGGAAAACAAAATACTTTCCCACAAGAGGTTAAAATAGTAAACTCACTTCACGTGATGAAAGAGAAAAACAGAGCGGCGCCCACTAAAAGGCGCGCCGCACACTGGTTGTCAAAACCAATCACCTTCGACCATCCGGACTATTCCGAAAATATCCGGAACGCAGGATGGACTGCCCGATATTGGATCCTATAATAGACGGATTCCAATTTACACGAGTCCTCATGGATGGCGGCAGTGACATAAACCTGATATATCAGGACACAATCCGCAGGATGGGGATAAACCCAACCAAAATTCGCCAGTAGCAACACCTCCTTTAAAGGAGTAATGACAGGCCCATATGCCCATTGTACGGGCTCCATACTGCTAGAAGTTGTGTTCGGTTCATCCGACAACTTCGTCATCGCGAAGGTTACTCTTCCATATCGCCCGCTTAAAAGTAGCCATCAAGCACTATTGGGACGCCAAGCTTTACCGCTTTAACGCAATACCGCATTATGCATCTCTAACACTTAAAATGCCCGGTCCACGCGGCATCATCTCGTTAAAAGGAAGTATTAAGTGTTACTCGAGCATGGAAGAACGGGAGACTGCCTTGACAGCCCCACAGCTATCCGGCTCTGCTAGGCAAAGAACCTGAATTGGTCATTCAAACCCCGGACACGGCTAGACGAGTCCGGCGCCTACTAGCGGCATACCCCCATACGAGGGGCCGCATGCATGTATAACAAGAGACAATAAAGCTCAATTTTATTCAATTCTTCGAGCCGTACTCTGTGTATTTAATATTAAGTACATCTTTCGCACGATCCTTTTTCTTTTAAACTAAGTTCCTCTCTTTTACAGATGAACAACGTGCTACACCCGTCGAGGATACGGCTGCGCGGAGACACACAGCGCAGACGCAGAGGGACCCGTTGCAAGGATTCTTTTCTCGATTAAGACCCTGCGTAAACCTTTTTACCGCTCTCTTGTTGATATACATCCCTGGTTCCTTACTATAACCGAGGAGGAGGCTGGTGTTTTGGCATTGACCGCACCAGAATTTTTATGCGATGCACTGGACACTGTGGGCTTAGGGCATTATTCTGCCCATTTTCATAAAGACCGAATACCTTAGGGAGTATTCGCGTCTCGAGATTAGGCCTTATATGCATCAGCTCCGAATCATGTCTTTGGTCAAATGTTGGGTTGCCCGCCCCTGTTTTGCTGCCTTTACGTTCCGTTTTCACGGCTAACGCGGCACTAGGAGAACTATCTGCGATTGTGCCCGGTTCGCCGGGCGAGCACCTCGAGAGAAAGCCGAAAACTGGTTGTCATGATATAGCGAGAGACTGGTCAACCACTCGATGACTCCTTTGGAATGTTTAGGATTCCTCCGCATTAACGAAGGACCTATTTTCGGTCAGCACATATGCACCCGAATTCGGGAGAGTGTGGTGCCCTGTGGGCTATATAGTAGCCCCACCCTCGAACTCCTATGGCTAAGTGAAAGTGATAAAGCATTATAGTCCGGTTGCACGGTTTGCTACGCTTATCACCTCCTTAACAGGACCAAGACGTTGGATTAAGTGTGAAAAAGTTCTTTCTTTGCAAACACCCCCGCACTATGTGCGTGGGGGTTGAAGCCAAGGACTGCCATCTTTCGGGTTATATACACATATACATAAACGGCCGCACATGGAGTAGTTTACTACTTGAACGCACAAGTATAAAAAGCTCTTATATTATATTGAAACATTGTTTTCACAAATCATACATGTCATTTAAACATAATATCCTTCGAAAGCATCGCGTCTCTATTAAACGAAAGCGCCGCAAGACTTCTTCAAAGTAGTGCTCGATGTGTACTCGACTTCTGTCCGAATCTTGGGATGCAACGTCGGTGGCCTTCATCTCGCCCGGTATGTCTTGTCACGGGCAAGAGCCATCAGCGCTCCCTCAATACACGCCGATCGCTTCATTGCGTCGATACGCGGTACCGCACCAAGGAACTGCTGCACTAAACCAAAATAGCTCTTCGGCTGGGGTCCGCCCGGCCACAAGTGAGTCAAGACATGCTTCATGGCAAATCCGGACAACCGATTCAGCTCGGCCCATTCGGCCAACCGATCGCTCAGCGGAAGAGGATGCTCCGGACTATGGAATTGCGACCTATATAGCTCTTCCCTTCTGTGCCCCTTCTGGCCCCAGAAGTGCTCAACCGCGTCCGCAACGCTCGCCGCCAAGTCCAGATAAGCATCCTCCGAACTCCACAACTTATCCAACTGAGCATACTTTGGATCCGTGAATTTCCTCTGCAGCAGAAACGGTTTTCCAGCCGCAATTGCCCCGGCCTGACTCAACTCCTCCTTGGCAGCTCTCAAAGCCGATTGGGCATTCTTGCATTCGGCGGCGGCCTTTTTTAGGCCCTCTTGTTCCGGTTGACGTTCTTTTTCAAGAACCTCGTAGCGCTCGGTAGTATTCCTTAACTTTTTTGCCATATCGGCCATTTCATCTTTGCTTCGGCAGTGAGCAGCCCGTTCAGCTTCTAGCTCTTCTGCCGCCTTTAAAGCGGCCGCATTACTAATTCTGGCTTGCTCTTTCGCTCGGGCGAGTTCTGCCCGCAGCTCTTCCACGGCAGCGGCACCATCTGCATTAAGCATACGAATAGTAAGACATGGGCGTCAAGCTCCCTTACCAGGTGTCCGCATAGAAGTCGCATACCTTGTGACTCGTCAAACCGTTTATTGACCAGCGCGATGTCCGCATCCGCCTCGTCAAGTTGCCGCTTTAGTTCAGCATATTCATCAGTCCTGCTGGCCTCCGGACGCCCCGCCACCTGTTTAGGAGCGGCGATATGTTATAACTTAGAATTTGATCCTCGGCACATTGTCAATTTTGACAACATACCGAGTCTCAGGGGCTACTATCTATACAGGGCGCATTTTATATGCATAACTGTCAGAAGGTACATCATTCTTGCGTACCTCAAACCCCGTCAGTAAGCTTCTGACGGCTTCATGCAATCCGCTCTCCGCGGATGCAATTCTTTCAATCACCGTACCCATTAGAGCACGGTGATCTTCTGAAATAGCCGCTCGCCGAGCAGATCCTTCAGCTCCTCTGATCGCACACCACTTGGCGCCGGACCTTTCGGCCCCGCCGGACTTGGGGGAACCCTCCGCGACGACACCTCCGGGTCGTCCACTTCACATGAGGGTGCGACAGGTGGAGGCGTTTCGCTCTCCATCATCTCCGGAAGAAGATCCCCCGAAGACGAGCTCTGCTGAGAAGGGCTGAGGTCCGAAATACAAGGTACAATTTCGGTTATCTTCATAAATAAATACAGGGATGTTCCTTATTTACAAGACCCCTTCTTTTTACTTACGGCTCGCTGGAGGGTTGATCCCCTCGGGGAAATAATGCGGCTAGGTTACTTCCCAGCGTCGGACTCTCTGTCGAAGATTCCTTTCCCCTCTTTGAGGCCTTGACCTCCGGATCTTCCGAAGCGGTCCTCTTCTCTCCTCGGAAGGTGGGACTCTTAATCCCTCCTTCCTTGATAGCCTCCTTCGTAGAGGCAGTTGCTTCCCCGCTCCCCCCTTCGCCTTCTTCAAAAGGCGCGACCTTCAACATCTTGGTCAGCATGGGATCCGGCGTGGTCTCTGGGAGGGGAGCCGGACACCTTATTAACTTTGCCTTGGCTATCCACTCCTGTTCAAGAAACGGCTCCTTTAAAGGGCATATATATAAAATAAATGAATGAACAGCTTGTCCGGTTACAGGACTACTTACTTGAGTATCTGGGCGATTGCAGCTAAGTCCGGCGTCCTCGGTCAAGTCCGGACACTTCTCTTGTGATCCGAAGAACAGTTTATACATCTCCACGGGCGTCGTACCCATAAAATTTTGGAGAGCTCGTGGTCCCTCCGGATTGAATTCCCATAGGCGGAGGCGGCGTTCTTGAGGGCTGAAGGCGCGGATTACCATAACTCCGCGCCATCGCGATCAGATTGATCCCTCTTTCCTAGAGGTCTCGAATACGGCCCAGTAGCAAGGGAACGTCCTTGGGCGGCCCCAGTCGAGCCCCTTGTTGACCCATGATGCCGGCCGCTGTGGTGGACTGGCGGAAGGCGAGGAGCGCCGCCCATTTGGTGCCCCTGGGAGCGGTGATATAAAACCACTCCCGTTGCCACAAACCAAGCTCCTCTGGAAAAGAGCCCTCGGGCCACGCAACATCAGCACATTTGCTTATGACCGCCCCTCCGCACTCTGCTTGTTGCCCCTCGATCATCTTTGGCTCCACCTTGAAGGTCTTGAGCCACAATCCAAAGTGGGGGGTAATATGGAGGAATGCCTCACATACGACAATGAATGACGAGATATGGAGGATGGACTCGGATTCAAGTCATGGAAATCAAGCCCGTAATAAAACATGAGCCCCGCACAAAGGGATCCGTCGGGAAGCCTAAACCCGATGGAAGTGAGACACGAACACCACGTTCTCGCCCGGGCTCGGGAGTGGGAATGACCTGCCACTGAGCAGGTAGCCTATGCGAGATCTCGCGGTTAGATACCCGCGTCTCGCAGCTTTAGCACATCTTCTTCCGTGACGGAGGAAGACATCCATCGGCCGTGCTGGTCGGAGCGGACATCGTCGAAGGTCCGCGCCTAAATCTGAAGCTTTGGGTGTTGGAACTCGAAGCGCGAGGCGAACTCGATGGAGGGTGTAAAAATAAGTGGGCCTTGGTCTCATTATAAAGAGGTTGAATACCAAGAGCCCACCCCGTGGCCGATTAGGACTCGCCTTCGATAGAGGAGGCAGGCCAACGGGCGCGGTTGGGTTACCCATGTCCGTATTGATGAGAAGCCCGGAATATGGGGGCACGATCTACGCTTTCATAAGACGTGCCAAGGAAACCGCCTCGCTAAACACGCTGAGGTGGAACAGTAAAAAACGATTCATATAAAGGCCTGGCTGTAGTGTGATGTCACGCCGCGGAATACGTCAGCAGATCTGTGCAAAAATTATTCTCTCTACGGTGTTATGTGGAACTTGTTTTGCAGAGCCGGACACTATCCTTGGGTTCAAAACCTTCTATGTAGTATTCGAGGAGGAACCCGCCTTGCAATGCCGAAGACAATATACGCCACGGACTCATCGTCATTGAAGCCTGGTTCAGGGCTCTTGAGGAGTCCCGGACTAGGGGGTGTCCAGATAGCGGACTATCGTCACGGCCGGACTCCAAGACTATGAAGATACAAGATTGAAGACTTCGTCCCATGTCCGGATGGGACTTTCCTTGGCGTGGAAGGCAAGCTTGGCGATACGGATATGTAGATCTCCTACCATTGTAACCGACTCTGTGTAACCCTAACCTATTCGGTGTCTATATAAACCGGAGGGTTTTAGTCCGTAGGACGAACAACAATCATACCATAGGCTAGCTTCTAGGGTTTAGCCTCCTTGATCTCGTGGTAGATCTACTCTTGTACTACCCATATCATCAATATTAATCAAGCGGGAGTAGGGTATTACCTCCATCGAGAGGGCCCGAACCTGGGTAAAAACATTGTGTCCCTTGTCTCCTGTTACCATCCGCCTAGACGCACAGTTCGGGACCCCCTACCTGAGATCCGCTGGTTTTGACACCGACACCAGGGCTATTGGTCATGTTGTTACTACGAGCTAGCCAGCTGTCCTCTCCCGCGCAAAAGCGGGTCATGAGTGTTGTGAGGGCTGCCATGGATTTCGGCTTTTCCTGTCCTAGGTGCCGGGCAAGCCACTCGTCATGGATGTTGTGTTTGAAGGCTGCAAGGGCCTCGGCATCCGGACAATCGGCGATTTGATTTTTCATGGTTAGGAACCGTGTCGAAATTGTCCGGCCGATTCCTCTGGCTGCTGAATTATGTGGCTTAGGTCATCGGCGTCGGTGGTCGCACATATGTGCCCTGAAAATTGTCGAGGAATGCGGCTTCGTGTCTTCCCAACAACCAATTGACTCTGCCGCAAGCTGTTAAGCCAATGCCGGGCTGGTCCTTTAAGCTTTAGTGGGAGGTATTTGATGGCGTGTAGATCATCACTGCGGGCCATGTGGATGTGAAGGAGATAGTCCTCGATCCAAACCGCAGGATCAGTTGTGCCATCGTATGATTCAATGTTTACAGGTTTGAAACCCTCAGGGATTTGATGATCCATCACTTCATCTGTGAAGAATAGTGGGTGTCTTGGCGCCTCAGATATTGGGCTATATCACGACGCAGCTCAAATGAGCTTTGTCTCATCGTGTTCGGCCCGGCCGGAGTTGCCATATCCCGCGTGGCCAGTTGCTAAATCGCCACGCGTGTCGTAGAGGCACCCACGCGATCCATAGATCGATCTTGTCTTCCTTGCCTTGTCCTCCAATATATCTCGATGCAGCGCATTTCCCGTGCCTTTGTATTTTTGAGCGGCGACGGGTGCGGCTTGAATTGAGGGCGAGAGGCCTCTGTCATGACCCACGAGGTGGCGGTCAGCCATATCATGCACCGGTGATGTAGGTTTAGGTGCTTCCTCCTCTAATCAGGGTAGCAGCCTGCATCTTGGGTAGCTCTTGGAGGGCGCTCGAGTTCATACTCTTCGCCGCAAGGACTTGATCCATCTGTCAGCTAGCAAATCTTGGTCAGCTCTAAGCTATTGCTGCTTTTTCTTGAGGCTGCTTGCCGTGGCCATGAGCCTGTGTTTGAAACGCTCTTGTTCGATAGGATCCTCGGGCACGACAAATTCGTCGTCGTTGAGGCTTGCCTCATCTTCGGAGGGAGGCATGTAATTATCGTCCTCTACCTCTTTTTCTGCCGCTCTCTCATGAGGGCTGGCTTCTCCATCCTCCTGCGTTGAATCTTCTTTGGAGGGTTGTCTTCAACCTTTGTCCGGGTGCTATTATCTCCCGTGCCGTAATCATCGTTTTTGCCGTGGCGGGATTTAGAAAGCGGCCGCTGGCGCCGGCGCTTAGGCTGTTTCTTGGAGGGGTCATCCTCCGCTGTTCCATCGCCATTCCCATCTTTTGGGATGTCCACCATGTATATGTCATATGACGAGGTGGCCTTCCAGTGCCCTGTGGGCGTTGGTTCTTGGTCGTCTCCTGCATCGTCGTCCATACCGTCGATGTCTTCGGAGTCAAAGTCGAGCATGTCGGTTAAATCATCGACAGTGGCTACGAAGTGGGTGGTGGGTGGGCTTTGATTTTCTTCGTCGTCCGCATCCCAACCTTCCTGACCATAATCCGGCCAGGGCTCCCCTGATAAAGAGAGAGACTTTAGTGAATTCAGAATGTCGCCAAAGGGCGAGTGCTGAAAGATGTCCGCGGCAGTGAATTCCATGATCGGCGCCCAATCGGATTCGATTGGCAGGGGCGCGGAAGGCTCGGAGTCCGGAGAGGAGTCCGGCGCCTTGGAGTCACGAGCTTCGCAAAGGACGGGGTAGGTGTACGGCTCAATCGCCGTAGAGATTGCAGCCCCCGAGGCGGTGTCCAGCCAATCGTCCTCGATCGGCGCGGTCGGCTTCGAGCTAAAGGTCGGAGCGGACTCTGCGACCTCCGGGACCTTTGTCGTGGCAGAAGATAGATCATGCCCCTCGTGACGGTCTTGGCGCGCTTGGCTGTGGCTCGAACCCGTTGAAGATCAAGTCTCCGCGGATGTCGCCGTGTAGTTCAAACTTCCAAATCGACATGATGGCGGGCGTAGCTTTCAATCTGCTCCGGATGGCCAAGCGAATTGGCCCATGATGCAAAAGCCGCCCGAATACAAAGATCTGTCCGGGGAGAAAGGTCTCACCCTGGAGCGCATCGTTGTTGATGATAGGAGGAGCCATCGGGCCTAAAGACGAAGACACAGAGGAACTCTCAATGAAAGCACCAATGTCGGTGTCAAAACCGGCGGATCTCGGGTAGAGGGTCCCGAACTGTGCGTCTAGGCGGATGGTAACAGGAGACAAGGGACACGATGTTTTACCCAGAGTTCAGGCTCTCTCGATGTAGGTAAAACCCTACTCCTGCTTGATTAATATTGATGATATGGGTAGTACAAGAGTAGATCTACCACGAGATCAGAGAGGCTAAACCCTAGAAGCTAGCCTATGGTATGATTGTTGTTCGTCCTATGGACTAAAACCCTCCGGTTTATATAAGCACCGATTAGGGTTAGGGTTCCACAGAGTCGGTTACAATGGTAGGAGATCTACATATCCGTATCGCCAAGCTTGCCTTCCACGCCAAGGAAAGTGCCATCCGGACACGGGACGAAGTCTTCAATCTTGTATCTTCATAGTCCAGGAGTCCGGCCAAAGGTCATAGTCCGGCTATCCGGACACCCCCTAATCCAGGACTCCCTCAACGATGTTTTGAACGTCATGGAGCATATGAGATGTTCCAGGAGTTGAAGTTAATATTTCAAGCAAATGCCCGGATTGAGAGATATGAAGTCTCCTATAAGTTCTACAGCTGCAAAATGGAGGAGAACAATTCTGTGAGTGAGCATATACTCAGAATGTATGCGTACCACAATCACTTGACTCGACAGAGTTCTTCAATCACTGCCACCAAGCTACAAGAGCTTCATTATGAACTATAATATGCAAGGGATGGATAAGACAATTCCCGAGCTCTTCGCAATGCTAAAGGTTGCGGAGGTAGAAATCAAGAAGGAGCATCAAGTGTTGATGGTTAACAAGACCACTAGTTTCAAGAAAAACGGTAAAGGGAAGAAGGGGAACTTGAAGAAGAACAACAAGCAAGTTGTTGCTCAAGTGAGGAAGCCCAAGTCTGGACCTAAGCCTAAAACTGAGTGCTTCTACTGCAAAGGGACTGGTCACTGGAAGCTGAACTTTTGCAAGTATTTGGCGGAGAAGAAGGATGGCAAAGTGAAAGGTATATTTGATATACATGTTATTAATGTGTACCTTACTAATGCTCGAAGTAGCACCTGGGTATTTGATACTAGTTCTGTTGCTAATATTTGCAACTGGAAACATGGGCTATGGATTAAGCGAAGATTGGCTAAGGACGAGGTGACGATGCACGTGGGAAATGGTTCCAAAGTCGATGTGATCGCCGTCGACACGCTACCTCTACATCTACCTTCAGGATTAGTTTTAGACCTGAATGATTGTTATTTGGTGCTAGCGTTAAGCATGAACATTATATCTGGATCTTGTTTGATGCGAGACGGTTATTCATTTAAATCAGAGAATAATGGTTGTTCTATTTATATGAATAATATCTTTTATGGTCATGCACCCTTGATGAGTGGTCTATTTTTACTAAATCTTGATAGTAGTGATACACATGTTCATAGTATTGAAGCCAAAAGATAAAGTTTAATAATGATAGTGCAACTTATTTGTGGCACTGCCGTTTAGGTCATATTGGTGTAAAGCCCATGAAGAAACTCCATGCTGATGGGCTTTTGGAATCACTTGATTATGAATCACTTGATGCTTGCGAACCATGCCTCATGGGCAAGATGACTAAGACTCCGTTCTCCGGAACAATGGACCAAGCAACAGACTTGTTGGAAATAATACATACTGATGTATGCAGTCCAATGAGTGTTGATGCTCGCGGCGGGTATATCTACTTGATGAAGCATAAGTCTGAAACATTTGAAAAGTTCAAAGAATTACAGAGTGAAGTGGAAAATCATCATAACAAGAAAATAAAGTTTCTACGATCTGATCATGGAGGAGAATATTTGAGTTACGAGTTTGGTCTTCATTTGAAACAATGCGGAATAGTTTCGCAACTCACGCCACCCAGAACACCACAACGTAATGGTGTGTCTGAACATTGTAATCGTACTTTATTAGATATGGTGCGATCTATGATGTCTCTTACTGATTTACCGCTGTTGTTTTGGGGTTATGCTTTAGAGACGGTTGCATTCATGTTAAATAGGGCACCATCTAAATCCGTTGAGACAACACAACTGTGGTATGGCAAGAAACCCAAGTTGTCTTTTCTTAATGTTTGGGGCTGCGATGCTTATGTGAAAAAGCAAAAACCTAATAAGCTCGAACACAAATCGGAGAAATTTGTCTTCATAGGAAACCCAAAGGAGACTGTTGGGTACACCTTCTATCACAGATCCGAAGGCAAGATATTCGTTGCTAAGAATGGATCCTTTCTAAAGAAGGAGTTTCTCTTGAAAGAAGTGAGTGGGAGGAAAGTAGAACTTGATGAGGTCAGTGTACCTGCTCCCTTATTGGAAAGTAGTTCATCATAGAAAACAGTTCCAGTGATTCCTACACCAGTAAGTGAGGAAGCTAATGATGATGATCATGAAACTTCTGATCAAGTTACTAACAAACCTCGTAGGTCAACCAGAGTAAGATCCGCACCAGAGTGGTACGGTAATCCTGTTCTGGAGGTCATGTTACTTGACCATGACGAACCTACGAACTATGAGGAAGCGATGATGAGCCCAGATTCCGCGAAATGGCTTGAGGCCATGAAATCTGAGATGGGATCCATGTATGAGAACAAAGTATGGACATTGGTTGACTTGCCCGATGATCGGCAAGCCATAGAGAATAAATGGATCTTCAAGAAGAAGACTGACGCTGACGGTAATATTACTGTCTACAAAGCTCGACTTGTTGCGAAAGGTTTTCGACAAGTTCAAGGAGTTGACTACGATGACACCTTCTCACCCGTAGCCATGCTTAAGTCCATCTGAATCATGTTAGCAATTGCTGCATTTTATGATTATGAAATTTGGCAAATGGATGTCAAAACTGCATTCCTTAATGGATATCTTAAAGAAGAGTTGTATATGATGCAACAAGAAGGTTTTGTCGATCCAAAAGGTGCTAAAAAGTGTGCAAGCTCCAGCGATCCATTTATGGACTGGTGCAAGCCTCTCGGAGTTGGAATATACGCTTTGATAGTGTGATCAAAGCATATGGATTTATACAGACTTTTGGAGAAGCCTGTATTTACACGAAAGTTAGTGGGAGCTATGTAGCATTTCTGATATTATATGTGGATGACATATTGTTGATTGGAAATGATACTGAATTTCTTAATAGCATAAAAGGATACTTGAATAAGAATTTTTCAACGAAAGACCTCGGTGTAGCTGCTTATATATTGGGCATCAAGATCTATAGATATAGATCAAGACGCTTAATTGGGCTTCCACAAAGCACATACCTTGATAAAGTTTTGAAGAAGTTAAAAATGGATCAAGCAAAGAAAGGGTTCTTGCCTATGTTACAAGGTGTGAAGTTGAGTCAGACTCAATGTCCGACCAGTGCAGAAGATCGAGAGAAAATGAAAGTCATTCCCTATGCTTCAGCCATAGGTTCTATCATGTATGCATTGCTGTGCACCAGACCTGATGTGTGCCTTGCTATTAGTTTAGCAGGGAGGTACCAAAGTAATCCAGGAGTGGATCACTGGACATCGGTCAATAACATCCTGAAATACCTGAAAAGGACTAAGGATATGTTTCTCGTTTATGGAGGTGACAAAGAGCTAAAGTAAATAGCGGTTAGGTCGATGCAAGCTTTGACACTGATCCGGATGACTCTAAGTCACAAACCGGATACGTATTTATATTGAATGGTGGAGCTGTCAGTTGGTGCAGTTCTAAGCAAAGCGTCATGGCGGGATCTACGTGTGAAGAGGAGTACATAGCTGCTTCGGAAGTAGTGAATGAAGGAGTCTGGATGAAGGAGTTCATATCCGATCTAGGTGTCATACCTAGTGCATCGGGTCCAATGAAAATCTTTTGTGACAATACTGGTGCAATTGCCTTGGCAAAGGAATCCAGATTTCACAAGAGAACCAAGCACATCAAGAGACGCTTCAATTCCATCCGTGATCAAGTCAAGGAGGGAGACATAGAGATTTGCAAGATACATATGGATCTGAATATTGCGTACCGTTGACTAAGCCTCTCTCACGAGCAAAACATGATCAGCGCCAAGACTCCATGGGTGTTAGAATCATTACTGTGTAATCTAGATTATTGACTCTAGTGCAAGTGGGAGACTGAAGGAAATATGCGCTAGAGGCAATTATAAAGTTGTTATTTATATTTCCATATATGATGATAAATGTTTATTATTCATGCTAGAATTTTATTAACCAGAAACTTAGTACATCTGTGAATACATAGACAAACAGAGTGTCACTAGTACGCCTCTACTTGACTAGCTCGTTAATCAAAGATGGTTAAGTTTCCTAGCCATAGACATGAGTTGTCATTTGATGAACGGGATCACATCATTAGAGAATGATGTGATTGACCTGACCCATCAATTAGCTTAGCACTATGATCGTTTAAGTTTACTGCTATTACTTTCTTCATAACTTATACATGTTCCTATGACTATGAGATTATGCAACTCCCGAATACTGGAGGAACACTTAGTGTGCTATCAAACATCACAACGTAACTCAGTGATTATAAAGATGCTCTACAGGTGTCTCCGATGGTGTTTGTTGAGTTGGCATAGATCTAGATTAGGATTTGTCACTCCGACTGTCGGAGAGGTATCTCTGGGCCCTCTCGGTAATGCACATCACTATAAGCCTTGCAAGCAATGTGACTAATGAGTTAGTTACGAGATGATGCATTACGGAACAAGTAAAGAGACTTGCCGGTAACGAGATTGAACTAGGTATGATAATACCGACAATCGAATCTCGGGCTAGTAACATACCGATGACAAAGGGAACAACGTATGTTGTTATGCGGTTTGACCGACAAAGATCTTCGTAGAATATGTAGGAACCAATATGAGCATCCAGGTCTCGCTATTGGTTATTGACCGGAAGTGAGTCCCGGTCATGTCTACATAGTTCTCGAACCCGTAGGGTCCTAACGCTTAACGTTTGATGACGATCGATATTATGATTTTATGTTTTTTGACGTACCGAAGGAAGTTCGGAGTTCCGGATGTGATCATGGACATGACGAGGAGTCTCAAAATGGTCGAGACATGAAGATTGATATATTGGAAGGTGTCGGATTTCGGGTTCCGGCAGACCCTTAAGGTTCGAACTCTGGGGTGCGCGCGGAGATCCAACCCTCCACCGTCTCGTACCTCACCGAGTCGCAGGGACCTAAACTACTAACAAGAATAGCACAAGAGACGCAAGATTTATCTTTGGTTCAGCCACCATTGTGGTGTAATACCCTACTCCGATGTGTGGTGTGTGGATTGCCTCTTGGGCGATGAGGAATAAGAGGAAGAACAGCCTCGTGAGGGTCTGTTCTTGGTGGAAGCGATGAACTGCTAAGTGGTGTCCCGTCGCTCTAGCTTGAGGCTCGGGTCTCTCTCTCTCTCTCTCTCCGGGTGCTTCCCACTCTATCCGATCGTGCCCCCTACTATGGTGGCTAGCTCTACTTATATAGACGAAGGCCTTGGGCCTCTTCCCAAATATTGAGCGGGAAGGGCGCCAACAATTGGCCATTTTGAAGGGGAACAGCGGGTACACTTATCCTGACTAAAGTTGGTCCTCGCCGCCAAAGGCTCTGGTGATGACGCTGCTTGGGCTCCACGATGATCGCATTCCAGCCGTTGGGGCTGGTCTTGGTCTTGTTGCACCAAAGCGGATGCCTTTGCTTGATGCTCTTGCTGCGCTTGCTCCCTTTGCACCAAAGAGGAAAGGAGGGCCTTGCCTGAGGCTGGCGCCCGCGCCCTTGGTAAATCATGGCTTGCGTCACGGGCACCTCGCGAGGTACCCTGCCTTGAACTCTGCGCCTCCTCATGAGCCAGCTTGACGAGGCCGTGTCTGAGGAAGCTCTTGGTCGTCCGCCCCGTGAGGCTTGGCCCCTCGCGAGGGTCTTGATCTTGTGTTGATGAAGATGGGCTGTCTTGGGCCTCCTTTGAGCCACGCCGCAGGCGCGAGCGAGCAAGTCTGGGACCCCTTTCCCGTAACGCCGACAAGAGCCCCGCGGCCACGGCGCGCCCAACCTTGGCCGTGTAGAGAGGCGAAAGGGCAAGTGCGAAGCGTCGTGGGCCCTAACAGCCTGCGGCCTTGTGCACCGCGTGGCGGTTGATTGGACGTGGGAGCCTGCTCCCCCATGACGCCTTGGTAACCGCCCGGATTCGATAGGTCCTTGCATGCAGAGTTGGTCATGATGATCGGTGATCGTGGAGGCCGACGGTTGGCCTCCGCCGGCTATAAGTACGGAACGGCGTGCGCCCTTCCGATCCTATCCTTCTACTTCTCCTCTTCCTCGTCTCGTCTGGTTGCCATGGCTCGATCCGCCCGGTTCTCCGAGGAAGAGAAGGAAAGGCTCCTCAAGAGGATCTGACCCGCTCCCCCAAAGAAGCGGCTTGCTCTCTGGTGTCGAGGCGGGAGGCGCGCCTGAGGCGCCCGTGCTGCAGTGCGTGCAGCCGCCACCAGGTTTCCTCTTCCTTGTACGCGCCAGATTGGTGGCCACTGAAGGAGGTGGCGCCGGGCGCCACGAGCGGCGCTTCCGATGACGCCACGGGTCACGAAGGTGTCGTCTTTCCCCACAGAGTCCACGCCGAGGGCTCCTGCCAGGAGTTCGTGCCCAGCGTCGCCGCCTCCTAAGTCTTGGATTCGCCTTCCTTCTTTCTTCGCCTCCGTCGTCCGTGAAGCCCCACAGGACTCTGGCTGCAGCATGCCGGCTGCGGCATCCTCGAGACCGGGCAGAGGTTGCGATAGTTGCCCCGGGCGAGGTCTTCATGACTCGAGGCTGGGACGAGGTCGCCCGGGTCTGCAGGACGAGGGGCGCCCTCACGATCCACCTGGAGTATGACGGCGCTTCGGTGATGTCCTTCAAGCTCTTCGACGCGGAGGGCTGCCGGCTGGAGTGTTGCCCCGGGAGAGGTGGTCGGGGTCCTGCTGTGGTGAGACAGAGGCCAACCACCCGCTCCCTTGGCAGCTTCTCGGGCGACGAAGGCGCCGGAGGACCCAGCGACTCCGCCAAGCTCTTCGCGACTCCGGAGACGAGCGACGACAGCTACGAGCCCCCGAGCCTGCGCCGCCCCTGATCTGGATGGGGTTGGCTCCGGACCGGGTGGGCCACTGTTGATGATGGCGTCTGCCGCGGTGGTCCCTGTAGATAGGACTCCTTAGGATTCACGTCTTTTTTTACTACGAGGAGCCAAGAATGTACCCCGCGGGGGCTTGTAAGATATTTGTAGCTCCGTTTGTCAATATGATCCTTGTTATGAGGCAATGCGGGATGTTCATTCCGTTCTAGCTTAGTTTCTTCCTTTCAGACCTCGTGAGGGCTTGGTGCTCATGGCTGGTCCCGATCCCAAAGGCGGCTTCAGCCGTCACTGGTATGCCAGGTCGCGATGCCGTGGTCAAGGCCAGGAGGTGAGCGGCCCGAGGTCCGGTAAGAGCCTCTGAGTCACGATGCTCAGGGGGTCCCCCTTGGCGCTCAAGCAGCCATCATTCGGTGAGAAAGGAGAGCGATGTCGCTAACACGGAGTTGCATTGAGTGTGGGGATGGTGTTGCGATGACAGTGTGGACTGGAGGGTGACTTATCTCGAGGGCCAGGACAATGCTTCCTGGTGCAGCGCCAGGTCCGTGCCTTGGCCGGCGAGAGATCGCGTGGTGAGGTCGTTTCGTGCTCCTTGGAGAGACCCTGCAGGTTCACCACAAAAGGAACAAGAGCTCGCCAGGGCGATCGTTAGTCCTGTCGTTAGTTGCTTTGGAGAGGCGCGAGAGGCCTCGCAAGGTGTGTCGGGGCACCCGTGAGCCAGCGCGGGACTCACGAGGCCCTACCTCAAGGCGGGTTGCGCCTGGCTCTGGGCCTTACTCTTCGAGTGTGTTCCTGCAAAATTGGCCGGATGCGGTGCTCTCGTCTTGGTCCCGGCTCTCGGGCTGGTCTCTCTACCGTCGGCCGCAAGCCGGTCGCGATGCCATGGACAAGACCAGCGGAAAGCGGTAGGAGCCCCCAGTCGCGATGCTCGGGCACCCCCCCTTTAACGCACAAGCTAGGTTAGACGACGCAACTCTACGTCCTCGGGTCCCGGCTCTCGGGCTGGTCTCTACCGTCGCTGGCAAGCCATGTCGCGATGCCATGGACAAGACCAGAGGGTGAGGGCCGGAGAGCTGGTAGGAGCCCTGAGTCGCGATGCTCAGGCACCCCCCCTTTAACGTGCAAGCTGGATTGGATGACGAAACTCTACTTCCTCGGGTCCCGGCTCTCGAGCTGGTCTTAGCCGTCGCTGGCAAGCCAGGTCACGATGTCATGGACAAGACCAGAGGGTGAGGGCCGGAGAGCCGGTAGGAGCCCTGAGTCGCGATGCTCGGGCACCCCCTTTAACGTGCAAGATTTCGCCACCCGTGAGAAGGCACCAAATAACAGGCATGGTGGAGCGAGAGCATAATCCTAAGGAAAACACATGAAGGATACATGCAGCTGGGGTGGCCCGGCGGCTTGGGGATGATGCAGCCCGGCGCCCCCAACAGATAAGCTAAAGACATGAAATAAAGGATACATGCGAGGGACGGACCCACGCGACACAGGAATGTCACGCGCCTCAAGGCGCTCCCAGCCGAATAAAACTTAAAGATGTCACTGGTGACGTTGGGGATGAAGGGTTGTTGATGTAGCAGACTCGGTGGGCTGCGGGAGCCGATCCTCACGAGCCCCGGGCCCGGGGGCCTCGGGAGGCTCGGGAGGCGCCCGGCCCGGCTCCTCATGGGCCATCTCCATCTCCGCCAGGGCTGCGGCGTGCCTGACCTCTTGAGCCTCCAGGATGGTCCTCATGAGACGCTGGTGCGCAGCAGCCGCATTTGGCAGGCCATAAGGCATGCGTACGTAGCTGTGGGGCGGACCCTCGCAGCGTCCCACTCGCGAGGGCCAGAGGCGCTCTTGAGATGCGGCTCGGTTGAGCCCTGGTATGTCGATGCAGACGCGCAGCCCACCATCCTCGTCTGGATGGGGGCCTACAACAGGCGGCGGCTGCCCTCATGACCCTTGACTCATGTAACTCCTGAATGGCCTTTGCTGATGAACTCTTGGGGGTTCTGTCCTCCTGGTCTTGCTCACCTTGCGGGAAGCGTGCTTGGCTCACGCCTCCACGTGGTGCCCAAGCTCCTCCCTCGAGACCTTGGCGAGGTCGGCGGAGCCCTGCCTGAGGAGGGCGTCGGGCGCGCTTTCCTATGCAATGGAAGGAGGCTCCCCTGCCCTGATGTGGACCCGGAGGGGCCTGTCTCTTGAAGAGCCGGGCCGGTCGATGTCTTCTTCTTCTTGGGTGCTGCCTCGGGAGGCATCCTGCTGTGTAGTGCAGGTCTTCCCGGCGATGCGGCTGAAAAGCTCGCTCCAGGGAGCACATGCATCTCTCTCTTCACAGGGCACCGTGATGACCCGTCGCTTCTGGCATCTTGAGGATGTTGTAGCCATGGTGGAGTTCTGACCATGAACTTGGCCAACGCTGGGTACCGAGGATGGCGTTGTCTGGCAGCGAATGTGGGCGACGTCGAAGTCGATGAGACCCGGTGTGGTAGTTGGCGCGGCCCCGAAGGTGACGGGAAGGCGAACCTGCCCGATCGGGACCGTGGAGCCGTCAGTGACTCCGGAGAAAGGCTTGGTTGGCTGAAGCTGACTGTAGGGCACTTGAAGATTGTTGAATGTCTCCACAGACAGGACGTTGAGCCCTGCTCCACCGTCGATGAGGGTCTTGGTGACCAGCACGTTGCTGATGATTGGGGAGCAAAGCATTGGGAGAACTCCGGCTGTGGCTGCGCACTTGAGCTGATCCGCTGAGCTGAACGTGATGGCGCACGCCGACCACCTGAGAGGGTGCATCAACTCGAGCTTGGGGAGGACTGCATTCACTTCACGGGCGAACTGCTTGAAGATGCGGTGAGAGGCTGGGGCTTGAGCTCCGCCCAGGATGCAGGCGATCGCACGCGCTTCCTGGAAGCCCCCAACCCCTCGTCGATGATGGCGGTCTTGATTCTCCTTGGCGGTGGCGGCAGCGGAGGGAGGCCTGCGTTCCCTTGCGGACGATCCTCACGAGGCTGATCCTCCAGCCCCCTCGCGAGGTGGGTCTTGCCAGCCGGTCCTCGCGAGGTTGGTCGCGCCACCCTTGGCGCGGGCCGCGATCTTCCAAAGTGTCCTGCATTCCTTCCTCCTCCTCGGCCGTAGCCCGGTCGCTACGCTCAGGCATCTGCCGACCCTTCCTTCAGCGCGGCCGGAGCTCCGACATTCATTGGTGTTGTGGGTGTGGAGGTCGTGGTACACGCATCTGCGGCAGCCCTTGGAAGACTCGGGCTGATCTGCCTCGCTTGGTGTCTGGTTCGGCCGCGAGCACGGCAGCCCCTTGCGCTTCACGTCCTTGGGCTTGGACTTCTTCTCTTCGGGATCCGTGGCAGGCAGCTCGAGGAGGGAGAGGCGCCCCTCCTCAGCCCTGGCGCACTTGGTCGCCAAGTTGAACAGCTCCAGGGAGGTGCACAGATCTTCGTGCATCGCCGGCTCCTCCTTCATCTTGACGTCGCGCACGCCGTCGGAGAAGGCAGAGATGACGGCCTCCTCCGTTACCCTGGGGATATTGAGGCGTGCGTTGTTGAAGCGCTGGATGTACTTTTGCAGGGTTTCCCCTGGCTGCTGCTTGATTCGGCACATGTCGCTCACGGCGGGTCGCCGGTCACGAGTACCTTGGAAGTTGGCGATGAAGCGGGTGCGCATCTCGGCCCAGGAAGAGATCGTGCCTGGGGCCAGATTCAGGAGCCAGGTGCGAGCTCCGTCCTTGAGCGCCATGGGAAACCAGTTTGCCATGACCTTTTCATCCCTGTTGGCAGCCTCGATGCCCAGCTTGTAGAGCTGGAGGAACTCCGTGGGGTCAGCCGTGCCGTCGTAGCGTGGAGGCAGGTCTGGCTTGAACTTGGCGGGCTGCGATGCGCCTTCGGTGGTGGTGAAGGCGCGGCAGCCCGCCGTGGCATGGGTGGCCTCGGACGGCAGAGCTTGGTCTTGCAGGCCTCCCTGCGCCGCTACCGGGGTAGCGCAGGTCTTGACGTCTTTGGAGCGGGAGCGCTCGGGCAACTTCTTGTGGGTAGGAACTTCTTGGCAGCTCTGCTCTTGCCGCACCGGCGCCTGGCGGAACGGGTTCCGCCCAGGGCAGCTATAGTGCCAGGCGCCCGTCTTGAGAAGGAGGCGGGTGGCGCCCAGAACTTCATCGCCAGCTGCGCGGTGCGGTCTGTGACGGGCAGACGGCGTCGCCTCCGCAGCGTCTGAAGCTTCGGTGACGCCGGTCGAGCCATTCTTCGTAGACGTCGTCGGCAGGCGGTAGCGCAGGAGCTTCGTTAGCGCGATGAGTGCAGCTTCGGGCCTCCGTGTGGCAGCGCGCGACAAAGAACCAGATGGGGTGGCGAAAGGCGTGGCGGTGCGGCCGTCCGCCTCATGGGCCAGTCTTTGGGGCGATGCTTGCTGCTCGTTCCCGCCGGGCGATGGCGGCGTTAATGGCGAGTGACGAGAAGCAGCGAGGACGCCCACCGGCAGAGCCGTCTGGGCGGCGTGGGAGGCGGCTCGGCGCTCGGCGCGAGCCAGCAGCGTCGAAGATGGTTGCGGTGGTCGGGGAAGAACGAGGCGAAAGCAGATTCAGCGCACCTACAGCGCGCCAAATGTCGGTTCGGGTTCAGCAGACCCTTAAGGTTCGAACTACAGGGTGCGCGCGGATATCCAACCCTCCACCATCTCGTACCTCACCGAATCGCGAGGACCTAAACTACTAACAAGAACAGCACAAGAGACGCAAGATTTATCTTTGGTTCGAGGCCACCATCGTGGTGTAATACCCTACTCCAGTGTGTGGTGTGTGGATTGCCTCTTGGGCTGATGAGGAACAGTACAGGGAAGAACAGCCTCGCGAGGGTCTGTTCTTGGTGGAAGCGATGAACTGCTAAGTGGTGTCCCGTCGCTCTAGCTTGAGGCTCGGGTCTCTCTCTCTCTCTCTCTCTCTCTCTCTCTCTCTCTATCTCTCTCTCTTAGGGTGCTTCCCACTCTCTCCGATCGACACCCTACTATGGTGGCTATCTCTACATATATAGACGAAGGCCCTGGGCCTCTTCCCAAATATTGAGCGGGAAGGCGCCAACAATTAGCCATTTTGAAGGGGAACAGTGGTACACTTATCTGACTAAAGTTGGTCCTCGCCGCCAAAGGCTCTGGTGATGGCCTTTGCTTGGGCTCCACGATGATCGCATTCCAGCCGTAGGGGCTGGTCTTGGTCTTGTTGTGCAAAGCGGATGCCTTTGCTTGATGCTCTTGCTGCGCTTGCTCCCTTTGCACCAAAGAGGAAAGGAGGACGCTGCGCCGGGCTGGCGCCTCGACCGGGCGCCCTTGGTCGTCATGGCTTGCGTCCACGGGCACCTCGCGAGGTACCACCTTGAACTCTCCGCCTCCTCATGAGCCAGCCTGACGAGGCCGTGTCTGAGGAAGCTCTTGGTCGTCGGCCCCGCGAGGCTTGGACCCTCGCGAGGGTCTTGAGCTTGTGTTGATGAAGATGGGCTGTCCTGGGCCTCCTTTGAGCCACGCCGCAGCCGCAGTAGGCAAGTCACAGGGACCCCGTTTCGAGCAGCCGATGAAGGTTATGTTTGGACAACGGAATGGTTTCGGATGAGTTCGGGCATTTACCGGAGTACCGGGGGGTTACCAGAACCCCCCGAGGAGTTAATGGGCCTTGATGGGCCATAGTGTAAGAGAGGAGGAGGCGGCCAGGTGTGGCGCGCGCCCCCCTAGGCCAATCCGAACTGGGGTAGGGTTTGGGGGGGGGGGGCTTTCCTTCTCTCCCTCTTCCCTTCCTTCCCCCTCCTAGTTGGACTAGGAAAGGGGGGAAACCTACTCCTAGTAGGAGTATGACCCCCCCCCTTGGGGCGCGCCATAGGAGGCCAGCCCTCCCCCTCCTCCACTCCTTTATATACGGGGGAGGGGGCACCCCATAGACACACAAGTTGATTCTTAGCCGTGCGCGGTGCCCACCTCCACATATTTCCACCTCGGTCATATTGTTGTAGTGCTTAGGCAAAGCCCTGCGTCGGTAACTTCATCATCACCGTCAACACGCCGTCGTGCTGACGGAACTCTCCCTCGACCTCAGCTGGATCTAGAAGTTCGAGGGACGTCACCGAGCAGAACGTGTGCAGATCGCGGAGGTGTCGTGCGTTCGGTACTTGATCGGTTGGATCGCGAAGACGTGCGACTACATCTGAAGGAAATATGCCCTAGAGGCAATAATAAAGTTGTTATTTATATTTCCTTATATCGTGATAAATGTTTATTATTCATGCTAGAATTGTATTAACCGGAAACTTAGTACATCTGTGAATACATAGACAAACAGAGTGTCACTAGTATGCCTTTACTTGACTAGCTCGTTAATCAAAGATGGTTAAGTTTCCTAGCCATGGACAAAGAGTTGTCATTTGATAAACGGGATCACATCATTAGAGAATGATGTGATTGACTTGACCCATCCGTTAGCTTATCACGATGATCGTTTAGTTTGTTGCTATTGCTTTCTTCATAACTCATACATGTTCCTATGACTATGAGATTATGCAACTCCCGAATACCGGAGGAACACTTAGTGTGCTATCAAATGTCACAACATAACTGGGTGATTATGAAGATGCTCTACAGGTCTCTCCGATGGTGTTTGTTGAGTTGGCGTAGATCAAGATTAGGATTTATCACTCCGAGTATCGGAGAGGTATCTCTGGGCCCTCTCGGTAATGCACATCACTATAAGCCTTGCAAGCATTGTGACTAATGAGTTATTTGCGGAATGATGCATTACGGAACGAGTAAAGAGACTTGCCGGTAACGAGATTGAACTAGGTATTAAGATACCGATGATCTAATCTCAGGCAAGTAACATACCAATGACAAAGGGAACTACGTATGTTGTTGTGTGGTTTGACTGATAAAGATCTTCGTAGAATATGTAGGAACCAATATGAGCATCCAGGTTCCGCAATTGGTTATTGACCAAAGATGAGTCTCGGTCATGTCTACATAGTTCTCGAACCCGTAGGGTCCACACGCTTAACGTTCGGTGATGATTGGTATTATGGGTTTCTGTGTTTTGATGTACCGAAGGTTGTTCGGAGTCCCGGATATGATCACGGACATGACGAGGAGTCTCAAAATGGTTGAGACATAAAGATCGATATATTGGATGACTATGTTTGGACATCGGAATGGTTCCGGGTGAGTTCGGGCATTTACCGGAGTACCTGGGGGGGTTACCAGAACCCCCCGTGGAGTATATGGGCCTTAATGGGCCTTAGTGGGAGAGAAGAGAAGGCAGCCTAGGAGGGGGCGGCCCCCAAGCCCAATCCAAATTGGGTGAGGGGTGAGGGAGTCCTGGACTAAGGGGTCCACGGGCGTCCGGCCTGTTATCCATGGGCCGGACTGATGGGTTGTGAAGACATGAAGACCGAAGAACAACCCGTGTCCGGATTGGACTTTGCTTGGCATGGAAGGCAAGCTAGGCGACCATCTATGAAGATTCCTTCTTATGTAACCGACTCCATGTAACCCCAGATCTCTCCGGTGTTTATATAAACCGGAGAGAATGGTCCGGATAGGACAGATTCATTACCATATACACATAGGCTAGACTTCTAGGGTTTAGCAATTACGATCTCGTGGTAGATCAACTCTTGTAACACTCATATTCATCAAGATCAATCAAGTAGGAAGTAGGGTATTACCTCCATAGTGAGGGCCAGAACCTGGGTAAACATCGTGTCCCCCGTCTCCTGTTACCATCGATCCTAGACGCACAGTTCGGGACCCCCTACCCGAGATCCGTCGGTTTTGACACCGACAAGGGGGGCGGCCCCCCTTTCCTTTCTCATTCCCCCTCTTCCTTCTATTCCTAGTGGGACTAGGAAAGGGCGAGTCCTACTCCCACTAGGAGGAGGACTCCTCCCCCCTTGGCGCGCCTAGAGAGGCCGACCGGCCTCCCCTCTCCCTCCTTCATATACGGGGGAGGGGGGCACCCCATAGACAACAAGCTGATAGTTGTCTTAGCCGTGTGCGGTGCCCCCCTCCACAGATTCCACCTCGGTCATATCGTTGTAGTGCTTAGGCGAATCCCTGCGTCGGTAACTTCATCATCACCGTCATCACGCCTTTGTGTTGACGAAGCTCTCTCTCGACACTCGGCTTGATCGAGAGTCCGTGGGACGTCACCGAGCCGAACGTGTGCAGATCACGGAGGTGCCGTACTTTTGGTACTAGGATCGATCGGATCGTGAAGACGTACGACTACATCAACCGTGTTGTCATAACGCTTCCGCTTACGGTCTACGAGGGTACGTGGACTACACTCGCCCCTCTTGTTTCTATGCATCACCATGATAGATCTTGCGTGTGCATAGGATTTTTTTTGAAATTACTGCGTTCCCCAACAGTGGCATCCGAGCCAGGTCTATGCGTAAATGTTATATGCACGAGTAGAACACAAAGAGTTGTGGGCGATAATAGTCACACTGCTTACCAGCATGTCATACTTTGATTTGGTGGTATTGTTGGATGAAGCAGCTCAGACCGACATTACACGTACGCTTACATGAGACAGGTTCTACCGACGTGCTTCGCACACAAGTGGCTAGTGGGTGTCTGTTTCTCCAACTTTAGTTGAATCGAGTGTGACTGTACCCGGTCCTTGTTGAAGGTTAAAACAGCACAACTGACGAAAAATCATTGTGGTTTTGATGCATACGTAAGAACGGTTCTTGCTCAGCCCGTAGCAGCCACGTAAAACTTGCAACAACAAAGTAGAGGACGTCTAACTTGTTTTTGCAGGGCATGTTGTGATGTGATATGGTCACGACATGATGCTAAATTTTATTGGATGATATAATCATGTTTTGTAATAGAGTTATCGGCAACAAGCAGGAGCCATATGGTTGTCGCTTTATTGTATGAAATGCAATCACCATGTAATTGCTTTACTTTATCACTAAGCGGTAGTGATAGTCGTAGAAGCAATAGTTGGCGAGACGGCAACGATGCTTCGATGGAGATCAAGGTGTCAAGCCCGTGACGATGGTGATCATGACAGTGCTTTGGAGATGGAGATCAAAGGCACAAGATGATGATGGCCATATCATATCACTTATATTTGATTGCATGTGATGTTTATCCTTTATGCATCTTATTTTGCTTAGTTCGACGGTAGCATTATAAGATGATATCTCACTAAATTTCAAGGTATAAGTGTTCTCCCTGAGTATGCACCGTTGCTACAGTTCCTCGTGCCGAGACACGACGTGATGATCGGGTGTGATAAGCTCTACATTCACATACAACGGGTGCAAGCCAGTTTTGCACATGCAGAATACTCGAGTTAAACTTGACGAGCCTAGCATATGCAGATATGGCCTCGGAACACTAAGACCGCAAGGTCGAGCGTGAATCATATAGTAGATATGATCAACATAGTGATGTTCACCATTGAAAACAACTCCATCTCATGTGATGATCGGACGTGGTTTAGTTGATATGGATAACGTGATCACTTAGATGATTAGAGGGATGTCTATCTAAGTGGGAGTTCTTAAGTAATATGATTAATTGAACATTAATTTATCATGAACTTAGTACCTGATAGTATTTTGCATTTCTATGTTGTTCTAGATAGATGGCCCGTCTTTGTTGTTCCGTTGAATTGTAATGCGTTCCTAGAGAAAGCTAAGTTGAAAGATGATGGTAGCAACTACACGGACTGGGTTCAGAATTTGAGGATTATCCTCATTGCTGTCTGTAAGAATTATGTCCCGGAAGCACCGCTAGGTGACAAACCCAGCCGCAGAGCAACACCAGATGTTATGAATGTTTGGCAGAGCAAAGCTGATGACTACTCGATAGTTCAGTGTGCCATGCTTTACGGCTTAGAACCGGGACTTCAACGACGTTTTGGACGTCATGGAGGATATGAGATGTTCCAGGAGTTGAAGTTAATATTTCAAGCAAATGCCCGAATTTAGAGATATGAAGTCTCCAATAAGTTTTACAGCTGCAAAATGGAGGAGAATAGTTCTGTCAGTGAACATATACTCAGAATGTCTGGGTACCACAACCACTTGACTCAACTAGGAGTTAATCTTCCTGATAATAGTGTCATTGACAGAGTTCTTCAATCACTACCACCAAGCTACAAGAGCTTCGTGATGAACTATAGTATGCAAGGGATGGATAAGACAGTTCCCAAGCTCTTCGGAATGCTAAAGTCTGCGGACATAGAAATCAAGAAGGAGCATCAAGTGTTTATGGTCAACAAGATCACTAGTTTCAAGAAAAAGGGTAAAGGGAAGAAGGGGAACTTCAATAAGAACAGCAAGCAAGTTGCTGCTCAAGTGAAGAACCCCAAGTCTGGACCTAAGCCTGAGACTGAGTGCTTCTACTGCAAAGGGACTGGTCACTGTAAGCGGAACTGTCACAAGTATTTGGCGGAGAAGAAGGACGGCAAAGTGGAAGGTATATTTGATATACATGTTATTGATGTGTACCTTACTAATGCTCACATTAGCGCCTGGGTATTTTATACTGGTTCTGTTGCTAATATTTGCAACTCGAAACAGGGGCTACGAATTAAGCAAAGATTGGCTAAGGACGAGGTGACGATGCACGTGGGAAATGGTTCCAAAGTCGATGTGATCGCTGTCTGCACGCTACCTATACATCTACCTTCGGGGTTAGTTTTAGACCTAAATAATTGTTATTTTGTGCCAGTGTTGAGCATGAACATTATATCTGGATCTTGTTTGATGCGAGATGGCTATTCATTCAAATCAGAGAATAATGGTTGTTCTATTTATATGAGTAATATCTTTTATGGTCATGCACCCTTGATGAGTGGTCTGTTTTTACTAAATCTTCATAGTAGTGAAACACATGTTCATAGTATTGAAGCCAAAAGATATAAGTTTAATAATGATAGTGCACCTTATTTGTGGCACTGTCGTTTAGGTCATATTCATGTAAAGAGCATGAAGAAACTCCATGCAGATGGACTTTTGGAATCACTTGATTATGAATCACTTGATGCTTGCGAACCATGCCTCATGGGCAAGATGACTAAGACTCAGTTCTCCGGAACAATGAAGCAAGCAACGGACTTGTTGGAAATAATATATACTGATGTATGTGGTCCGATGAGTGTTGATGCTCCCAGCGGGTTTCATTATTTTCTTACCTTCACAGATGATTTGAGCAGATATGGGTATATCTACTTGATGAAACATA